>VYXB01005380.1:2025-24911 GCA_013397135.1 Pachyramphus minor
GATTTAACACTAACTCTGTGGGAATTTTGACTTGGAGTTCAGGATGGTCTGAATTTTATCCAAATACAGAAAAATGTTTTTCCCCCCCTATTTTGAGACTGATCACACTGGTCAATCACATTCTATATTCTAAATTATCACTCCTACAGTTGTCCTCAAGGACCTCAAGTTAGTCCTCAAGGAGTGGTTTTTCCTAGGATATCACTTATGTGCTCAATAGAGAAGTAGAAATGACAAAAACAAATGTGGGGGTGATATGCTAACTCCCCTGATGTATCCCTGTGTAAATTCCCTTACACTGGAAGAAAGATTGCTGAAAAACATGCCAAAATAATCTCCACCTAAGATGAAGTCCCTGGCAGAAAAATTCCATGTATATTTATAAGAACAGTTTGTGATGATAGTTAGATTTCCCAAGGATATTTTAGTGGGAAAAAAAAAAGACACCATGCACACAGAGTGCAAGCAAAAAGAACTGCAATGCTCAGTCGTTCTGTTCTCCTTGCTATACTGGAGCAATATTTATTTTAAACTCTGTTTGACTTGATCACACTTCCACATTGAAAATATCTCTATTACTTGTTGCATGTATGACTCAATCATTATTTATGGTTTCAGTTTAAAAGTCTTCCTTTGACTTCGCCAGTGAATTATCTATTTTTAAGTGTTGTGAAAATCTTAACTCTAGATATAAACGGATAATGACTTTTTTACAAAAAAGTTTGTCTCATCTAAATTGTATTGCCAGTATTTGCTTATTCTTTCAAGAATCCTGTGGGCCAGAATCACATCTGAGCTATGAATTTCTACATTAATTGGCTTAGTTTTTAAATAAAGTGACTCAGAGTAATATCTAAAAATGGCAGAGAACTGGTGGGAGTGAGTTTCTGATAGAGCCGATCTCATAGGAACAAAGTGAGTCCTTGTTAAACTAGCAAACCAATAGAAAAGGACTCTTTTGAAAGAGCCAAAACTGATTTCCTGTTTGCAGCCAGTAGGAGTAAAACTAGAATAGCTTTCTCCTGCTGAGGAAGAACAGGAACTTTCAATAACTCAGTAATTTTGAGTAGAGGTAGAAAATAAATTTGATATGCTCAGGCTCCATGGTAGTTTTTAATGACAAGGTTTGCTGTAAATGGTCTGTTCCTTTTTAGCTCACTGCCAGTGACCTCCAGGAATGCACTCTAGTTCCTTTACAATAAGAGCATGATCCAAACAGCAATAATGAAGCTCCAGATTGAACTAAATCCTAGAAGATGTTATTGGTCAAGAGTTTCACTGTCATAGAATCATTTAGGATGGAGGAGACCTCAAAGATCACCAAATCTAACCATTAACCCAACTGCCAAATCCAGCACTAAACCATATCTTAATCTTGAACATTTTTGTTCTTTTTTTGCAGGAGCCATTCTTCTTCTCTCACTGTTGCTTCAAGGCCCTTATTTCTGTCTCTGCTGAAGGGTACCTTATAGGGGCACCAACCCTCATTTATATGGGAAAAATTATAGTGGATAGTGAAAAATAACTTCTGTGCAGGTAAAGACTCTCAGGAGTGTTTAAATTATTCAGGAATCACAACTCTCACTAAAAATAACACAAGGGCTTTTGAAAATAACCATTCTTTCTTTCCCCTGGAAATTGAGTATGTCTGCAGCTGGTTATATAGAATCAAGATTAGTTATGAGTGGTTCAAAGTTTCTTGAAGATGAAGGACTCATCTACTGAAATGTGAAATAATTGAAATTATCCCTAGTCAATGCATATGAAAAATATTTAATTTCACAAAATAGGTTACATTTTCCTGCTGAAGAAGTTCTAATTTTGCCTAAGCAATCAGTATATGATTGAGCAGAAACAGCCTAAATTGAATATTTCATTAAAAGGAATTTTCCCTCAACTGTGCTCAATAAAACAAAAATTACTCTGAGTTGCTTGTAAAACAAAAAAAAAAAAATTGGTCTCTTACACTCCTGTTGTCTTACAGCTTTACTACGCATATGGATTCCAGGGAACTAGCTACAGTTGCCAGCTAGCTCATATCCCAAGTTTAAATGTATCACCTGACCAGTGTAAATAAATTTCAAGTATATAAAATTACTTTCATTATGTTACTATTCTGTCTTATAAATGTTTATAAATCCATTAAAGATATATGAAAAATAGCAACAGTACCCCCTGAGCAACCATTTCAAGTGCTGATGTGTTACACAATAGTTACAAATGAACACATTCTTTTCCAGAAATTACTTAGAAATAGTAATGCTCTTTCCCTGTTCTTTATTTTGCATCTTGGAGCAAAACACCAATTACCTAAAGTCTTTGGATTTTTAAAAATAAATATATAGAACCTCTGAGGAAAAAAAGGGTTTCACTTCCGTTTCTGGTAACAAAATATGTATATTCACATTCCTATTAAAGGACCCTATATCAACATGGGAGACAAATGCTATCATCTCTGCTGCAAGGCAGCACTTCTTGAATAAATATTTGAGAGCAGTAGACATAACAGCACTGTGGGACCACTTATATTCCTCATAAATAGGGATATATATGTATATATATATATATCTCAGTTAATTCCCATACTAAATATTGAAATAAGTGGTAGAAAGTATTGACACAAATATTCTTATGGGAAAAAGTTATTTCTTTCTGTTATATGAAGTATGAAGAGAATAACCCATGTGTTTAAACAACATAAAATTTGAATAAATTTTTCATTTTGTCTATGGAAAGCTTTTTCCAGCCTTA
This sequence comes from Pachyramphus minor, assembly GCA_013397135.1. Taxonomy (NCBI): domain Eukaryota; kingdom Metazoa; phylum Chordata; class Aves; order Passeriformes; family Tyrannidae; genus Pachyramphus; species Pachyramphus minor. The sequence continues at coordinate 4,777 of VYXB01005380.1, forward strand.
TGTTAATCGCCCTGTTAGTAGTGTGATTCTCTTTTGGTAATATTTGGCTTTATGCAAATCTCAGTAAATTCAGTTTCATATCTTAGCTCTTGTGATTTCTTTTTCTTCAATCTATCAGTTAAGCTTTATTAGTTGAGTGTTTCAATTTCTTCTGGGATCTGTTGTTTACAGTAAATCTACTGGCATAAAATGGGACCTGTCTTCTGGTTTAAATCTCATTAACACATATTTATTCTTCTCACCCTCTTCCTTCCCATTCTCTCCAATGCAGATGATTGCCACTTTCACCTCAAAGGAAAAACAAGGTGGGGAAAAGGATAGTTCTTAAAAGCTAGGTTGGAAATCAACCAGCAGCTATTTTCAGAGAGTTTTTTCCCCCAGCTTTTTATAAGCACTGCTTCTGTAACAAACAGAAAACGAGAGTTGTTTCATAGGAGGTCTATGAAAACAAAACAGACAAAAATTCAATAAGATGGTGTTATCATGGTAAAGGAAGTATTCATATATTTTTTCTTTCACAAGAGGATCAACTGTGTAAAAGCTTGCCAACAAATCAAGGAAATACGGTGCTTGTTCACTGAGGATAGGACAAGAACTAATGTGTTATATTACTAAAAAGTTTGATATTTAGGATACCCCATAGGATACTGAAGGTACATTTCCCATCCCCTCCCTTCCTCCTCATTTAAAAAGACATCTGTCAAGCCAGTTTGTCAGGAAAAGCAAAGTGGTCCTGCTTTCATGAAAGGAGTAGGGGACTAGAAAGGTTTTTTTAAAGACAATTCATTTTTAAAATAAAAACCACTTTTATTCTGAAGTTCATCTATTTGCAAGCGCTTTTTTTTTCTTTTTTTTCTTACAAGATACAAAAGAACCACATATTTAATTCTATGCCTTTAGGATACTATTCCTAGTTTGCTGAAGCAAAACAAACAAGTCGTACTTCTTCAGAAGCCCATTATGTGCAGCCCATGCATGCAATTTCCCCTCCGTGCATGGAGCTAAGCAGGGAGTCCCCATGGGACACTCATTATTACAGGAAAAGAAAGACTCCCCTGGAAAAAAAACTAATGCATTTCAGAAGGAGCTGCACATGAGGGCTTCTCACATGCAGGATTTGGACTGAACCCATTACCTTCTCTGTCCCACTCCCACCCTCAACCCCCGCTGCCTGGCTTCTGTGAAGGAGCTACACCATGCAGCACCCTGACTACCTCTCTTATCCACTGTCTCAGAAAGCTCCTGTTTTTACTGAAACAAATTACTAATTACCCAAAATTTGGGGGAACCTTTGCAGTTCCCCAGTTCCTATTAGCAAATTCTTCTGGTGTGATTTTTTGGTGTTTTTGTTTGTTTGTTTGCTTGTTTTGTCTTTTTAACCTGATATCATTTCTTTTGACAAAAATTTAAATGAAACTGACAAGTGTATAGTATTTCCACAAAAAGGCAGTAGTGGATGGAAAAAAATATGAAAGCTACAGCATTCTCATGCATTGTTCACCAATGAAGAGGTAAACACTGATCCATCACAGAGTGGTTGCTATCTAACCAGGGCTAGAGTAAAGACATTCTCACTTTCTTCTCAACTCCATCCAGCTCCCTTTTACATTGCTTTTTGCAGTGCAAAGGCCTGCAAACCATTGTTATCTCTAATTCATACCACCCCCAAAGATAGTGACAGACTACCAAGCCTACTAGACCTACTAAAAATAGGCTCCCAAAAGCCTGAAGCAGTAAGACATCTGGTACATTAAATGCTTTATCATAATCAAAAGAAAGTGCAAGTGTCAATGAAGAAATTATTCTTGTGCTTGAAATGAGTAGCACAAATCTTTTCTCCTAATGCCACCAACCCCATTTTCAGGTTTAACAGCAATTACTACATATCCATTTAAAAAATAGATTAAAACCTTTGAAAGACTCTGGCTTGTTTGGGGAGAGACATGCTGAAGAATGGTTCACCAAGTCACTCATGAGTGACTAGGAGAATGATGGTAGGGTTGAGAGTTGCCACAGGGAAATCCACATTCGCTCAGATGTAGCATCTTCAGAAACTTTCTGTCCTGAAATCCACCCTATGCAATAATAAATTCATGGAGTGGATGGATGCCACCATCTATTTTTGAGGGATCCTGCTGTAGACACCATGAAGAGGTTTTATAAAAGAAATTCAAAAGTAGACCTACAAGTTTGTTTGCCTGCAGTGAACACAACAAGAAGTCTATTAAATGTAGCATATGATTACATTATGCTCTTGTTGTTTAGGAATGCTATTCCCCTATTTAGTACTCCAACTAAAACCACTTACAGCTTCCCCTCAGACTGGAGACACAAAAGGCAAAGCTCATAGGTTGAAATAAGAACAATTTACTGAAAGCAGCAATGAGGTAAGAAAAAGAACAGTAACAGCAGCAATATTAACAACAAAAGATATAAGAAAAAAATTACTAGTACAGAATCCCCCCACCCCCCGATAATAGATAACACTGGACATAGATAATACTAATAGATAATAGTGGAACTTCCTCCACTGCATTTTCTCAACCAGATGGAACCCCTTCTCCCTCGGAGAGACTCCCTTTCTCCCATCCCTAGCAATAACATGAAATGGTATAGAATGTCCTCAGGTTCCTAGCCATGCCTCATCCCAGCTACTGCAAAAAATTAATCCTGCCCTGGCCAGAACCAGGGAATATGCCTGAAGATCTCACCTACGTACAATACTAGGCTTTCTAACGTAAATGGCGCCCTAAACACTATCAGTTTAGGCACCACAACAGTGCTGCAGGAAAGGCCAAAGACAATGGGGGAGGCAGGGTGAAGTCACCAAATAAACCCACTTAAAATCATCATATCAAAACATAACGAGATATTTGAAACGTTTTTCTGAAGAAGAGACATCAGACTATTTGAGGTGAAACTTGATGCTTTGTGTGCTTCTGGAGTTCATTGCAGCAGCACGAGATCAGTGCCAGCACAAGTGGGAGCAGAACAGCTGCTGCAGTGTGACATGCCAACCAGGCTGGGACATGCCACCCCTCACAGCACAGGTTATGTGCCTAAGGAGCACACCAAGCTGGTGCTTACCTATCACTGAGTACCCTCCAGCAAGCTGACCTAAGTCCCCCTTCATCACTCTTTATGTTTTCCAGTCCTCCATTTCACAGTAAGTCAAAAGAAAATATTGCTTCCATGCTCCATGCTCTGCTGCCACACGGGCAGTTGCTACAAGTTTAGAAGCCTGCACTAATTTCTGAACTTCCTAATTAAATACTAAAGAGGAAAAAAACCAACCACCATCGGTCATGGTACAAAAGGTCAAATCAAGCACTAATGGAAAAAAATTAAGGTATGTAACTGCGTGGGCAGAACAGAATGAGATACAGAGTCTTTGACCCTATGTTTTTGGTTAAAATCTACACACAGTTTTATAGTCAGTTAGTTATTAAAAGTATCTTGCCATTTGACTCATTTCTGTATGTCAAAATTCTGAAGGAAATTTATTCATGGTTATATTCGAATCACTGTCTATATGCCTTGACACTTCAAATCAAAACACTGGAGGAATCTAATGATTTCAATTCTAATGATTTAAAAAAAAAAAAAAGAATTAAAATTAAATCCTACCTGGCTTTCTGTATCATTTTTCCACTTGGAAATCTCTCAGGAGTCATTTCTGAGTTACAATCTTCAAAACCTGATGAAGTTTCTAGCCTGAAAAGTCATCATCTTGCTCTGACAAACCAATATCTTTTTGGTCATTCCCTTAACGTTGTCCATCTGACCTTGATTTGTTGTTCTTCAGGTTTTGGACTCTTTTTTTTTTCCCCACTGAGGGCATGCATTTTCTTAAAAAGCAAAAAATTAAGCCAATAATCAACACTGTGCAACAGTGCAACACAGACCGTGCATCTATCCCTTCTGTAGACTTGAACAGCCTTAAATTGATTTGCTCTTTTGTCCATAACAGAACAGCTGTGTAGTTCAGTGCAAGCTGAAATCCATCTAAAGTTTTATGCAGAGCCAATTTCACAGGGCAGCCTTCCAATGTGCAAGTGTGAGGCCTCCACACATTAATTTCTCTTTGTCTTCCAGACGTAATGTTGTCTCTAAGCTCCATCTCTATGTTTAGGTGTCTGCATCCAGGTTGCACAGGTATGTTGTCCTCAGTATGAATCACAGTTAGTTTAAAGTCAGTCCATATACATACTCAGATTTCAGTTACAATATCATCTAAATATCAGCAGATTACTTCTTTTTGAATGCTGAATGTCCTTTTATTATCATGTTCTACACACTCAAAATTAGGAAAATTGGAAAGGAGAGAAAGGGAGAAAAAAGACTTGCTTGTTGTAGTGTGTGGACAATTCCCATGAACTTCAACAAACTGGCAAAATTAGCATGTTTACCAAAAGGATTTTGTGCTGTAACTTTCATCCCACACATCTAAATCCTTTTTCTACAGTTCTTATATTCCTACTAACACCCCAGAAACCACACTGGGACACACACTGATCCTCTGTAAAAAGAAGCCTGAAGAAAGGGGAAAATAAAATGTAAGTAACAGAAAGGTACAGAAATTAAAATACTTGCATATTTAAATCTATTGGGGGGATTTGGAAGACAGAATTGCAGTAGAAACAACTCCAAGATGTCCAAGTTTTATGTTTGTTACATGTGTTCTTAAGTATAGATTCGTACTTCACAGAAAAGCAGAAAAAAAATAAAGGAGTAGATAGCTCCAAAGCATCCAGCACATATCCACTCTGTGTCCCAGAACAGCTTATAGCAAATATAAAGCCAATAGTAAAGCACAATAGAAGCAGCCATGAGGGCAATGTGACAGTAGATCATCATCAGCGCCTCTGTTTGGTCTACAATATGGGAATTTGTCAGAAAACATTTTCAGATAGACAATACTCTGTTCTATTGTAGAAAACTACAACAAAGCAAATATCCTCCCTCAGAAGTACCTCAGCTAATCTTACGAAGATAACATTTATTCTCAAGATAAATCTGGTCATCAGTTCATGGACTATACCTGAAGGACAGACCCAGTTAAGTTCCAGAAGCATTAGTGCCCATAAATCCCCAAGTTATCCAGCCAAAAGCCTGTTCTCACCTGAAGTCATCATTTAGTGTCTCTGTTTGACATTGCTCCAGAAACAAAACCAAAGGCATGAGTTTAAGGGTTGAATGAAAGAAAAACACTTGCATAAGTGGACACTACTTCATTTGTATGCTCTGCACAGCGGAAGACACCAAACTCAACTGAGCACAGTGCTCCTCTTCTCTAAGAACTGACAGTATTGGTGTCCAGTACCAGTTCATGTCATGCAGACTTTCTGAATTTGCAAAGGAAAGCAGAGACCTTTTGGTATAGCTGACCTCCAACACCATTTGCTCTGAAGTGCAGCTAACCACCAAAGCTGTGCTGTACTCATATGGTTCTTTTCCACTTACAGAATGAAGTCATTAAAACTAATACAAGCTGCTTCCACTCATTCCTGCAACGCTTAAAACGTGTTCACACAGCCTAAAGTACAAAGTTCCTGCTTGTCTCACTTCAGTCCTGACACTGCTTTTCTCCAAAAAGAAAAAGGAAAACATTGTTCTGAAATGAACAGCTGAAACCTTTATCAGATGAGGACAGTACAGCAGAATTATATAAATGCTTAAGAAGAAGGAATATTTTTCTCTTTTCATGTAAATATTCCTAGTGCTAGATAAAAAATTAAAAAGCTTTGTTTGCAGGGGGCTTCTGAATTTCTGAATACAGCTTTGGAACTTATGCATCAGTTAAGCGTATTTGTCCTTTTAGTGCTGAATACTGCCATAAAAGTGAAAGAAAGAAGTTCTTGCAAGCCTTTCTTCCATCCCACTGAAAGTCAAAGCAACACAGGAGCTAGAGGTGTGGATGCAGTCCTCACATGCTTTTTTCCAGTGTGGAGAGAAAAACATACCCTTTTTGAGATTTCTAGTGCTATTTCTTCTGTAACTCACAACAGCAGCATGAAGATTTCTCAGACTTAACAGCACTTTGGAGAGAGACAAAGGCTAAGTTTTATTATTATTAGTTTAATTTCTACTCTTTTTCTTCTCACAAAAACATACTATTGGACCCAAGGGAAATATTACCAACAGCGGTCTCATTTCTTGTTCTTAATACTGGCTGTAATTAAATATTGCTTTTTCCCTACTTAGCTAGGTGGCATGGGACACAGAAATTGTTTGAAAGGACTTGGGAATGGACTCAAAGACTGGTAGAGTAGAATGAATCATTTCCATGCAAAAGGAATGACTGATTTTCTGTCAACTTGTTTTTAACTAGTCCCTGAAATCTACTCCTGCAATGCAGCAGCCAAGATTTCCATCAGGTAAAGAGAGCATAATTGCACCACTACTCTTATGTTTGCAAAAAGCCCCTCCAGAACCCACACACATCACAAAAAATGCTTACACTGCACTCATAGTACTTTTTCTTATAGGAAAAATAGGAGTATCAGATGTTTGTGACATGGTCAATATTTCTTGAAATGAAAAAGCAGAGACCCTTCATTTTAAAGACTTATTAAGATATTATCATACCTGAAACACTTGTCTGGAATTGGTCAACCAAGGATAGGGAATAAAGATAGTTAACTCACTGCTGAAAGAACAGACCTGCATTAAAATTTGCCTCTCTTCTCACATTTTAGGTAATGCAACTAATGTAACTTCAACTAAGAAAAATACCATTGAATTTTTTCTCTTTCTTTTAAAAACTAGTTAATGAGCAAATCCCTAACTGTATGTTTCTAGGAGTTTACCTGTAAAGAATCAAATCTAATGCTTATATACATGGAGATAGCTTTTATTTAGCCAAAGTAATGGGAAAGGAGAAATATTGTCCTGAGACAATATGGAAGAAAGTTTATAATATTCTCTTTCCATTAAAAAAAAAAAAAAAAGACAGAAGAAACAGCATGAACTCTAGGTACCTGAATTTTTAATAATTTAGGGCAGCACTTTATTCCAATTATTATTTTAATAGTCAGTACACTGGGGGAAATGCCTATACATTCCAGAAATACAATTTTTATTTTTTTTTTAAATTTATACTCTTTATACTACAGTCTTTATACTAACCCTAAATAAACAGGGATGGCTATAAAGAAGAGATTTGGATTTCAAGTTCAGTACGTTAGGAGTCAGGAGACTAATTTAAGATTAGTCAACAACAGAGAAAACAAGCCACAGGCAATCTGGCCAACAGTTTTTGTGATCCGTAGAGGTGTGCAGACAACATGTAATTATTGGAAAAACACATCTAATCAAATTATGTTATAACTCTTGGGCAACACAGTATTCAATCTATTGCTTTTGTGCTGAGTTTAATGAGTTGCTTCCAGCAGCTGCCCGAAGCTGTTGCTTCAATTACCACCATGCCTTCCCAGTTCTGTTTTGCTACTTTCTGCACTCAAAATATATTAACTGTTTGAAATGGATTTTCTCTTCTTATTTTGTGGGACAGATAATATTGTGACAGTAGCTGTGGCAAAGTATTTTGGTATTTGAAAACCCATGCATTGCAGAGCTGAGCAGTCAGGACTTGGCTGTGCATTAGTGGGCTGCTGGAGAATTCCTAGGGCTTTTGGGCAGTTACAGTGCCAGAAGGCATCTCCAGAAGTCATCTAGACCAACCTCAATCCACATTTTAACATCTGTTCTACCAATTCTACAGCAGCAGTGATTCTATAAGTGCCTACGTCAAGTTTCCCAGTGCTATGCTGTCCTTTGAGGTAGGATTTATTTTCTCTTTATTTTTTCACTACAGCTCAGGCAGATTCAGTGTTGGTTTTTCTACCACAGAAAGGGAAATATATTCCTTCTTTGCACGAACTCTTAACATATCTGAAAATTTAGCTTCCTCCTTCAACTTCCTTCCCTTGTATTTAGCTATTCCTTCTGTCTGGTTGGGGTTTTTTCCCCTGGTTTTCTAGACTGTAGAAAATTCTCATTGTTCTCACCAAGTTTCAGTTCAGGTAAATACTTGAGAAGAGACTTATCCTTCCTGAAATACAGTCTCTTGGACTGAAGTTATGAACACAGGAGGCCTTATCAATGTTATGGAATAATCCTTTTGCCATACTGGAGTTCTGCAAGCTATATACCCAGATCCTTGTGTGGTTTTGTGTACTGTGAACTAAATACTGGCCAATGGACTAACTGGATATTTTCAGTTTCTACCCTCAGCTGAACTTATTTACAAATCATCTTATCCCAAAAAAAATTTGTGGGGAGACGGGACACATCATCACTCATTCTTCTGTCCTGCAGAAGGAAAATTAGACTTGAAAATGGTTTTCAAAGATCTTCTTCATCTATTGATGCACTTTTCCTTTGAGATATGAGGTACAAACTTTCCAAACCTAAGAATACATATATAAGTTTTGTGCTAACCCAAAGAGAACCAACAGACCTGTATATGCTTTGCCATTACACTACAGACTATTGCATGTTTAGATGCCTTTCTCTTTATTCAAGTATTCCCAAATATAAACTGTTGAAACTGCAAGCAGGGGTAAATGAAATAGCTCTTTTATAACTGTGTTGATACTGATGTGCAAGGATGCTGGGGACACATCTGTGTTCTGTCTGTCTCACTATCTCTAATGTTTGGTAGTGTAGAACCTGTCCAAAGTGGAAATGTACAACCATATCTGAAATCCTTAATAATCTAAAACAAAAAAAAACCACATCTTTACATGTTGTCAAAGTCTCACTGGAGGATGCATTTTTTTGTTCTTTTTCTCCAAGTATTTTTCAGTTTTAGTCTGCAAGATTTTGCTAATTAATTTGCAATAAATCATACCTATAGACAAACTTCAAGTGTTATGAGTCAATACAGTTTGCCAAAACACAATTCCCTTCTCTAAAACTTGGTTTCTACTAAAATTTCCAATCACATATAAGTACCTGTGTCAATTTATGAATAATTCAATAAAGGAGGGGGTAGTACTTATTTTTTTTAAGTGCAAATTACATTCAGAATCCATAGATAAAACTGCCTAATTGCTAAAGGTCCTGAGAGTTAATATGTGCTGAATATATTAGATTAGAGACCACAGAATTGAAATAGGCAGGTGCTAATACATACAAAAAAAATTAACTAGTGAAAGCCAGTAGCAGCTGTCAAGTGTGCAACATTTCTTTGTTTATTTTTTAATTTGTTCTATCTCAACCTGAGGAAAAACAAAGAAGCCATATTTTACTGTGTGTTTCTGAAGACAAGAAGTAACAGGAAAACTAACTACAGAATAATGTGAGTGGGGATACACAATGACAGGTACACAACTAGCTTTTTTTGTTCAGTTTTTCCTTTTGTTTTTATTAGCAACAACAACAACTGAAGAAATTCTGCTTTTGACCAAGTGAATAAATCAAAACTTTAATAGAAACTGTAGTAAGTTTTTTACCTGTCTTATTAGTTTCTTCTATAAGGGCATTTTAGTATTGTCTATTAAATCTAGAGTAAGAAATTAAATGCAACTTGATTGAGGCATTTTAAGGATCTGTCACTAGAGATTAGTGTCTGACATGTTATAAAGCCAAGGACATTTGCTACAGTAATGTGCAGTTTTAGCAGAATATAACCCACATATTACACAATAGTTTAATGTTGCTTAATAAAACTGCCCTATTTTAATCCTGTTTTAATGGTGTTATGTGTAGAAGTACCTCCAACAGTGCATATGTCTTTTACTTGACTCTCACAAGTTGGACCGTCCTCACTGGTCAGTGGCAGGAAGGATTTTCTGCTCTTCACAAGAACATGCATAAAGTATATTTTAACAGCAATAGAAAAAAAGGTAAATAGTTGTCTTTGAATACCTGAATTTCAGTCAGCAGTCATAAAATACACCTCTGAACACCTGTGTTTGCTGTGACATCTTGTTAAGAATTAGTTAAAATAGACTTTTTTTCTATCATAGACATTGTTCAATAACTAAGAATAGTTCACACTCTAAAGACTATTAGTAGTCTGTTACTGGCTGGTATGTATACAGTCCCATCAGAGCTCATTGCAAAAATCAGGACTTACATTGTTAGACTAAGTTCCCCTCACAATGAACTATTTTGAATTCCCTCCAAACACATTAAGCAAATTAAAGGGGGGAAAAAAATAAAAAAGACCCCACGCTTTTTCTTATTTTTTGTTAAATTATACTGAATATATGTTCAAAAATAATTAAGAGGAACATGACCATACTGTGAGTAGAAATCATTTATTTTTATAGCTACTGCCTGTATAGCACACTGATAGATTAGGCACTCTCTTTATTTACCTTCAAAGAAAAAATGAGGAATACAACAGTGGAGTTGGAAAAACATGGTTTTTATACAAGTAAAACCTGCATTTACTTCAATATAATGATCAGTAATTTTTCAGTTATTTATTTTTCTCTGTGAAATTACAAAAGATTTATGTTAAGACCTCAGTGAAGTGCAGAACAGAAGGAGGAGATATACTGTGAAACCACAGCTGTATATTTTACAGGTGATGTTTTAGAGGAAAAGTTGCAGAATAACAAAAGAATATAATGTGTGAGATGCAGTCCTGCTTGAATCTCTGAATAGAACAATATGACTTGATGCCCTTGGAAGGGCATACCATACCTGAATGCATGTTCAGATGGCATGGTGCCCTAGTCCAGCTATCTTAGACAAGTGCTAAGGATTAGATTTTGCCCAGTGAATAACACTGAAGAAGATCTCTGGAAAACTCTTCCCTCAGTCCCTGACAGATTTTTAATTTTCAGAGACAGGTGGATCTTTACTTACTTCCAATGATTTATTCAAAATGGTTTCCTGATTACAGGCTGGTTGCAGTAAAGTGCATGCCTAGGGCAAGCTCTGTTACATCTTGGCTTAAAGAAATGGACAAGCTTTGGGAAAATGTATGTTAGATTTAAGAAGTGTCTGTGTTAGTCATTTGTCTGATCTAGAGCCTTTGTAAACTTGATAAACACAGGCTTCAGTCAGGGGTGGCACAAAGATATTTTTTACCAAAGTAGAGTTGGAAGGACCATGATTTTATAGCTCTGAATTCCTGCACATACTACTTGGAAGATAAAATACCTCTAGCAACTTCTGTAGGCACAATGAAGAAACAACTACTGGGGAAGATGAAAGTGGAGAGAGTATCTTCCTGAATCAATGAGATGTCTGACTGGATACCAGGAAGTCCTCATTTAAAGATAAGATCTCCTTTGGCACACAAAGAAAAAAGTACATTTGCACTAAGAAAGTCTTGAATGATTTAGACGAGCCCTCAACTCCTTTCATCATTGTTTAAGGGTGTTCTTTGCATCTCAAAAATAGAGAGATATAGCACCTCCACAGTTCTTTTTGTAAAAGTGACAGCTGAAAGTCTTTCACTCATTGTAGTCTCTTAGGTCAAATGTCTACAGCAACCCTAACCTTGTCCAGTATCACAGCTACTAGAATGCTTTATTGCTGTTCTGGCTCAAAGTACCATCTATATTGATAAAGCTGGAACCAAACTTAACAATAGTCCCATTCACTGGATGAAAAATAATGCATGAGGTGAAGAAAAAAACAATACTTGACAAAAATGCTACTGCTGTGGGAAAGGTACTCATTACTCTATTGAACTTTGACAAATAGTTTGTATCTATTGATTGCCAACAAAGACAAATTCCTGGCTTATCTCCCTCTGAAGAAAAATGAAGTCATAGGACATTGTATGTGGGTTTGTTTGTTTAATATATACCATCAACCAAGGAGTTTTCTGCTCTAAAATATTTTGTTGGTTATTCAGCTATTGTTTTTAAACTTTATGAGTATTAACTTCTTGCTATAGTCCAGTTACATAAATTACTAATTGATATGTTTGGTGTTACTCACTGAAGAACTTTCCCATTAGTACCAGGGGGCACTAAGGCAAACAAAGGTACGCACATAGGTAAGTATTGTCAGCAGCAGAGCTTCATCTAGCACTTTACTCCATTATCTCTTCTATTGATATTAGACTCCTAAAATTTTATTATTGCACCTGAAATATCTTATTTTATTTTAAAAAACTCACTATCGTGTCTCATGAAAAGAAAAAAAATACGAATACTTATGTTTTTAATCTCAGCTTTTAAGGTGTGCCTCCATACATAGACTTTTTACCTTTCTAGAGACATATTTTACTGTTGTGAGGTTATACTTTCAACAAATTTGCTTATTAGACTTCAACAGCTTCACAGAAGAAGAAAATTATGGTCATTTGCTTGAAGTATTTGCTTCTAGAGCTCAAAACTTCAAAGGAGTCATAGCAATCTGATGGAGAAACTCAAGTGAAATTGAAAATCAGTAGCACAATACTGTGGTGTACTGACCCTCAGCATATAAATTTCACATACGTTTCCATCATCTTTTATGAATTAGTTATATGTGAAAAAGATGTCATTGCTTAAATTTCCAAAATTGTGTCATTCATCATATTCTGATGCTGAAAAGCGATGGGTGAAATAACTGTGGATGACTTTTAATGATCCATTGGAACTGAAATTGATATTTCAGTGGATTTGCTACTTCTTGTTAAAGTGTCTTGTCTCCCTAGAACAGCATTTGCTGCGAAGAATTATTTGTTTTCCTGATGATGTCAGAGAAAAGAAGATTTTTCCTTCACTTTTTTTTCTTCTTTACCATCACCATAAACAAAATTTACAAATTTGCTGTTTTGTATATCCCTTACAAAGAATTACTCTGAAATCACTCAAATTTAGATTCCATTTTTTTTTTTAAACTGTCCCTTCCTCTACTTAAGTCTCATGCAGGCCCTGGTTTTGTACTGTGTAAAATATCTTTTCTCATAGAACAAACCAAGTATCACTCAAGACATCTTCACTCTACGCAGCACCTCAGCTGTAGGCCTTTATTCAATAAACACCTACTAGGAATAAAGCAGAAACAACCAGAGCAGCAGTGAGGCAGACATAAAGTATTAACAAGGTTGCAAAAGAATCCGTGCTCCAGAAGAAGGATGGGACAGTGCAGGTCACCATCTCCAAATTTTTGTTAGGGTAGAAGATGCAATAAGAAAGAATGGTGCATTTCCATTTCAAGGATATTGATGGGGCCCAAACAAAGATTACCAGAGAACAGAAGAACAAGAACCACTGCTCCTTTCTTCACCAGGGGTGTTACAAAGGGGGAAACATTACCATGTGTAAAAAGGGCTGAAGGAGGAAAGATTTCTCCCTCCACTCAGTCACCCAAAAAACCATAGGATAAAAAAGCAGCAGCAACTGAGATGCAGACTGAGTTAGTGAGGCTGCCAAGTGTAACTACAGAGTATAACTGCTCCTTCAGTCCCTTTATTCTCTCATCAGTTGTAAAGATAAAAAAGGAGACCTTTCAGACACATAGAAAAGCATTATCTCGTGGATGCTCAGCACATGGCAAAACAAGCACCGAGTCAACTTTGTGTAGCCTTTCCAAGCCCTTGTTCTCCACTGCTTTCACCTGAACTGCCCTGATGACCCTTAACTACAACTCAGAATCAGTCCAACAGAATACACAATGCACTTACATATTTCACAGTTTAGTGGAAACGGTATTAAATTTTTAGGTAGGTTTGGTTGTTTGGGTTTTTTTTTTTGTTTTGCTTTTTTTCAGCTGGCAATGCTTTGCTCCTTCCCAAATGACTCTTTTACTGTTACAAATATTTGTAACAAAAATTACAGGATAGCTATTTTTCTGTTTTGGAAATTACTTCAGCATTACTGTTCAGTTCTTAGGAACATTAGGTGACCTGATTTACATTTTTTTTGTCTGGATGGAAAAGCATGATCCAGCTCTAGCAGTCTCCATGCAATTCCATAAGAGACTAGAATGACTTTTAAAACATAAAAGCATTTAGAAACATGGAATCAGAAATGCATCCTGAAAGCAAGTTTCTTTCAGCAGTTCTACAGGCTGTTTGTGACAACCCAGCTGTAAGCTGTTTCTTTTTCTCTTGAAGCTTTAAAAAAAATGAAATACAGATGAAGGTCACTTTTTATCACATCTCCCCTCGTTGAGAATGGTTTTATTTCTTTCTGCTTTTACCACTAAGAAACTCGCAGTCTCAGCAGCAGAGATAGTAAAACACTTGTATTTCCCCTGTTATACTGTAAAATTTTTTAACAGACGGACAAGAAAGAGAAAGGGGCTCTTGATTCATACCTAGGATAGATTTAAGAAGCGATACTAAAACACAACCTTCACTTATGCTCTAATATCTTCTTAAGGACTCACATGAATGGGAGGTAACCATGAGCTGAGATACAAGAATGCAAAGAAGAAAGGTTCCCTGCCTGGGAAAAGGAATGTCCAACTTGTCTTTGCTCCAGAGCTATCCACACTCCCCAGCAAGCTCTGAATGCAAATCAGCTGCACCTGCACATTCTGCCATTAAGGTTAAGGCCAACACTTCTCCCTTCCAGACACACAGAGGTGCATGCTTAATGTAGCCACTCTTTCTTTTCTTTCTTGGCATTATGGAAAAATTTCTCCCTCAAAGACAGTAAATCATAGGGGAAAAAACCCATAAACAAACCCTTTCACCATTCTGTAAGATTAAATCATGATTTTCTTCTCTCAAATATGGAAAAGAATTGTTAAAAAATCCAAACAAGGAAATTGTCTACATATAAGTAGAATCCGACAAAAAGAAAAATGGAATTCTTCCTCTCTTCTAACAGCTACTGTTGTCATAATTCTGGAAAAGGAAAGACAGTTCTGAAATGGTAGCAGCAACGAAGTCCTTAAGGACTAAAAATGTATAATGTGTATATTTGCATGCACGTGCCTCCAGTGCCCCAAATGCCTTGATGTGGAACACCTGGTGGCAGTTGTTACAAGAGGCTAATAGTTTAACTATATTTACATACTATTACACGTATTGTAATAGATATTATAAACATTTAAAACAGCAATTGATTGAGTTTACTCTCAACTTTTGAACTGCTTAATGCATTATCATGAAAATCCCTAGCATGACTGTCAGAGTTTCTCCGATACTTAAAGTGGCTCTGAGTATAGCTCTGCCATTGAGGAATCCAGCAGAAAAACACAATGGAAAGTGAGTACACAGAGGAGCTAAGGAGATGTCCTGTTGTGGGTCTGCTGACGACATCAGATCCTGAAAAGTGCAGCAAAACTCCAAGACAAAGAGAACCTAGAAGAGATTTAACAAAAAGTGACGGCAAATATCTAATAAGTATGCTTTCCATTTCCATAGTAACTTCCATCAAAGAAATGGAAAGCACTTCAAACATCAATCAATTTACTCTCAACAATACTGTGTGGAAGGCAAAATATATATTAGAAGAAGTAAAATTGATTCCTGGTGATTGCTGGACTCTATTTTAGGAATTCTTTAACTACCTCTGCACTAGCTTCCTCATTAATATTCAGGCTTTCAATCTGTCTTTTCATGTTCTCTCACACAGACTGTGACATAAGAGGAGTGATCAGAGACATTGGGATAAAGAATGAAGACCTTGGGAAGTAATTAATTTAGCTATTACTGAACAATTACCAGATCAACATAGCATAGCCTAAGCAGTCTTATCTACTGTAAGTTTTCACTGCAAGAAAGTCTCTGCAATGGCAGATGTCTAAACAACAGTGGCTTGCTTGCAACAATGGCCTCTTTTATCAAGAATTTTGCCAAAGTACTTGTACAAAACACGTATTTTGGCTATCTATATAAGGCAGGTACAACGCATATGTTGTAACACCCGGTGGGTAGGCATCATGACCCAGTATAAGGTTCTTTGTCTGTAAATGATGGGGGGTTTTAATATATTTTAAAAATAGGTCTATGGAGTCAATATGTCTGAAAATGGAAGAGAAACCTAGCAGTATGTGTGATATGCCTGCCTCAAGAGAAAATAGAGTCAACCTGATTCCTCCTGCTCTTGAATTTTAGGAGTTGGGGATCTAAAGCCTGAAAAAGCAATTTTTATGCTCTGTAGCCCACACGGACAGAAATTGAAACAGTCACCTCTTGACCAAGAGTTGTTCTAACTCTTTATGTTTTCTTTTATTATTCAGATGGCTCTGCTGGCTGGAATGAAAGTGAAGATGACAGACAGGATTTTGGTCTCTAGAGAGACAACTCATTGTGAGACTGTCTATTGCACAGTTTCAACCATTCAGGACAAAGTTAGAGCTGGTCATGGCCAAAAAATTACCTCCCTTTCACTGTCTGGATAGGTTTCTTTGCTACAGAGACGATGAAGGTTAGGGTTAAACTACAGGAGTCTAAAGAGTAAAAAGACCCTTTTTTTTTTTTTTGTATGTTGAATGGCTCTGAGAGTTTATGAGGAATACAAAGGTCCTTTTGTCCAGTGCTTCATATCCACTTTTCCAGAAGAAGTGGGTCCTCTTACTCTAATCAAGCTGATAGCTAAGATTAGCATTTGGGATTTAGTAGTTTAAAGTTTTGCCTGAATGTTATTTCAGAGTTCAAATGAAAGTAGATGACTGTCATGACCAATATTTTGGTGGGGTTACTATTCATAATGGATCCCTGTGATGGAATTAATTTGAAACTAAAGGAGGGTTTAGATTTTTAAATCTAATTACTGAAGAGTTCCTTTCCTTGCTGGATGCTAAACGGCTCTAAGTGATGGCAAGAAGTCAGGTGCCACCTTCAGTATTCATTTTTCCAGTAGAGATTGATTCCTTTGGCTAGAACAGAAAGCTTGAAGTTAGGAAGGGTGTCAGGATTTGCTAATTCAGAGATTGAAAAACATAGATATTCAGAGTTAGGCAGAGGTTTAGTGTCACCTGTGGCTGCTAGGAGATGAGTTCTTTCATTGCTGGGGTAGTTCTCCTGCATTTAGTTACAATAAGAATTAGGACAGAGTAATACAAAATATAAAGTATAGTCTTTGCTGAATGCTAACAGACCTGAGAGAAGGAAGAGGTAAGGTATTTTTTAAGTCCCATGCCTTATGTTCATATTTTCTGAAGAGGTGGAACCCTGGGCTATAACTGAGGTTAGAGTTAGGGCCACTTGGTTGTATGTCAAAAGCAGAGATCCTGACTTAATGCTCAGTGCTACATGGCCCATGGAGTAAAGACCTGCACTGCTGCTGTCATTTGTGGCTCATTATTTATGCTTTCTTTCACTGTTCAGGTAGTTTTGCTAGCTATAATGAAGGCAAGAGCTGCTAAAGATTCAAAACCCACAGGCTGAATAAATTATTTCCTTGAACTGTGTGTTACAGAGGTTTTGTTATATATTCTACAAAACTGCTGTTCTAAACAGGTCCTCTTTCAGCAAGAACCACCAAATCAAGTTGTGTCTGGTGTATTAAATCTCATACTTAAGACTGGTTACCTGGATATAATTCTAGAATTAGTTCAAAGTTTAGATAACAAGGCAGATGCCAGAAGTTACTATCAAAATAAGCAATGAAGGTCACCAGACTTCTTTTTAGCTTTGGGATATCTCTGAACAAAGGAAAGTGTTTGGAGAAAAGTGGTCCTCAAGATACCACCATTGCCGTTCACTTGGGTTCTTTGCAACTTTTTAGGTCTTGTTCAAGTAGGGGCTTCTTAGCTAAGTATGTATCAAGCCTTTGTTTCTTACTTACAGGTCTAGGGAAATGGACTCTATGGTATTGTAATTTTTAATGGCTTTTATTCAAACCGATAACTTTCCTATGTTTATTTTCTTAGTTTATGTAACACATAAAAACACATTAGAAGGAAATAAGTCTTTATTTATGTTGATTTTTAAGATCAAATTCAAAACCACATTTCTGTTACTAGATTAATAAAATGTTCTTTTTACAATAAAGGATTTATCACATATGACTTGAGAATACCTGGAAAAGAACAAACTCATGAAGGAATAACAAAATGGTTTCAAAATCTACTAATCCTGTCTATGCTTTCTTCACCAACTTTCAGCCTAGAACAGATAAAAAAAAAAAAAAAAAAAAAAGGGAAAAAAGGCAAAAAAACACAGGGAAACATTCTTGAACTGCTTGCATACCTTTTTCAACTGGAGTGTAAAAAATTACTACTGCCTATCAGTGCTTTTATAAACTATTGTTCTGGTCCATCTACAATACCAAAAGAAATGGCTTGGTCACCTACTTCCACTCATGGTAGAAACATTGTCCCAGGTAGAGATTATCTGAATTTATGAGCTATAGATATCAGCCTAATCCAAGCCATTTGAAGCATCATTTTATGATATTGACATGAAATCTCTACTGATTTCAGGACCCTGTTGTATAATAAGTACTACCACAAGACAACAGATAGAAAGAGATGTGAAAGGACTTGCCCAAAGCTATCCAGAAGATTAGTGATGAATATGGTTTCACATTGGTTTCTGAATGGCCACTCCAGCACTTAATAATTCAGTAATCATGTATCTCTGAATAGGATCTTGAATATGAGTTTCAAACTCACCTCTACCAAGCCAATATAAAAATTATCAAGTGTAGCATATCTTCTCTTTTTCCAATCCTAAATCACATTTATTTTATATAAGCGAACTATTTGCCCACTGTGGTTATGGCTGCAATGTAAAAGTAGTGCATATAATCTTACAAAGGGAGTGTCCTTAAAATGATCCTTAATGACTTGTCTTCCACCCTACAGTAACAGTTTAAGAATTTTGCCCTAGCTGTAGGCATGTGACTATGGTATAAGATCAAATCAGTTATATTTAAGTTACTTAATTCAATCTGACTGTTCAATGTTTAATTAACTGGATAGAGCGGCTTATGTCCAGACCACTGAGTGTTCTGCAGTGAGGATTACAGTTGTTCTGGAAAAGTTCAGTTCCGAGAAAACTTATTTTCACTGAGGATTTGAATTTGTTTGTTTTGCTTGGGTTGTTTTTGAACAAAAGATTGCTGGTCTCTAAAAGACAGGACACAAACCATTTAGATGCAACCAAGACAATGTTCTACAGAAGAGAATGTGCACAGATGGATATTAAAAAATAAACCAACCAAACAAACAAACAAAAAAAAAAAAAAAGAAGAAGAAGAATATCAGATCTGACCGATGAGAATTGAATCATGACCACTGATGGCAAAAGAGCCATCTTCTGTCACAGTTGAGGCTCTGATTTCAGAAACAAAGTAAACAAGGAAAGGAAAATTTGCATAGTTCACAGCAGACTTGATCACATTTCTATAGGCTTCAGATGACTGATTTCTCCATTCTCTAAAAATACTGTTATATTGGTGAAATTGCACCACAGGCAATAAGGAAGATCTGTGCTGCATTTGTAAGTGAAATGAATGGGCACAAAGCATGCTACACTTTCATCTTTGTAATTTATCATATTAAAACTAATCATGACAGGTTTAGTTATGTAAGCACCGAAAATAATAAGTAAACAAACAAATAAATAGCTCTCAAATTCTCCCAAACATTCTGATTTTTCTAAGCATGATCATAGAATCATAAAATCATAGAATTAACTGGGTTTGAAGAGACCTCCGAGATCATCAGGTCCAACTCTTGATCCAATACCACTGTGATTCCTAGATCATGGCACTCAGTGCCACATCCAGCCTCATCTTACAAACCTCCAGGAACGTTGAATCCACCACCTCTCTGGGCAGGCCATTCCAATGCCTGATCACTCTCTCTGTAAAGAACTTCTTTCTAATATCTAACCTAAACCTCCCCTGGCAGAGTTTAACCCTGTGCCCTCTTGTCCTGCTGCTGATTGCCTGGGAGAAGAGACCCCCACCTGGCCACAACCTCCTCTCAGGGAGTTGTAGAGAGTGATGAGGTCTCCCCTAAGCCTTTGCTTCTCCAGACTAAACAACCCCAGTTCCCTCAGCCTCTTCTCATAGGACTTGTGCTCAAGTCCCTTCAACAGCCTGGTTGCTCTTCTCTGGACCTGCTCCAGCACCTCAATGTCCTTCCTGAACTGAGGGGCCCAGAACTGGACACAGTACTCCAGGTGTGGCCTCACCAGTGCTGAGTACAGGGGAAGAATCACTCCCCTGCTCCTGCTGGCCACACTGTTCTTGATGCAGACCAGAATGCCATTGGCCTTCTTGGCCACCTGGGCACACTGCTGGCTCATGTTCAGCCTCCTGTCAATC
>VYXB01005380.1:25028-53685 GCA_013397135.1 Pachyramphus minor
TTGGTGTCGTCTGCAAATTTGCTAATGATGGACTCAATCCCCTCATCTAAATCATCAATAAAGATGTTAAGATGTGAAGAGGTTAAACAGGACTGGGGCCAACACTGACCCCTGGGGAACACCACTAGTGACCGTCCACTGCCATGATAAATCTATTAGTTGAAGAGCAGGATGCAATTTTCCTTAGAGCTGAAGATATTTGGAGAAGAAAATGATGGTTAGGAAAACCGTTAGGACTAGAAAGAAAGAAAGAAAGGAAGAAAGATAGAAAGAAAGAAAGAAAGAATGAAAGGAAGAAAGAAAGAAAGGGAAAGAAAGAAAGAGAAATAANACATGACATTAAAGAGTCAGCAGTTTCACAGTTCGTAATCATTTTTGACAGAATAAGCCACACCTCTGTAGTATATTCCAAAATCAATTTTGTGCTTGGCAATTTCAGTCAACTTTATTCCAGCTGCAAACATTGTGACAATAGCAAGTTATTTTCCAGACTGAGGCTGACTACTCCATGCTACATTAGTGAACAAAATAAAGTCTTCCAAACATCTCACTTAAATCCATATCTATTTAGTACTGGATTCTGCACTGTGTTCACACTGAGTACAAAATTAAACAGTGCATCTTCATGTAATCCTTGAAACTCCTGGAACAGCAGCTGCTCCAAGGGATGATTTTTTTCCTTCAGAGGAAGGGAAACAATATCTTGAAAATGAAACACAAACTTAAACTTCTTTGTTGTTGCAAAAGGACAATTATTGAAACACCTATATCAGACGAAAAAAGAATTATATTTTTTAAAATTAATTTTCTTTCCCTTTAACTACAGGTTAGGAGCTATGGATTTGAAAGAGAACACCAATAAACACTTCAGAAGGAAAATGTATTTCAGGCAATGGAGAGCCTGAGACTTTTTCTTTTAAATTTACTGCCTCTAGGTATGAAGAACTTCCATAGCGGGGATGCAAAAGAATGTGCAAGATTGTCTGAAAGCAAGGAGTCTATAAACAGGGATATTTAACTGCTTCTGTGCTCCTTTATAGTACTGCACAGGATATAGAGAGCAAGCTCTCTCTTTTTCCCTATATCTGC
Source organism: Pachyramphus minor (assembly GCA_013397135.1). Lineage (NCBI taxonomy): Eukaryota > Metazoa > Chordata > Aves > Passeriformes > Tyrannidae > Pachyramphus > Pachyramphus minor. The sequence continues at coordinate 26,118 of VYXB01005380.1, forward strand.
TGGTTTTACTGGAACTCACTGAACTTTCACAGATACAATGAGTGAGAAGGCTGAAACATGAAGTTGGATGCTGCAAGCGGCAGTGGGAAGAGTGATGTGTGATATTGATCACAGTCTTTCTAAAGTAAAAAATATACAGGAAATTCAAGGAACTACTCTGGCATTGCTATCACTGAACAAGATTGGTCCATTTGCATGGTCTATTGGATAAACCCAGCAATGCTGCGTCAGGTCTGCATCAAGACTTCTTCCATGTACATACAGAAATTAGTTTTAAACACTGCTCTCATCACAATAAAAGTCACAAGAAAAGATTTCCTCTGACTCCTTTTAGAACTCAGGTGTTGGCTCTAATCCTTGAAATAGATTATGTATTGTGATCCAAGGTTAGCTGAATGTAAAAGATGAACATTTTGTTGCTTTCTTTTCCTTGTGAGAATCTCTGCCCCAGAACAAAATGTTGTAGAAAGAAACGATGATATTTGAAGAATACCTGATAAAAAGAAATTGTATTTGAAGAATACCTGTCTGAATTATATGATGCCTCTGAAAATATGGTACTTCTACATTTTGGAGGTGATATTTAAATTACCGGTATTTATTGTCAAAGAGAGAACAGTCCTATCTAAAAGATTCAGAGGAGTCATATCTAAAAGATAACAGCACATCACAGCACAGAAAGGGCTTTAAGATTTTTGAATATTGGTAGCCATACACCTGGACCCATAATTTTCCTGATATATAAATTAATACATCTTTGAAATAAAGATAAAAATTCTAGGGTGATAGACGTTATAAACCCCCTATGACTGATCATAATTGCAAAATGTGCATACAACCAAAACTCACAATTACAGAACTCTATGTTACCAGAAAATCCTTAGCTTTTCTAAATTTCAAAAAAATATATTAAGACAACTATTTCAAATACTAAATATCTTCAGGCTGGCATCTTCAAAGTTCAAGAATCTGTTATATTTTTCATGTGTGGAAGTTATCATCTACCACTGCAGCCAGTAAGCAAAAAGCTGAAAAATACATTTTTCAATCAAATATATGGATGGTATAGAATCATTACATTTCCTGTACCACTGATGCTGCCTACAAATCTGCCCTGGTTCCCTTGGAATATATATTTCCACAGTTCTTTCACAAGAAAAATATGAAATCAAACCTAACCATTTTTTAAGTCTTAAAGAAACCCAAGAATATTGCTTACCCTGTCAGAACTAAAATTAATTACTGTAAAACCTGAGGTTGGGTAGTGGTTTCCAAATGCCAATATATTCAGCTGTTCTATGGAAGCAGAAAGTTTCACATGGAGATATAAATAATTTGAGTGTTTTCAGATCAGACTTTGATAACTTAAATTACTTGATTTGAGTGATAAATTGATAAAGTTAGTGCTGCTTCTTTGCTTTTGGATATAACATTTCATTTCCTATTACTCATCATGGTAGTGAGTATTGCTCATTGAGAACTAGTTTTAAGTTGTGCCTGAATATCTGCAGATGAAGGGATGTAGGAGAGAGATGAATGGCTTACTTATGGTAACCACCCAGGCTGAGCATTAATTCATGGTATGCAAATTGCAGCATTAACTATCATCATAATCATTACATCTGAAGTTGACTGAACTGAAATCAATCTGTGGTATGTTGTGACATATTAGTGTTCATTGTCAGCTTATTTCAGAAGAGAACTATCATGACATGCTTCCATATCACTTAAATATCCAGATAGTCCTGTCTATGTAACCCTCACTTTTCTAAATTTTTCTCATTCTTTACTGGTGATATCACGTTACTAAATAACTAATGACTAAATTAGGACAATTGCATGAACTTCCTCAATATCTGGTCTGTCTTCAGTGATGCTTGCAGTATATTTTTTAGGTTATTAACTGATTTGACGACTGCAACTAACTATCCTAATCACTATATTGTTTAAGTTCATTTTAAGATATGCCCATACTGGAGTATCCATAAATGAGCTTCGTGTTTATGCAAATAACACAAAATATTTGTTTTGAAGTTTGCATAAGAATAAACTGTTTGTTACCTACACACTCACTTTTTAAGACCCTGGACCAAAATTTCAGAATATGATCTATCTGTTCATTATTTACTTTCTGTAGGAATTGTTGTTCAGTAAAATAACCTGAGGGCATAGATTAATTTGTTAGGCAATCTCATGCTTACAAACTGCCCACAAAGAAATCTTTGAGCACTACAAACATTTACTCAAAAAGAAAAAAACCATGTGACTGCATTTCTATGTTTGAGTGTTTTAAAAAAGTTCTGCCAAAGCAGCTTACACGTGTCACCATTTGCTTTAGCCAGCTACTAATAATGAATATTAGGCAGACTCCTACTGGCATCAGATATGTTACAAGACTGTGAGATTGGACACACTCGAGTGATTTAATTATGTAAACAGACAGTAACACAATAGCAGACAAAGGAAGAAATTAATCCAATATCCTTTATGGTCCTGTGTCTCTCTTTTGTTTGTTTGTTTGTTTGTTTGTTTTTTGTTTAAATACTAATAGACCTGAGAAGAATCCCCCATATATCTGTTCGTAGCTCCCTCCTTACTTGCTGAGCGGTGTGGTGAGACTCAAAGGCAATAAATGTCTGCCCCTGCCATGCTCAGTGCTGCTCTCAGGTCTCCATGGGAAGAGAGAAGGGTCTTTGGTAGGGCTCCTGGTGGTTCCTTTAGGAGTGAGGGAAACCTTAGGTGGCTGCAGCTGACCCATAACTCCTGCAGTCTGGTGCCCTCACTCTCTCCCCCAGTTGCTGCTGCTCTATGCTTCACCTTTTAGCCCAGTAAGGATCTCATAAGGCAACTGGTTGAGAAGCACTGAAGTTCAAGACCCCTTTTTTTTTCTTGTCAGGGGAAGAGGCTTCCTGTGGAGCTGACTGCTATTATTTAAAGGCTCTCTCTCCAAACTGACATAAAGAAGGAGGTTGTCCTTACAGACTGTCCTTTGTCCTTTTTGTTATTGTCCTCTCAGTTTTATGTTACTGAGGGTGATTAACACAGTGAAACATGTAAAACATGAAACATTACCATACAGCAGTGTTGAATCAAAATCCCAACTGTGTCTGCTATGGCACAAACAGCCTGTTCAGAAAAAAATAATTGAGCATACAGAAACTTGTGTAAAATCAGCACAAGTGTAAGGTGATAAAAGTCCTGCTAGTTTCCTGGAAGACCTCAGGAAGACCCTGCTAGTTTCCTGGGGATACATTCCCAGAAACTAATAAGAGGATTAAATGAAGAAAGGAGTGATATTGAGATAACACAGGCCTTTTTTCACAAACATCCTACCAGATGGGAACACAGGAACATGACCCTTGGGCCTATGTCATTTCTCTATCACCCCAAAATTAGTTTATTGAATATAGCCACTCAAATTGCCTAAACAAAAAGGTATAAAAAGAGATAGGACATAAACAAAATCAGGGAAGAAGTTCCAACAACACTGCGAGAGACAGCTGACAAGCTAGTCTTTCTCCCTCCACTTCTGGGGACACCTGGAAGGTGAGACGTAACTTATGAATGCTAATTACTTGCTTCTAAATAACTGGAGTTTACTTTTGCTTCATAGTATTCTTAGTAAGTTGTTTTGCTTTAAAGTTTTTGCTTATGTTTTGCTTTTTTGTTATTACTACATGGTTTAGATATGTTTTTGCAATTAGACCCTATTCCAGATGAGATGAACCCTATAAATTGTCACAAATTTGTATTAATAAGCATGTTATTCTATGAACTGTTAGAATGAGTCCATTTCTAGGTGCTAACAGTTTTGTGGGCGGTGAAATTACTCATGGAAGAAACTTGCTGAGGGATTTCCCTATCACTGTTAAGTGTAGTCTCTATAAAAAAAAAGTCCTGTCCGTCTCAGTGAGCCTGATAAGTGAATGGTCTCACCTAATGAGATACTAACAGACTGTTTTAGACATTAAAAGGCTTTGATCTCCTGGGGGGACACTGATTGAAAAAAAAAAATTATTACGGGTTGGAGAGAAAATTCTTTTCTGCCCCTTTTAATGTGACAACAAGATAAGCATAATCATAGTCATGTTTACATTCCTCTCTTGTATAAAAATAGGCTGATCAAGTGAATTAATCAGGACACCACTGACTGGCCAAGCAAATGAGTATGAGCTGGCAGGGACCAGGGCCACTAAAAAAGTTCCTCAGAAAGATGATTCCTGAAAAACCTGGACCAAGGAGTCAGTCTCCTTAGAGGATCTCTGCTGGAGCTTTTTCAGACTTTGCCTTCTATGAATGGCATTAGTGGGCTGCTGCAATGGCATTTGGCAAGTGTCTATATCTTATGGCTTGGATTGCAAAGCACGTGAGCACAGTCAGTGCTACTTAAAGGAACAATAACTAATCAGCTTTAGGGAAGAGATGATACTGCTTTCTGCAAACGAATGCATGCTTCACTCGCTTACCTAATCATGTCCTCCTTTTTTCTCAAGAACACAGGAACACTCCACTGGAAACTGAATGGAAATGAAAATATAAAGTGGAATGAGAGCTGGATTTAAATCCCATATATAATCAGGCTGTGTGAATGAGATGAAGTCGCAGTTCAGTCCCCTCCCCTCTCCCTGCTCAGTGGGTGCTGACACAAGAGCAGAATTTATTGCACAGTAACTGTATCACAATTGCTACTTGTAGTTGTCCTTTCTAAGTTCTAACATCAAGAAATAATATTTCAGGGCCAGATGTGCTATTTAGTCACTCCTCTCCATTCAGTTTTGTGAAAGTTGTTAGAAAGATAGGATGGTGAATATAGAATTAACATAAGACCCTGACCTGGATTTTGAGGTCGCAGTTGTTTTATTACCTATCCTTCTCTGCTGTAATTTTCTCATCATTTGATGCTTCAAAAATCATGAGTTCAGGAAACTTTGATTTAAGAGCATTCATGCTTCCAGCTAACATTCTGAACATGCTTTATGAAATCTCATTTCAAAGGTTAATCTCTAGCAAGTCTTTCAATATATAGAACAGGAGGAAGCTGTGTGCTGGTTTTGACGATGATGGTCACCCATAGGACTGTCCATTCTAGAGTTTGCATACATGAGGAAAACTGTTTGAAGATCTGAAAACTGAAAAGTAGGTATAGCTATATTTACTAGCCTATTTTAAATCTGGTTTCTCTTTTTTTCAAGGTTTGGAAGGATAGGATGGGCACGTACACAATGCTTATCAGTCTGCAAATGCAATAAACATTAACCAGAGCTTAGCCTGATTTTTGCACTGACTTCTAAAAAATAAAACAAAGAAACAAAAAACAAAACAAACCCAAACCAAACAACAACAAACAAACAAACAAACCAAAACAAAACAAAAAACCAAACAACTTAGATGAAACCTTATTTTTATTTAGGAACAAGAAATTTTTTCTCCAATTGTCTGTAGAACTACTTTCTATGAATTTAGGGATCTTTTATGAAGTGAAAAGAAAGAATTATTTGTTATCCCTGGAGCTCCTAAACCCCTTCCTTGTAAACAGTGCTTCAATGTAAAATCTATCAAAGATTTCCTCAACAATTGGATCTTTGTGATTTCAGTGCAGGGCATAAATAATTAAAAAAGTCTGGGTGCTCTTTGACACTTCAGAAAGAAAGAGAAAGAAACATTCAATTTAAGAAAAAGCAAAGATATCAACAACAAGGTACCTTTTCTTCAATGTTATGCACAGAAGAAATTATCTTGTGAACTGCTCTGTAAAGTCCTACAAAGATACAAAACATCCAGCAGACATCATTAAGAAAAGAGTTTCCTTCTTATTGTCCTGTTGGTGGTCTTTTCAATTAGCTGCAGATGAACAGGAATTTTCTCTGGGAAACAAGGCAAAAATGAAGGTGTATGTCCAATGGTAGCAAGGTCAAGTGACATGGGAAGGATTCAGAGATGCTGCTTGCCGCTGTTGGGAGAAAATTCATTTGTCCAAAGCTCGACTGGAGTTGAAACTGCCAGAAATGTGGGGGAAAATAAAAAGTATTTTAAAAAATATATTAACAGCAACATGAAGTATGGAAATATCATTGGCCTGTTACAAGATGAGGATGGTCACCTCACAAACAGGGACAGAAACAAGGCAAAGGGTCTTACATATTCTTTACCTCTGTCCTCAACATGGATGGTGCACCATGGTCTCCTTGCCCTGAGCTGGAGGACCATGACTGTGAGAATGATCAATTCAGAATCCCCTCTGAAATTGTGCAGAGTCTGCTGCTCTAGTTGGACCCCTGTGAATCCATGGGGCCTGATGGGATTAATCCCAGAATCCTCAAAGACCTCTTTGATGTCATTGTAAAATCTCTCTCAATGATTTTTGAGCAGTCTTGAAATTATGGAGAGGTCCCAGCTGAAGCTGGCGAACGTTGTCCCGATTTTCAAGAAGGGGAAGACGGAGGACCACAGAAATTACAAGCCTGTCAGTCTCATTTCAGTGCCTGGAAAAGTTATGGAGAAGATTATTCTGGGAGGTATTGAGAAACACCTGAAAGATGATGCAGTCATTGGTCAGAGCCAGCACGGAGGCCATGGAGGCCATGGGAGGAAAGTCCTGCTTTTCCTGTGCAGACAGTCCAAGTGAGCACACAGAGGCCGTGATCCAGAAGGACCAGGAACAGGAGGGTTCTTCAATGTGAGCGTTATAGTGTTCAGCTGAAGCAACATCTGCACCCTTAGATAAGGTGAGCAGACATGATACTAGGATTAAGACCAAATGCACATTTTTGGTTTTTAAAATTTCACAGGAAAGTAACCAGGCATATGTATGAAGGTATTTGTCATCTTTGGTTAAGTTCAACCCAACTTAAATGTTCAACTTCTTCAGTATGTTGTGAGAAATTAACTGTAGGGAAAACAAAAATAGCAGTGAAGAGCATACTAACTCAGTAGTGTTTTAATTTGGAGTTTGTAATCTCAAGAAGACTCAGGATGCAAGAAATGGATAGCAAAATGGAAACTAATGACAATTTGCTGTTTGTACCCAAATATTTCTCAAAGAGAAAAGAAATTGTGCTATGTCTGGACAAGGGTTGCCTGCCACAGTCTTATGTAAAGACTGTCCTGCTTTACAGGAAAAAAAAGGCAGGTTTCATCTTTGGTCTGAGAACTGAATGTTAAAAGAAACTTACAGTCCTCTGTGGCATGGCCATGATACTGATTGATACTTGAAAGAAGAAAGCTTAAAGGAAATTTTTTCTTTATACCTTATGAGTCCAGACGTTTGAAGGGGCAGAACTGAGAGCAGAGGCAGATCTACATGAAATATAGCACCAGAGGCCTGTCAGGACACAGTAGGTGTCTTGTCTGACTTGGTCTGCAGAAGCTCAAAATACAAAATACAAAACTGAATTTAGGAATTTCAGTGTTTAGACTGCAAGCAACACTGGCTGTGCTGACGCTACAGAAGCTTGCCAGCTGGACCCAAAGCTGCATATCCTTATTGCCCAGAAATATTTTTTCAAATCAAGTGATATACTACCAAAACCAAAATATGGAAAGCCATAAAAGTCTCTGACCTCTGCTGGAGGCAGCCACCATGTGCTGGCAGACAGCATGTGTATAAGAAGACCAGTAGAGTTGTTAGCAGCAAACCATCTCTTTCCATCTCACTTTTCTGTGAAGATTGGACTGTGAACAAACACACAGTAGTCAAACAGTCCAAAACCTAAATTTTCAGCCTAGACTAAACATTTGTCCTTTTCTCAGCCAAATGGGGTTGATATTACCTATTCTTCTGTGGCTGCTACCTTGAATGTAAACTCACAGAGCTTTCACATGGTCCTGTAGAAATTACTCCCTCTCTAAAACACAACAGAAGCTTCTCCAGCACTAATAGCAGCTTTGCTTATCTGTGCTTGAGACTATACTGTCTAAACAAAGCCTATCAACAGGTAAAGTCCTGTTCAGGAGCAGGTCTCAGATTTGTTGCAAGCTACTGCACGTAATGTACCAAATAACTAACTACATAAACAAATCAAGTTTCATCTTTAGGGATTTAGGTTTTCTGCATGAAATCTTGTTTTGCTCTGTTGAGTGCTTTACTGCTTCAATTACCTCACTTCTCAAGGTCACCCATTTCCTCCTGAATGCTAGCCCAGTTCTCTTTTGAAGTGACAACACTTCTTAAATTTGTGACATCAGTAACTGGTATGAGCTCATCTGGTATCTTGTGTGAAAACATGAGTTTTCCATTATCCTGCTAATCTCCAGCTTCTCTTTCTTAAGAAAACCTGATAATTTTTCTTACAGCAATCAAATCAAGCATTTTACTGAGACTGAAACAAATTAGATTTAACTTATTTTCTTTTCCTAAAAAATTAAATTTTCTCTAATGTCTTAACTACTGACGAAAAACAAATCTAAAGGAGCATCACTTCCTTGCATCAGGGTCTCTTTTGGTCAATAGACCTGCCACTTATTGCACAAGTGTAAAATCTGGCCTTATCTTTATTTAAGACTCTGTTCTCCAGTGCATACCTTGAAAGTTAGTGTCCTGTGAAGACTTTTTAAAAACAATCTACACACATTTCACCACTCATCCTTCCATCACAATTACAAAAAAAAATTTTCCCCACAATTCCACAGTCTGGCAATGTCCAGTCCATTTTCCTATTACGTCTTGCAGTTATTATCATTATCTTAAATTCCTCAAGATCCCCACTGTTGGGCTCCTAGGTTGACTTTGGCTACCAACCAGGTGCCTACCACACTGCTATGGAAGTGGTTCCAAGCCCATGGAACAGCTTTGTTGCCTTTCCTGTGCCTTTTTTAGGTTTTTTGCATAATTTCAACATCTCCAGTATAATTTGACTCATTTTTTTCCCCACAATTTCTTAAAGTATCTGTGGGATAGTTCATAGGGGATTTTTTCCCTACATTTCACACTGATGAATTCCATAGAGTTTACATTAAAGTGACATACCAAGCTTTACAATTTTAGGATACTTAAGTCATGAAACAGACTAATTCGAGATGACATATTTACTGTATAAGTATTTATCAGAAAATATGTTTTTTTAAGATTCTCCTGATAATCTTAGCTATCATTGTCCGTTGAGTGTTTTTGTGTTCATAATAGTTTCTTTTTCAAGTTACTAGTTTTTAAAGGGATTCTACATAGTCTGCTTATTTCTGAATACTGCAATAGGCATTTTGTGTCTGACTCAGACTCATATCTCCTATGTATGGCAATGCTTCTGGTCTATTCAGGGAAATTTTTGGAAGAATCATATGGGTTGTGATCCCAGAGACAAGAGAGGTCCAGGAAGGGTGGTTGATTTTCAAGGATTACCTCCTCCAAGTTCAAGAGTAGCCCAGCATGATGAGCAGGAAATCAAGCAAAGGTAGCAGGAGACCTACAGGGATGAACAAAGAATTCAGTAGAGATGAAAGTGGGCAGACATGACTCTGAAGGAATACAGAGACACTCTCTACATGTGCAACTAGAGAAGCCAAAGATCACCTATAGTGAAATCTAGAGAAAGGGCCTTCTCTCTAAGAGGTAAGACAAAATTGAAAATGTGTGAAATGTAGGGTTTATTAAAAAGCTGTGATACCAGCACAAAGTCTGTCCAAAAGCAAGTCACTAGTGCTTAGCAGTCAATACTAGAGCCAGTACTGTTTCACAGCTTCATGAATGACCTGGATGATGAGAATGAGCTCACCCTTGATGCAGTGTACACTACACTAAGACTAGAAGTGGCTGATACATCAGAGGATTGTGCTGCCATTCAGAGGGACCTCAAAGGTCTGGAGAAGTGAGTTGATAGGAACTTCATTGTTGATCCCTTGTTGAGGTAGTTCAACAAGTGAACTACAAAATCCTGCAGTAATTCTTCCTGGAAGGAAGAAACCCATACAGTAGTACAGACTGGAGCCAGTTGTCTGGAAAGCAGATTGGCAGAAAATATCCTAATGCTCCTGGCGGACAAGGTGACCATGAGCCAGTAATACTCATTTTTGTCAAAGAAAGCCTACAGTATACTGAGCTGTATGACAGAAAATATTGCCAGCAAGTCAAGGAGCTGATCCCTCCCCTCTGTTTATCACTGATGAGACAATCTGGAGTGCTGGATCCCATTCTGAGCTCTCCAGTGCAAGAGAGACATGGGCATACTTCTGAGTCCATCAGAAGCCATGGGAATGATTAAGGTATGAGAACATCTGACACATGAGGAGAAATTGAGAGAGCTGGGACTATTCAATCTGAAGAAGAGAAGGCTCAGGAGGAGCTCATCATGTATAAATACTTGATGAGAAACAATAAAAAAGATGGAGCCAGGCACTTCTCAGTGGGAAGTATAAGAGACAACGTCTACAGAATGCAAAAAATTCTATCTAAACATAAATAAAAAACAGAGGGATTTAATTTGGGGTTTGTTTTGCTTTTGTTTTGTTCTGTTTCACTGTGCAAGTGGTCAAACACTGGAAGAATTTGCTTTCATCCTTATATCACACAATTTTGCCCCAGATAACTACTTCACAGGAAACTCTCCATGTAGGAAAATGCTTGGGTTACTAGAATGTGTTGGATTACAGACACAGAGGTAATATGGCCATAAATGAACACTTAGTGAGATGCATATTCATTTTGTTGGTTTCTGAAGTGCCATCATTATGAAACGTCCTTCAATTATTCATAAATCCATTTCAAGAAATAAGAACATTTATTGTGATGTCAATTGTTGCCAAAGAAGTGTCCCTCAAGTTACCAACCTCTGCCCATTATCCTCTTTCTAAACCTAATACTTCAAGACCTAAGACGCATATGTAAGCATAAACATCTCACACCCATTACTTTAATGGAGAAGCTGACAGACAATTTAACTCAGTCTTCATCTCTCCCTTTTTCTTGACTCAAATTCAACCATCATCACCATCATCATAAAGCATATGGAGAAAAAATCCATTTTATGTAAATATCATCTGCTACTCTGTCCATCTGATTTTTTTTTGGTAAGGAACATAAGGATGTTTAAAGCAGNTTCTGTCCATCTGATCACTATCAGTGGTCTGCTAGTGCAAAAAAATTTTTTTTTTTTGGTAGGGAACATAAGGATGTTTAAAGCAGTAGCAAGGTTTATAATAGTTATAGATAGATCATACCCAAAATGTGTCAAGAGCTGTTGCCATTTTGTCCCTGTTTAGACCACAGGGCACCATTCTGGTAGTGACTGATCTGCTCTAACAAACATAAAGAACCAGAGCATTAGCAGGGAAGCTGAACAACGTGAAGATGTGGTATTGAAAAACACTCTGGGTGAGATCCAGTTTGGAACGAGGGCATCTGAAATTAGTTTCCTATGTGTGCACTAGCTGTCCAAGCACCTATTAGTCTGAATGGATTGCTACTCAATGCAGTCAATGGAGCCTGAAAAGTGCTCCGTACACACTAAAGTAGATGTTTGCTTGATGGCCATTTAAATCTCACCCTCTTGAAAATGAGGACAGGCTAGGACCAAATGACAAGCTGGTCTGGGTTTACATTGAGCACAGAGTACTCCAGCCTGCCTAAAGCATATTAGCTCCTAAATGTCCCTCAAGTAAGAACAGCTGAAAAATATGTTTTGTGTAAAAGATTAATTATTTTTCCATAATTTTCTAATGTGTCAAAGTGAGAAACCTGTGAATGCAATTAGTTAAGTAGCAGGTGCAACCCACCACAGACAATCTGAAAGTGCAGCCTCATGAGAAAAAGAGCAATGACCTGGGCCACTCCTAGCCCTCCACCACAGTAAAGAACCCCAAGGGAAGTTAGATGCTTTCCTGCGATTTGAAAGGCCACAATTAGGTCCTGATTTTCTAGGCTCTGTGCCCTGGGACAGAACCTCCCCTTCTGGGAAGTTAAAAACTCCCAGAAGATGTGAAAAAATGAGAAATGGAGTGACCATTTCAAAGCCACTGCGAAGAGTAAGTGGAATTTCACTACAGGCAACATCAGTGTGACTAATGTTCATGGCACAACATCTTAGTGGTTGCTGTGGAATAATGGATAGGGTTAAAAATTAAAGGAGAATAAGAATTACAGAGGAATTCAGTGCTGCTTCACTGGTGGAACACAGTCAACATGCCCCACAAAGGTTCCCTAAACACTGATAATCACCTGTATGGTGGATGCAAGTGAGAGGGGTGTAGCATGAAGGTGCTGCAGCCTCCCTTTATGAGTCTCCTACAGGGTGGGAACCATGGTGACACTTTGTAGTTCAAAGATCATGCAGTATCTGTCCACCAAGGGACATAGACACCAAAGACAACTACCAAACTAAGTACTTATGACATTTAAGCTTCACCAAAACCTAAAGAAATAATATAAAAGTAACTTAGAAAAATCAGAGGAAGATTCCACTGAAACTGTGGGAGGAGTTGATGGGCTGAACCTGTCTTCCCCCATCCCCCATAGGGATGCCTATCGGGTAAGCAACTTATTCCCTGTGTTCTAAATGCTGCTTAGAATGATGCTAGATGCTCAGGACAAAGCTTGTGCTTAGCTATATAACACATTGGTAGATTATTTTGTATTAAAGCTTGTGCTTGTGCTTGCTTTATAGTATTATTAGATTGCTTTAAATACCTTTTTGCAGTTAGATATTATCACTGATGACCTACAAACCCTATTAACCTGTCACAATTTGTATTAATAAAGAGTGTTACTCTGTTCGAGTGAGTCATTAATAAGGTGCTGACAATCTGCTGGTGGCGGAATAACTTGCTGGAAGGCCTGCTGAGGGTCTCCCTTGTGCTGTTGGCTCATCCCTCCAAAAAGGGCAGTCAAAACACCCTCCAATCTTGTGAATCTGTTCGGTAAAGAGTTCCCTTATGGGATACCTGACAGACTGGCTCACAGATGGTTTCGTTTTCCCTGGGGCACTAACAGACAAACAAATCTCTGTGGGCCATGAAAATCTCTAAGGGTTGGGAGAATTTCCCCCCAGCCCATTCCATGAGACAGTTGCAAACCTCCTGCTTGGGACTCCTGCATTGTGGCCTTCAATCTTCTCTGCCTGTCTCAACAGTGATGGATTTAAGAGAGGAATGGCTTGAGATTTCACACACTTAGCTCTGGAAACAGGCAAACCATAGCCATGGCTTCACTCCCAGAAGACCTCCATGTCTTTGTACAGTTCCTTTTCACTACAACATCCTTGCAACAGAACTTGGCCTCATTTGTAGCCACCTGATCTCCAGCTCTGCATAGTCTCTGCCTGTCCTCCAGCATGGCTAGGTGAGACAGTAAACCTGGAACTGAAAGCTTCACATAACAGTACAGACACCATATACTAGGATAGTTGCCATACAGTATGCCAGAAATTCACTGGACTCATTCTCCTACTTTGATATCTGAGTGCATTGGCACCTGCTGGGCCAATTCACTCCCTGCCAAACAGAAATCATGCAGTGCAGGGCATGCAGACAATCTTCTCAATCTTCTCATGCAGTGTCCACCACACCTGGTCCAAGACTATTCTATAAAATTTCAAATATCCCAGGACCTGCACTATGCCAATCCCTGCTTAATATGTCCAATGAATAACACAGCACAAAGTACATTTGCTCCAATTGCTCTCCAAAGCACTTAATATGGACATGAAGAGACATCTTCTGTAGCTGTTCAGTTCTGCCTGAGTAGCAAGGGAACTTTTTCTTCCTGGACTTCTGACGCAGATCTTGACTATGAAGTGATTTCAGATGTCTTTGGCAGCTCTTCTTGCTTATTTGCAAGTTACATAATGAATTAATTTTTCATATTTTTTACTGATAGAGCACGGCTTTTCACAGATTTCTCTTCAGTTTGAGCTAGAGTTAACTGTAAAAAAGTTTAGCTGGAATATTTTTTTCACTGAGAAACATAATTGAAACAAATAAGGAAATCCTGTAGATTCTCTTGCAATTTTTTGTGGAGAGAAAAGGGGGAAATGTTCAGCAACTGTCAAAATATTTTGTCATTTTTTAATAAAATTATTTTAAAAATAATACTGTAACATAACATTTGAAAATGTCAAAAATCAGAGGATTTTTGTCAAAATAAAATATTTTCATCAACTCTAAATGATTTTTTTTTTGACATTATGAAATTTGGAAATTTGTTTTAGGCTCTCTTTTCAATCTGAAATATGAAATATATCAGATAGAACAGTCACCTTCACTTCAGCAGTATTGAGCACGCCCCTTTCCAAAGGAAAACAGGGTCAAGTAGCAAGCAAAGACAGCTGTAAGATGCATGTGACTCCTAGTATTTAAACTTGCCATCAGTTATAGTTGTAAGGAGTTTCAGCTGACTGCGTATAAGCATTTTAAGAGAGAGAACAATATGCCAAGATGGTGCCAGAACAAAAAAGGGTGCAAAGATTAACAGAGAAGTTGATGCTGGTGAAAAGCAGTACAAAAATGGTATAATTATTTGTATAGGAAGGCATTATGAGACAACTGTAAAAACCTCATGCCACTGTTATTCATGCCAGAAGAGTTATATAGCTTCCAGAAAACAATAATTAAAGCAAGACAGGACTCCAGAAAAAATGAATTAAAACAAAAAAATATATAGTGGTACAGGGATGATTGTGCCAAAACCCTTGCTTATATCCATTTGGAAACAAATGCCAAAGAAACAATTATCTTTGTATTTATCCATACTGTTTTTTCCATATGTTTCCAACTGAAGCATGCAGTGCTAAGTCTATATGCAGCAGTATGACATGATAATTACCCTGAGAAGATAAGATAAAATAAATATATAAAAGTGCTAATTAATTTCATACAGAATAGAAACAAGAATTCTGCATCTGCAGTCAGCAGCTACAATCCTTAAGGAATGAATGTGGAAATACTACTGGTGTCATGATTATTTATAGACTTAAAAACACACATGCATATGTGTCAGATGTTTCTAAAGGCTTTTTTAAATTACGGCTGTCTGTCTTTACTGGCATGAGCAGTCGTGTCTGCCAGCATTTTCTCACTGAACAGTAATAAGGACATCCTACAGCCATTACCAAGACCCACAGGCTGTTACCAGAAAACAAATGGCCATATTCTAAGCAATTCTTCAGGATTATGCTTCATTCATTACACTACACCTCATATTATTAAGAAAAATTACTTTTATAGCTCAAAATTCAGTGAAACATAAAATGCACATTTATATAGTAAGCCAAATAAATTATTTAGGCCAGGATTCGTTCCAATCAACTTCAACTCAAAACCCAGTCACTATGGTTTCCTTTTATAGAAAAAGAATAGAAAACGCTGTAATAGAAAACATCTGGTTTTCAGGAGGGTCCAACAAATGCCTTTGTCAGGACCTGGAGGTGCACCTCTCCCTGTTGACTGCATAGCAAACTAAGGGTGGCTGCGCCTAAGACAGGGCATGAATCCAGTCCTCAGTGACAATTCTGCAGTCTGTTTGGAAGCACAATTTCTCTGAAATCTTTTAGGTGCCTTATCTCACTTATAACCAATCATAAACTCCAGAAATAACCCTTGAATACTGAAAGGTAAACACATTTTTAACTTGCTTAGCTAGGTTAAGGAGCAGGCTTCTCTAGAAATGATCAAACTGAGGTATTGGGCTCCAGAAACCCTGACTGCTTGCTTTGGTCCATTGTTGACTATCTCAGCTCATGCCAGGATCTCAGTTTAATTCATGGATGCAGGTTTGGATAAAGCTGCTCATGACAGTCAACATTTTGCTTTTGTTTTCCTTCTAGAACAGTTACATGCAAGCTGAGTAAAAGAAATAGCACCTTTAACCTGTGTAAAGGGCAGGGTACATAGGGCAGCTTAGTTCTCTGACCCATGGATTATTCCACTCCACCTCTTTTGCTGCACTTCAGCTCAGGCTGCTTCCCAGATAGCCTCACAGTCTGAAAAGGAAGACTCATTAGTATCTGATTTCTTTCACTTCTAGTCTCCCAAGCACAAACTGTTCTAAATTGCTTTCTCCTTCAGTAACAAAACCAGAGAGAAATAACTTCAGAAGATTCAGAGCACAACATCTGTTAATATTAATGGATAGTAAATTAAAAGGACTTTCACCAGGTAATGAATACTTAATATTATTTCATCAAAAGCAATGTCTTTTCTTAATTATCTTAGTTATGTGGATTTTTCAAAAGCAGAAAAATATTGTAAAACCAGGGAGAAAACTGTATGAAATCGAAAAATCTCCTAATTGTTTTGTAAAGAAAAAGAAATGTAGAAGAGCTCAGGAACAGAGAAATATATTGTATCCACTGCATTGAAACTATTTTCACTGATTCAGTGGTCCACAGTAGAGGCCACCTTGCAAATATTCTGGAGTGGAATCAATACTTTGATTGTTCAATGAGATCTTCTATGTTCAAAAAAAAAGACCTTTTGTGCTCTTTATTGGATCTTTAAAACAAGGTATACACACCTCCTGCAGCATATGTTAGTGAGTTTTCATTAGAGTAGACAACCACCACAGTATTGCTGCTTATATTTGTTCAGAATTTCAACAAGATGGAAAATTCCTCTCTGTCTGTGCTGTGCCTGAAAGTTTTCCTTCTTGCAACAGGGTTCTTAAAAAAAAGCTTAAAGATAAAGTAAAAGAGACTTTACTTAAAATGAGAAGTTTGAAGACTCAGAAGTTGTGAACTGACTGTCAATTACTCATCTCATATAATTTTAAGTAACAACATGTCCTGGGTGGTTTGGATCTATGCCCCTTATTATTGCTAGGAACTAAATTTTCAGGTGCCAGTCATGTACGACATTTCACATTTAAATATAAAAACAGTTTTCACATGTAGAGGCAGCTGAAATTCCGTGAAATTGAGGTTTCCATAGCCAAAATCCACCCAAAGCAGGTCTATTTAGTGTTCTAGATATATGCAAAACCAATTAATTGTTACTTAATAGCAGTTAAAGATGGGACTCATCTGACGCAATACCTAACTTAGCTACATCTACACTAGTTGCCTGATGCTTCCTTTACAAATCAGTTCTTCCAAAAAATGATTGATTATATGTCACCTAAAATACATCAGATGAAATGGAGTTTAAAGCACATTTCTTTCTGCTCCCTATAAACAGACCTTATAACAACAAGCTCAGATGAACCTGTCTAGGTAGTGGGTGAGATGAATGCCATCACAGGCTACTACGACAAGGAATTCTCTACCAACAGCAGGGAATAGTGACGGATTATCCATCTAGAAGCATTTGGGGATTGCATGAACAGAGGTGTACTTGACTGCCTTATTGAATTTCTCTTAAAAGACACATGATCTTTTTGCCTTACCAGGTTCAGAAAAGTTCTCTTGCAGTAGAGGTTAAAAAGGGTGGGGGGTGTTGTATGCTTCTGACATACAGTATCTTAACTCTCATGAATCAGAGGGTTTTGCCTCAATTTTCTAGTGAGGACAGATAGTAAAGTATTAATAAAGCTTTTTCTTTTTGGTTGTTTTTTTTTCCCTGCCTTTTTCATCTGAAGTGTAGGTATGTAAAGCTGAGTAGAAATACTTTGAAAATTCTCAATACAGAAAGGTTGTTGTAGTTTTTTTGATAGTACAATGAAGAAAACCGGGAAACTGTCATCTGTCTCTGCACGGGCTTAGCCTTCATCCTGGATAGAAAATCTGACTCTATTCTGAATACTTTATCATTATGAAAGATGTAGCATTGATGTTGCAAGAAAAGAGCTTCTGATGTAAAACCAGTGACCTGACACAATTGTTAATAGAAAGTCCACTTTAATGATTCAATTGCAATGAGTATCTTTCATAAGCAATTTAAAAGGAAGCCTATAAGAGCATTAAAACCCAGATGAGATTTTAATGCATGACACCTGCATTCTGAGGGTTCAGAAGAGACAAGAAAAGCTTGCTGAATCTCTAGGCAGGATAAAATTCCAACTCGATAGGGAGTGGGAAAAATATCACTTTAGGAGTGGCCAAATAATGGTTCAGGGTGCTCTGAAAGCCTATGGAGGTGCTCAGAGCTTCAATGGACACAGCCCTGACTACCTGTTCCAACTGGACCTGCTTTGGGCAGGGTGTTGGATCAGAAGATCCCTGGAGGCCCCTTCCAACCTACATGATTCTAAAGCCCTTTAAGTCCAGTTACAGCAACCCCTACTAGTTTCTCCAAATCCCAGTCATCATTTCGGTGAAAGGCAAGACGAAGCTGGACAACATAAGGACAGTGTCTGCCTCTTCTCCAGAGAGACCAGGGCCTTTCTCTTTTCTTCTATTCCATCTCAAAACAAAACAGTTCCTTTTGAAATATGTACATTTAAATATTTTTTCTGGAACAAAGAAGAAAGATGTTTTATACAGCACTGATGTTGGTTTTGATGTAGAAATTATAACCTGAGAAATAAGTCTAGATCCATGTCATAAAATTCACTGAGCCAGACCATAAGGTTTACAACCTACCTCACACATGTGGGCATATTCAGTGAAAGGAGGGAACAAGCCTAAAGCTGCTGGTAAAGCATGAAAGACTGAAAAGAGGTAAGTTAAGAGAGGAAATATGTGAGGAATAGGACAAATCTCACCACATGGTAGCACAAAGCAAGACAAAGCATGTGATGGAAAACAATAACCACTGAAAATGTCCTGTAATGCAATATTAACCTGTGGAATTCATTACCATGGTAATTTGTGGTCAAAATCTTAATGAGATCAAGTCTTAAAAAAGGATGGGGAACAATAATATCCAGAGTTTTTGTAGTAATACAACAAATTTTGCACAGTGTATGAACCCCTACACTGAGATTTCCAGCATTCTCTTGAAATATGTAAAATCCAATGCCTACTGAAAACTTTCTTCCTCTTTCAGATGCAGATGATGTTTAGCTTTACCGTAATCCTCTATGACAGTTCCCATGTGCCAAAGGAGGCAGAACTGAGAGCAGAGCATGTTGAGAACCAAATGATTCCTGTCACTTGGATGCATATTTACATTCAAAATAAACCAACTAATTCTTGGGAAGGAAAAAAGACTGTGTAGTAAGGAAGCTGCACGAGAAATTTTTTGATGGAATCAGAAAACTCACAGACACATAGCAGAAGCTGAAGCTTTGGGCATTGATGTTGAAGGAAAAACCTGGCAATAACTATTGGCATAAATGGAAATATGCATACTAGTAGTGGCTCTTCCTGTAACTTGTGAGCACTGTCACTCAACACTAAAGGGACAAGCAGATTCTTTTTGAGATCCTTCAAAGAATGAGGAATGGTTACAGGGTTGCAGTTATAATTAGAGCTTTATTGTTACATAAAAAAATTAGTTATCAGCATAGCTTATTTTTATCTGTGATTTCTAGTAGTTAATGTAGTTTATTGCCACACAGATTTTTAAGAAACTATCATAGCTTTCAGTTAAACAAACTTTTAGTAATCAGTGTAGCCTTTGCACTATCTAGAGCCTTCAGTCACTGGTCACCTGTACTCTCTGCAGATGGGGCCAAATTCTTAATAATCAGCAAGAGATATGATAAAAAAACCCTTTCTTATTTGTTTGCAACAGAAGCCCATTAAAAATGCTGACATGTGAAAGAACAGCTTGTTGTAAAGTTTCCTCTCTTTTAAAGGCATCAACATAGCTAATGCAAAAATATTCTTTTAGATTATCCAAGGGTGTATGCAACATGTAGGTGAAAGAACATGATTCTCTAAATCCATTATCAGTGTTACATTTATCATTGATAAAAATGGCCATCCCACAGATAATGATTAAAGCAATTTGAAGCAAAGAAAGCCACATTTGCACCTTAATTTAAGGCTTTTGCTTAAAATCACACATGGTGATTGTAGTCTGGTTTAAAAAAGTTGCAAATCCTTATTATGGACAATACTGTGAAGACCTGTTAAAGAGTGATTGCTCTTGGTAATTACCATATCTGAAATTTCTGGATAAGATTCATTCCATCTTGACACATATTTACAGAAACGGAACACAACACGGGTTTACAGGTTGGGAAAAGGAGGAACGAATTAATGTAATTTTTATGTTGTTTAATTGTTGAATTACATAAAAGTGGGAGGTTAACAGTTCTAGATACATTCTGAGTCAGTTCACAATGGTGTATATATGTCTAATCACTCCAACAAATGCTGTTCAAGCCACATCAGTAACTCTTAAGTAAAATATTTTTAATCTTCTAAATATTCATATATACATCACACATAGGTAACCAAATACAATCATAGGCAACTCATACACCTGTTGGTTGCTAAAAGTAGGCAACTATATTTACAGTATCAAAAGTCATTGCAAACATAGTTAAATATATTGATTATAGAGATGTGATCTATGACATCCTGCAACTACAGAATACCATTCCGCCAAAGAAGGAAATAGTTTATTATCTGCTATTTTATTTTTTAAATTTGATTTGCATTGTTGTGAGATCCTGGATCCGAATCTCACTGAATTATTGATATAGGTTGGAACCAGCTCACTCTGTGTGTTTGTGCATGTGGGGCAGGGCTGGGCCTGGACCTGTGGGTCCATGGTAAGGCCTGAACACAAGGTCTGTGCTGAGGGCACAGGGCAGAGCTGAAGGCAAGGCCTGTTGCCCACACAGAGCACGTGGCAGAGCTGAAGGCTGTGTAGCCGGGCTCTCAGTCAAGGCAGAGCTGCCTGGTAGCCCGACCACACCACAGCCCTGCAGCCTGTGATTGGCTGCAGCACAACTCACTCTGGCCTGGAAGGCACCCATCAGACACCCTGCCTGGGAGGGAAAACTGAACTCTATAAATACATGAGACTCCACGTGGTCTCCCTCTCTCTCTTTCTCTTCTCCCTCTCCAGCCAACACTACGTGAACCATCGAATCTTGTCGGTAACCATTTTTTCCTTTCCTCTCTCTCCTTCTCTCTATCTTTACCCCTTTTAATCTGTTTTCTTCTTTTACTCTTTTCCTTCTCTTGTGGGTAACTTAAAACCAATGAATTGTGTTTTACGAAAGCTAATATATTCATTGTTTTTAGTGAGTGTTTCCTGTAGACTGGGTCTTTGTGCTGAATGTTTTAGTAAAATGGTTTTTTTCTTGGTTGTATTATTTTACTTTTGCAAAAACCATTTGCCAAAATATCTTATTTTTCTCACTAAATTAAGAAGGATTGTTCTTAGGGAAGAGTGTGTGACTCTTTCTCCAGATGTTAATTTGAGGTTATAGTGAACCAAAAGGCTTTTAAAGAGTTTTAAATAAAACCGTAACCGCTCTGGGCAGTTTATAGTTTAATCCGGAGTGTAACAATTATGTTTTGTATTATTACATTATTAATCAAATGCCTATCCAGCACATGAGTTTTAGAAAGTGAAGGTTGCTATAAATACTCAGGAATTGGAGACTTCAAGAGGTCAACATTGCCTTTCTTGCAAAAAGTATAAATTACCAGCAGGAAGTTTTTGAAGTATTTTGAAGTGTATTCTTGCCCCATTTATATTATCATTTCATAATAAAAATATTACTTAATCATAGGAGATAATGTATTAAAAATACTAATAATTTAGAATGATTTATCTAGAGAGATAAAATCTCTATGACCCAGAATATCAAAGAGGATTACACAAATCTGATTGTATTGAAATAATAACTAGTGTTCTATTGTTGTATAAAAATCATTAAATAAATATTGAATTGTAGTTATCTGTCTCAGAAGCCTCATAAAACACGTTACATCAATGCCAAAACACTTGGATTGAGAACCTTCCCTACCTTTGATTTGAACACCATAAAAAGTCAAATAAAATAAAATTATATTGGTCTTTAATTAACTTAAGGAGCCTAAATACTAGGAAAAGAAAAATAACTCAAATTCCACATGAAGTAGAAACAATTGGGCTTAAAATATGAGATTTACATATCTTTTTATAAAAACATTCAAGATAACAGTCAGTCACCTTTTAATAATTATTGGTTATTACTGATAGATATATATATATTCAAGTTAAATTTCCTATGTTTTCACTGTGGTTTTTGTTGCTCTTGTCCATCTTTCTTCCGAGGTATCCTTGCAATATCTGTGTGAGGCTCTGCACCTGGAACCGAACAATGACGAGGCTGATGGTTTATCCAGTATGGAGGTGCCACTGAGGTTAAGTTGGTCTATGCCTGTGTCAGAACTGCTTCCACAAAAAAAAGAGATTAGTTATTGTTATAGGAGACTCCCTTCTTAGGGAAGTCTGCTGCCTCCCTGGGGTCCAGGTTAAAAATGTGATGAGAACAATTCCTGCCATGTGGCAGCCCTCAGGTTACTGTCTGTTGTTGGTTTTTTTCAGTAGGCAGCAATGGAGTTGCAACAAGAAGTCCAAAGGCAATCAGGAGAGACTTCCTGGACTTGGGAAAACTTGTTAAGGGATCAGGAGCAGAAGTAGTGTTCTCCTCTGTCTTCCAGATGGGAAATGGAATGATCAGCGAAGAAACAGGAAGAGCCAACAGATCATTACCTAGCTCCAAGCCCGGTGTTATGGACAGAGTTTTGGGGTTTTTGATAATGAGTTGCTTTACAGGAAATCAGGGCTGCTGTAAAGAGATAGCGTACACCTGTCTCAAGGTGGGAAAAGGGAGTCTGCAGGACTCATTGAAACAGCTTTAAACTAGATTTGAGGGGGTAAGGGAATAAATTCAGGCTCACTGAGTGTGAGCAATGGCATGCTAGAGAGGCTCTTTGGTCTGTCACCTCAGTGGAGGCAGGGGATGGAGATCCCTGTGGCAGCAAAGACACAGCGGATTTTGATATGTTAGAAATCATGGAAGTGCCTGAGAGCTGTCATGTAGCAATTAGGGCTTCTTCCCCCTAAAAGGTGTCGGGATCAGTAGCCCAACTGCAGTGCATTTACACCAATGCATGCAGCATGCTGTGAACGGACAGGAGGAGCTGGAAGCCTTTGTGCTCATTCTTAACTGACTCATCCAGTAGCACTGATTATAGAAAAGAGACATTCCTCCAAGGAGATGGTTCTGTACCACCCCCTAAAGCTGAAGAAGAGATTTCTGTCTTCGCAGAAATGTAAGTATTTAATATTAGATAAACAAAGGTCAACACCATCCCCACTCCTGCTACTTTTTGAAAACCTTTTGCAGGATTTTCAGATACTCTGGAACTAACTCCTTAAGTTACTGTAGTAGAAGGACTGAGTAAAGGAGTGACTGGAAGTGGAATTCCTGCTTGAATTCTTGTCTGAAGTAATTGTAAACATGTTCAGCCCAGGAAAGACAGCCACTTATTATCATATACAAGCTCCAAGTATATGAGAACTTTTACCATTACAGTGTAAGCACCAAGGGTGCAACATCTGGGTTATGAAGTAACTGCCCTTCTTTTCCCCTCTGTATCCCCCGGGGTAAGAACACAGCCAGCTGTAACAATGTATCCCCTATCTTGAACAAAGAAGATCAAGAAAGAAAAGTGTCACTGCAGTAAAATTAGTCTGGAAGTACCACAGTAATACTGTCCCATATCTCACTGCGTGCAGCTATATATTGGCAGAATTACAGTCAGCATTGTTCATAGTCTCAGTAGCTGAGAAACTACAGAGGATACAAATATTTATAATGAAACTTTTATGAGGTCTCTTTATGTTTTGCCTTTAAAGCACCCTTCTTCCCAGCATAACAACTACCAAATATGAACACAAACATATAATTACAGTAATGACTGCTAACATTAAAAAATGTTGCTATCAGATAGGTGCTTAGAAGGTAAGGCTATTAACAATCCCTTGCTAGAGCTTGTTCTGTCATAGAAGAGATCACAGTCACAATGGATGGGAGAAGATGGTCAGGATTACATACCTGTGGGGAGGAAGGGAAAAAAATTAGTTGTATGCACAAGGAATTCAGTGCCAGGAGTGTAACTGAGGTTCATCTCTGTAGGAAATTTCTGACACAAACCAAGAGAGGAATCAAATAGCTGGTGTCACTTTACAGTGTTTACCACTTTGTTAATTTGTATAACTGCATGCTGTGTTCTGCCAGTAGTGGTACAATCTAGTGCAGTATATATGCTGTAAGCATCTTTTGTTTAATTGTTATTGGTGTAGGAAATACAAGTGAAATAAGTGCAGCTGCTTAATTATACTGGTATTTATGACAGTTAAATTCAGCCTAAGAAAAATGTACCAGTATCCAAATCAGAAGACAAAGTCATCAGCTACACTTGCTACAGTTTCAAGCACTGCAGCATTATAGAACACAGTAAGTCAGCAGTAGCAATCAAGTCATATTTTCCAATCAATTACTCCAGTAAACATGGTGTAACAATTAGCAACTGAATATGTAAAGCTTCAGTGAACTAGTTACTATAAAAAATTTGTAGTGATTAATATGAAACAGAATGGTTTAAGCTGAGAATGAGCCTTGAGGCTGCATTAGGACAAAGGTAAGCAGTTCTTAAAGACTTTTTAAGGAAGTGGTTTAAATTTAGCTGTAGTGCAATCAGGAACATAAGAATCTCTTAAATCAACCACCACTTGATAACTTATGTAGCACATAGAAAGCTTGATTCAATTTACACAGGACTATAAACCTCTGGCTGTACCAATACTTTACCCACAGGTGAGACAGAGTCCTGGGCACTACCATTCAAATTGATAAAATGATCCCTGACAATTTGGAGGCCAAATCAAGTTATTTTCTATTGCAAACAATTCCTACACATAGCTGAAAAGTTAGCACAGGTTGGGGACCACTCTTAATATATAGTTTGGGTATGTCTGTCTTTTCTGAGAGACTACTAATGGTTGTTTAGACACCAACTATTCTATACCAGCTGGACTCAGTGCTGGACAGGTCTTGCCACAGCTCAGTTTGTGAATACAGACAGCTATTATGTGCTAACAATCACACATTTCAGTGCCTCACATGAAAATAGTCATTATGATACTCTGGTTTAGCAGTCTTTAAGTCTTCAGTTTCTACAAGTTGAAGTTTTACAAGTTCTGTTTTTTTTTTTTATACATTATGCAGGATAAAAACTAACTGAACAAACAGAAACCTATTCAGAACAATTATTAGATTCTTAAGAAACTAAAGGGCCATACACAGGAATTGCTGTGTAGGAATTGCTGTATCAGTGGCATTCTTCAGGTTTCACCTGCCTCGACACATAAAATTACTCCTTTCAGTGATCTTGCAAAAGACTTTTTGATACCCCCTAGTAGCTACAGTGAACACAGAGAGAAAAGAATTTCAACAGAAAGAAACATTTAAAATACAGTCAATTTCCCAATTCTGTTTCACAGTCAAAAGTTTCTTCTGTTTTTTTTTTTTATACATTATGCATTTATTTTCCTTTGAGTCATGTAAGAGCACAATAAAAATATATTTCAAATGAGCATGTGTCAAGTGCACAAATAAAATGTTACAACAGTTTCTTACATTGCCTTACTGCCACACCATTAAGCAAGTTAATGTATTAAAGGCACAATAAGATTTTACTGTGTGCTTATAACTGGAATATTAAAGGTTAGATATAGATATATATATATATATGGTAGACACTTTCAGTTAAATTCCTTATTATAATACACATCACATATATACAGTACCTATTGTATAATCATAGAAAAATTTCCAGAATCTCATCCAGCACTATTGTGAAATGGGTTATGTTCCTTCTACCTTATTAAACTTTGAAAAGCAGTACTCAAGCCACATTGTTCATATAATTTGAAATACTTATATGAAGTCTAGTCTAAAATTATAAATAGTTAGTTTATATCTGGTGTACTGCCTTACAGTTTACATAATTCTGTTATTTGCTTGATGTTTACGGTACACTATATTCACAAAGAGCAATCATATCCACTTTTGAACAACTTTTTTGAAGTAAAATGTGATAAACTCTTTTAATCTCCTCCTGCTAGATAAGATCTTTTTCCTTGTTATCTTAATAGCCATTTTTTTATCCAGAGTTTGACTTGTTTATAACATCCTACATAAGTTCTTAAAAGAGTTGAGTAACTGATGCTATTATTGCCCAGAAATACCTGTCTTAGATGACAGAAGAAAAACCAAAGTGATTCTAAGTCACCCATGGACATTCTGAATCAAATAAAATTACTGGATTTTTCATAAGTTTTCAAGAAAAATTCTATTAACCATATCTTAACCACCCTACAACTATTTTTCCTTCCATTCCTATAACTATTATATCCATTATAATTCAGTTCCCTACTGTATAAACAGTGCTCCAAGTTTGTGTCATTATCAGTCATCAGTGTATTCCTAATTTTTGCACCAGTACGTTAATGAAAACTTTGACAAGATATGTGACAAAATGAATCCTTGAAGAATGCCAAGTACTGTGCTCTGTTCTATTCAATAAGACCTGTTTTTGCTGTTGCCATTTCCAGTGCAGAAAAATTTCTGAATGCCTTGAGTTGTTTACAAAGTTGAGATACAAATTTTCTATATAACAGTGTATAAAATTTATCACTTAAGTACTAAAATATTAGACATACTGCATTTTCCTTGTCTAGGAAATGGCTTTTCAAAGGAATTTTTAAAAAATGCATCTGGAAGACAGAATTTTATTGACATGTAAATGAACCAGACATGAGAAATAACTTCTTACGTAAAAATTCTATAACAGCTGTTTCTGACCATGGAAGCAGCACTATAGGGACATAAAGCCTGGCATGGTTTCATACAGCCCTGAAGCACCTTCCTTCTATTTAGCAGGAAGATATATGATGTATTACTACCTGGGTCTAGTAGATTTAAGCTGGAAAGAGGAATACTCTTTGCTAACAACACAATTATACCACACAAAGCAGAATTTCTCCTTTAAATTAAGTAATTTTAAAAGGGAGGATGGAAGGATGGATGGAAGGAAGGAAGGAGAACACGTATTTTATCCAGCCACAGTCTCTTGATCACATCTGGGTCATTTAGCTTCTGTGCAAACTGTAATAAGGTGTGGGAACAGCCAGCAGCACAGAACAGTTAAGCCTGCAGCAGCTGCATTTAGTTAATAAAGATCAAAAGGAGTGTTTTGGCCTTGGCTGGTGTTTTTGATACAGAGAGTGCTGTGTTCTCAAAGCGAACACCACTTTGAATGGTCTCTATGATAGCATGTATTTTTCTCTTGTGGTTGATGCATGTGTGAATGTGTGGGATCAAGGCATTGGTTTGGGACAATCCTGAGAATTACAGTTAACTAAAAGAAAAACATCAGATGCTGTTTACAAAGGAACCCTAATAAAAGGGGAACACCGAAAAGTGTTGGGGGACAAGTCCCGAAATCGAACTCTGTGTGTGCAGCCACATTTTTTTCTCCTTCAGTGCCCATAATAGGGGAAATCCTTCTTCTTTGTAGTAATTCTTATAATTCTTCATAATCATTAATTTTTTATAATCCTTTATAATCATTGTCAGGTTCACAACAATTAAGTTAAATTATAAAAAAACTTGTTTGAAAGCTGTCCAGGTTGATCTCAAAAGCTTTTCTGGTCATCAAGAAAGATTATGACACACTGCATGCTGGCATCCTCTGTCGTGGGTTTTACCAGGGATCAACCCTTTTTCTCAAACTCCCCCCTCCACACAATT
>VYXB01005382.1:3336-225505 GCA_013397135.1 Pachyramphus minor
TATCTCTGAAATCCCTTCTGACCTCTTCTCCTGCCAAAGAAACCTGACAGCAAAGTGTTGCGTTCAACCACTCCTACTTTTCTGTAAAGCTCCACTACATCCTTCACACAGAGAGTCCTGAAAGGCTCCACACCTTTTCTTCCTCAGACCCACATCCCTGAGGACTTTTTGCTCCATTGCAAGTGTAGATATGCAAAGATAACAAAAAAACTTGTCCTCCTGTACATAAATACTTATGGAATGTAGAGAAGAGGATGGTGCTAACTTCACCAGCCAACCATACATGACTAAGAAAATATATCCACCACTTATTACTTGGACTATTCACTTGGGAAAGACTCTCCAGGAATGATCTTTTAATTGTGCTATTTTAAGTATAGATTAATTTTTTATAGTTAATATTAGAAAAAAAATATATCTGAAAGCGTGTTTGTGTGTTACTCCAGCAGGAAATTTAATACAAGAAACTTTCAGTTCTGCTTCTTTTTTTTAGTGAGAGAATGAATCTGTTTTATTCTAAGTCAAGGTCCAATAAAGCCTCAGTTTACATGAATTGTAAGAAAATACTCTAAGTTTAGAGCCAATAATTTGCAGTATCCCTATAAGGTACTGCCGAAGGTATCACCACAGATATTGCACAGAAAATATTTTTTAAGAATAAAATTAATGCAGAAAGTAGGAAGAAAAATAAAATAGGCAAAAAATAGAGAGCATAATTTTTCTTGCATAAAACAGTTTTGCTAAACCACAGACTCAACTGATCAGTACTAGGTATTTTAGAATTGCATAAACCAAGGGCTGAATGGCCTATATTCAATATTATTGGACCTTGTCCAACATTTCTTCACTCTGTGCAGTAACATCAGATCATTTTATTGAGAGGGTCTAAGACACTACATTTTGTACATAGGATTTCTCATTGTGAATTCCCTCAGGGTTAATTGAGGTTTGTCCATGAATTTTTCAGTCAAGGCAGAAATGAACCTCTTAAACACAGACCCACATCTTAATAATCTGATTCCTCTTCCTCAGCAAGTTGGATACAACTTTTCTCATCATATAGTGCTTGGACAGTCAAGTTTTGAGTACCAAAGTTTGCTCATATTGCTCGAGTGTACAGTGAGACTCATGAGCTCGGCTGCCATTCAGGGGCTGCTCAGAAGGTGGTGCTATGTGACAATTTTTAGAGAATCCAGGCTCGCTCTAAAAGAACACGAGCCTACCTTTCAGTAATATTTATCCTTGAAATATAAACCAACCCTTTATTATTCTCAGGAGCCCACTACACTTGTTAGTGGAACTGCCTTACGTAAATTTTCACCATGTACACAAACACAGACACTGCTGACCTCCTAGGAGCAATTTTGGAATCAAAGTTACTGAGTTACAGCAAAACCCCTTCTCTAAATATTCCCAAAGCCACAGTTGGTAGCACTGCTCCTGTGCCTGTACTGGGGTTTTGGCACATTCAAATCAAAAATTTCTTGGCTTTCATTTCTCTTGAGTGCAAATCGTGAAACCCATTCCTTCAGCTGCTGAGGCTCAGGGTGAAAAACCAAGTATAGGGGCAGATGGAGGAAGAGAAGCCTGTATTTTCCAACTGGTTCATTAGCCCCATCAATTAGGCAAATCACCCTCCTCAATCACCCAGACATTATTTAAGATGCAGTCCCTGACATGGGGTATAATCTATACAACTCTGCATTTGAGGAAAGGTGCAAGACACCTCCATGGATGTTAAGACCATAAATACAATGTGTTTTTAATTCTGTTTCCCCATTTTCTACAGTAGGATAGTTATGAAAAGGAGTCAGAAGTAAAAACAACAAGCTTCACATGAAATACAACAAAACTTCATACAGTCCTAACATTTCTTTCTATAGGGAAAAAAAGCAGGGCATCATCTTTCCTCTGCAGTAGAGACTCTTCCCAGATATTGGATGCAACTTTTACAGGATTCAAGAGTCTCATCTCATCTCTCTGTAAAACACTGAGATGCAACTTGCTTTTATATATATTTGTCCCTGTCACCTAAAGTTAATATACAATCTAATGAGACTCTTTCCAGAGTTCAGTAAGAGGTTCTGAAGCACAACATTACAAAATTACAGCTTATGAATGATTTCTTACAGAAAATAGAGAGCAGTTTATAAGACAGTTTTTAAAAGCTGCAGAGAATATTTGGATGCAGCTGTTTACATAACCAGTCTCCTTCCTTCCCTCTCTCCCATCACTAAACAGGAGCTTTCTTCTAAAATTTGGAAGCATCCTCTCCCTAGGGACTATTCTATGCATTACCCACTCCTTTATTCTCAAACAATAAATACAAAAATATCTTAAAAACAAACAACCTGCCCCCAGATTCCCCAGACCCTTTTACATGATAATTACTTGCCTTTCCTATCTTGGAGTGTTCCTCCTACAGCTTTAGCTCAACAGTTATGTGACACTCCTCACATGTAAAACCATGCAACGAGAAAACAATTCCAGTTGTCAAGAAATCAGTCCAGCCTGGAGCAGTTTTAATTTCAAGCATTCAAACGTAAGTTAATCTTTCTTAAAATAAAGATAAAATCAGCACTTCTAGATGAAAAAAAAAAAAAAAAGCCAGTGCACAGCTACTGAACAACTGATGATAATTGAAAAACCACATTCTGCCCAAGGCGTTTCTGATAAGAATTGATTATCAAAGACCTCATTAGTTTCTTTCACTCTACGCTGTTTGTATTGAACAATAGTAAACAAAAAGTCTTGTGATGATTGTGTCTTTACACCCTTAAGTATTACAGGGCTCTCAGAAAAACATGTGCTGGAATGATTCAGTTGGGGAAAACAAAGTGCCATATAAAGAAAAATTCAGTTTAATCAGGCTCAGTAATCAGATTCTTTTGTGAAAACAGGGGCCTGCAGCTGCTGGATGGAATCAAACACGCTGCAAAAATAAAGAAAAAACATTATGGCACTTTTTTCCCAAGCAATGTTGTACACACTTCATTAACAACATTCTGTAAAATTGAGAAAGATTGCAGAGAAGAGATCAGGAGCCAAAAGAGACAATACAGAGTAGGTATATAAAAAAAACCAAAAAAAACCCCAAAAAGTAAACTAGAATGGATGAACTGGAACTCCTCTGAGGATCTTGTCAAACTTAATTTCATCTTTTAACTATAATCAAATACCATATAAAAATATCATTCAATGATTTACTATAAGAAGTAAAAAGGACCATGAAGCAAAGTGGAAGCAATGAAGCTTTATGAATTCGCTTCAGTATTTGCTACAGATTTTTTTCCTGTTTTCTTCCTGCCAACTAAATCCTTTTGTCAGATCAGAAAGCAAGGTGGTGTTTGGAATGTGTTTCACTTTATATTCGGTATCTTTGAGATGAAAATTTTGTGTATATATATTCACATTTCAATTACCTAACATGCAGACGTAACAAATGCATAGTAACTAAATACCAAGAGATTTTTATTTCATTTAGCAACAGAGGATTGAAGGGCCTGAACTGACGCTTTCACGTTTTCATGGCTTCTAAATAAGGGGGGAAATAATGAATTAAATGGCAAATGAGCCATGGTGGAGTTCTGGCCTATTTACCAACATTAGAGGTGAGGGTTCTGCATCATTTACCTCCAGTATTGAGACTAAGACAGATACCAAGGAAGGTTAAAAACTCTATGCCCGCTTTAAACTCTTAAATATACACACAATTTTTAAAACTCCAACCAATAAATTGTTTCCAGCACAACCCTGTGGTTTAGACACCCTTAGAAAAAATTCTTCCATCAAATGACTTTATAAATCAACATACCAGTCATGTGGCAAAAGAGAATAAATCAATGGCCTTGTCCTGAAATGCTTCTGCAAGGTAAAATTTGGAAAGGTCAGAAACTGCTGAAGATGATCTTTACAGTCACAATGGGGGATTTTCTCAGCACTGTTGGTTATTCAGTTCACAGCAACTGAAGAGCTGGTGCAGTGAGGTCTTACCACATGTGGCACCAGCAAAGCATGGCTCAGAAGGAGTTAAGTGTGTTTCAACATAAAAATATACTTGTCTTTTTTAAATTCTGTGAATAATTCGGTCAGTGTATAATCCATATTCTTTAATTACTGACAGTGAAGTCAGGCTGGAGAGCTGGATGTGGATGATTGGTCCTTAGAGGCCTTTGGGAAATACTGAGAAAGTTCAAGAAAGGCCACGTTGGTCTTTACATTTGTTTTACTGTGTCTGCAGTGCCAATGGGCCCATGATAAAGGTGCTTGGGGACTACCTTAATGTCTGCTGGAATCTAATGGCATCGCTGGGAAGGCAGGAGAAAAGGAGCCAAAGCTGCACTGTCTGTGAAAGACACAAAGACACACCAGACAAAGCTGGCCCAAGAAAAAACAAAGTCCTCTATTCTTACTCTTTCAGAGTCTTTACTTCAGAAAAGCAGCAGAGGTTCTAAGTTTCAGATGGAACTACACCAAGATATTAAAAAAATTAAAATGAAACTCTATTTTAAACAATTTTCACACTCTACTGAATGTTGCTTTAGTCTTGGTCAGCTCTAAAAATGCTACAGCCTACAAGGGAAGGAAATCCTTCACAGTTCAGTGATGGCATATCATAATGCCATGCTGTGATGATACAGGTTTTAATACAAAGCCCAGAAAGTACCAACAGATCTGATCTCTGGTGCACCAACCTTATAAGTGGCCACATATAACTGGACATAAAGAATGGAGCAAGCTCAGTAACTAAGTTAACATCTCCCCATCCTCTGTGTTGAGATATTCCTTTTGTACATGATAATAATTTAACAACACCTCTAAATAAACCTCTAATATATGATTTAGCACATGGAATTCTGTTAGATTTGCAGATTTGTCTTCATAAGGACAAACATTTTTCTGCATTCCCATAAAGGTTTTAGCACACGTAGCCTTGAAGGGAGGTTACTGAACCATTGCGTGTGTGATTTGTATCAGGTCTTTCTCTTTCTGCCTATTACACAGAAAAATAATTGCAGCTTAATAGACTTCCTATGAATAGCATAATTTATACAGTGTATAACTTTTAATATAGACTTAGGTTACTCTTAAAAAAAGGTAAATTAAACGTTTTAAAGAGTAAAGATTGTAAGCAAATGGAAACATAATTCAAAGCTGGAGAAGGGTTATGCTACTCATTGGGAACTGAAAGGCACTAATTTGCATTTCTGTAATCATTAATAGGGGTTATGAGGTGTCAATTATATTCCATGTGTGACCTTTTTAGTTTCTAGGTAATGTACCTCAATTAATTGTCTGTGGCATCATAAAGCACATTTACAGTGCACCATGACTATGAAAAGCAATAAAATTCTGCCTCTGCAGCTGAAGTATGAAATGCACAACTGACCTTAGCACTTACCAGTAGCTCACTGATGCTCATGCAGACCTTCTAGTGGCATAAATTACAGTGCAGTCAGCATCTCAGTGCTCAGCTAATACTTCCCTCGTTCACAGCAAATTTTTGAAAAGTCACAGACACAACCAGGCTTTGTAATTGCAGTTTCAGTCCTCTGTTGAGCTGCACACTGAGAATTCTGTTTTATGGAACTCAATCAACTGCTTTAAATTTGCTATTTTTTGAAAGACAAAACTATGGTTCAGTTCCACTGTTCCTTCCTTAGGAATATAAATGAACCAAAAATTTTGATATTGACAGACCTCATGAACACACGATGAACAAAATCAGATGGGCGAGGTGCAATATTTTCTACCCAACAGCCTTATGGTGTAAATATGTTATGCACATGTAATCTGTGAATTAAAATCTGTCATCAATTCATCAAGTATTTTGGAAACATTCATAAGAATAAATTTTCATACAAAAAATTTTCATAGGATTTTAAAATTTTTAATAAAACCCCCCAACAACAATCAATTAAACATCTTGAAGCAAGAAGACTCATTTGATTTTCAGCTTTCAAAGTAATTCATTTGCACAATCATATGGGAGGAAGAGGAGAAAGAAAAAGAGGGGATGGAAAAAAACCCAATGGTAAAATAGCTGAATAGATAAGATACAAGAAACTTCCACAGTAGATCTGTGTCTGTGGTAGGTGTGTTTGTTACTAAAGGGCAGTGAGAAGACTTAAAATCAGTTCTGCTCTCAAAATATTCCAAGTGCTTTTTAGTGATTTAAATTCTAGATTGTGATATATTAACATGCTCTGGTCATCAAACGGAAGGTGATTCAGTAAACTTTTATTTTTCTACAGTATTTTTAGGAAGCCTAAATTGCAGTTGAAAAAAATAAATAACTATTAAAACCCCTTACTTGCCCTCCCTCTGCTGCCCAACAATGTACTACAGAAACAGAAATCTAATCAACAAACAGAAAGTAAACTAAATCCAAAAGAATATTTCACCTTTCTAAATCTTTAAATAAATGTCATATGTAAATATATTTTGCAACCTGACAAAGCCAAGGAGTAAAAAATCCTCTTGGGCTTTGTGTAAAGGTTTTTTTCCTGCTAACAAAGACTCTATGAATCAATGGTGAGACACCTACTGAAGTTTATATTTATCACCAACATTACTTTCCAAAGCCCATGTGTCAGCAGCAGTTTGATTTTGTTTTCATTAATTATTGACCCACCTGTCTGGTATTAGAAGCAATGAAATGCATTCAGCTGTTTTGCTGTCTTTGAGTCCTCACGCTATGTAGTTTGGGTGAAAAACCCAATATACTCATTATATATGAATATATTCTCATATATCTCAATTTTATGGCTCTGAAAAATGTAGACATGAAAGTCAGACTTTTGGCTTTTCTTCCCACATAATAGGATTCAAACAGCTATACTTTAAATAGGGAATTATATTTAGAAATACACCTCAAGCACTCTCGGAACGAGCAGGTGGTTAGCACACCAGTACCTCTAACAGGGAGTGAGTGTCTAAAGATTGTGCCTATTAAAGGAAGATTTAGCAGACACACAGAAACATACTTCATGTACTCAAAAACTACCTGACATTTCCTTAAAAGATACATTTTTTTAAAGTGAGCCAAGCTGGGCACAAGCTCTGTCTCACTGGTAAGATCTTTATGCGACAAATAAAATCGAAGCTATTTATTGAGTTGCTTTGTGAAACAGTAGTTTTTCATATGTGTCCTGTAATAAATAATATGGGTGAAAATAAATTATATTAATTCTCATGTATTGGAGAAGATAACCTATTGATTGGTGGGTTCACTTTGAACAGCTCACCAACTAACATTTTTCCTCCAAACCACTGCATGTGACATTGGAAAATGTCCATTTTTGAAAGGGAATTTGTGCAGGAACAGTAAATGATGTGTAAAATTGAGTAAGAGTTCTCACCTTTTCTCCATATTTATTGTTGCCAGCTATTCTCAGAATTGCAAGGGGTTGACAGAGAATTCAGTAGAAGTTTCCATCCATCTGTAGCTTATTTTCATTAAACACTGGAATTTTATGTCAAAGGAATTTATGTTCTGTTCTGACATGCATTGTACTATATGTCTTAGATATAATAAAACAGTTTCTGATCACCAAAGTTTGAGATAGATTAATTCATTCCACTCACCTTATTCAGAATATGCCCTGTGATTCCTTCATAATAATTTATGAAGCTTTTCTTTTGGGAAATGTTGATTCTGCTCAAAGGATAATCTGGAACTCCTGGTGATTAAAGGGAAAAGTTTATGTTAAGGTTGAAAATTTTGATTACTTCTAATTCCAATAATCCTGAAGGGTTTACTGGATTATAATATCTCAAGTGAAAATACATACAAATAAATCATGGTTCAGTGAACTGACACTTAGTAGAAACATATAAAGAAATATATATGTACAAATCTACTTAGAAGACAATTGAAAAAAAATTCTTGTGTAACAAAATTTTCCTTTTTAATTTTCCATGAGCTATTCTAAATTTATAATTGCTTCTAATTTCTTATAAAAATGCATCTGTAGATGATGTAATAATAATTCAGTATATCCATTTTTTTCAGAACCTGAAAATCTCTAGATCATTTTCTGGGAAGGGGGATAATACTATTTGACCAATTGCTCCCCAGCTTTGTCTTTCACTGATAGTTTTGTGAATTTAACATGAAAAAAATTATGAATTCGCTTCTCTTATACCACAATACAGCATGAGATAATTAGCTAGCTACCCTTAATATATCTTAAAAGTTTTTTAACCAAAACACACGGAGATTTCTCTTTTTTTTTTGGTGATCACTTCCGTGACACTGTGAATGTTTACACTTCCATGTATGTGACACCCTCATGGGCATGGTACATAAGGACTGTTTGAGGTAACCAAATATTTAAAAGCATGTAGAGCAGGGGAAGGAAATCTCTCAGAAGAAAAATGTCAACATTTATTGGCATCTTTGGTCTTTGTATGATTCTGAGAAGAGTCACTGTAAGGGTGTTATTGGGAAGTTCTATCAATGCATTTCTAAAAACTTATAAAGGAGGAGAGAAAAAACAGCCATAAATCAAAACCACCTGCCTGGATATATTAAACAAACTGGACATAGTAATCAAAAACCTCCTAGAGGACAGGGGAAGGACATGATTCCTCCCTGAAACAGAGATCTGGAGGAAAGAGGGAGGAAGATTTTGTAGTCCTAAAGTGGGAGGCTGGTGCATTCCAGGTCAGGCCAGCCCAAAAGATGCATCATTACTTCTGCTTCATACACCTCTGTCTGCTTTTCTGTTGAAGAAAGGTGCTTTGAACACTAGAAATCTGAGAGGAGATTTAAGTTTAACCTGCAGAAAGGTGAATGCAAATAAATCAAGATGTGAAAGCAGTCTAAGAGACTTTTTCAGTGCAGTCTGTGAATGCATTTTATCTGCCCTCATGCTGTTCCATTAATGCAAGTCCCCATTTTAAATAGACGTATACCTTCAATCTTAAAACTTTTCAGGTGATAGAGATGAACATGAACGATTCTACCACTCAGTTCTTACAGAGGGGGCATCCTGAAAGCCTGAGTCTAGGACTGCCTAACAGGTTTCTAGGCTTGTGTTTTTCAAACCCATGTCCAGGGTTAAACACGACCTGCTCACAGAAGATTTGCAAAGGCCGTTTGGGAAAGGACTCCAAAGAGGACCAAAGGGCTCCAAAGAGGACCAAGCACCTCCAGCAAACACCCTGTCACCTTTTGGCATGTTGCAGTGGGGCTGGGCAGCACACCTGGTCTCTGAGGCTCCTGACAGAGCAATGGCACATGACAACAACAGAACAAATCCTGGTTCTGCTCTGCTGAGCAATCCATTCCTGCACACTGGGAGCATCTGAGGATCCTGAGGATTTTGTGCTTTTCTTCTGTCAAGAGTTTACCCAGGAGCAAAAATGCAGCATGAAAGACAAAACAAAATCTTCATGGAATCTTTCTTTATATTTATAGCACACGTTCTTTATGTATTTAGAAATTCATTAGCAGCATTACAGGGTTGTTTGCCTTACTTGCTTGGTAAAATCTCTTAATTACTGTGGCAGCCAATGAAAGAAAAAAAAAATAAAAAAACCTGCTAGGGGGGAAAAAAGTATTTGATTCTTCTTTTATCTTCATGAATCATTCTAAATTTTAATCACTCTCAGTACAAGATATTGGTCCACATGTAAGACCACTTTCTGACCTGTAGAATTTTTAATTCACAGCCTGTACTATGATCTGAGATGGAAAAAAGAAATAGGAAAGGAGAGGAGCTTTTTGTGAACAGTTAAACCCCCTGTCTGTGCTGATGCCCGGTCCTGTAAGAAGTGACAGGTCAGTGGATTTCTGCTTCATTGACTTTCCTAGGAATAAGCACAAAACCAGCTGATGCTCCTGCTAGGATGTAAAGAATGGCTCCCATTTTCTCCCTATCATTTAAATGCAGGGTGCCCTGACTGCCTACCCTGAGGGCTGAAGATCAGTTACTGAAGTTTTAGGAGAGCCCTGTGTATTTACCCAAAGCTTCCTTGGGATTAGGCCGAGGTGGCAGCAAGGGAAGGTACTGTGCAAACAAACCCTTGGCTGGTCACTGGGCAGCCCTTCAGGCAAGGCAGTGTTTGAGAGTATCCATCAGCTTTTAAACCCCTCATGCACTTCATTGCTTCTCACTGCAAATTCCAGTCACCTCTGCTGCCATTCCAAATTATCCCACTAATCATTTGATGAAAGATTCCATTCTTTAAATTTGATCGCTTTAACCAAGAGGGCTTCACAAACTGATCCCACTTCATCAACTACGTCCTTAAAGCTTTAATTATGTGAATACTACTAATTTCTTTCCAAAATTACTAGTGAACAATTATCATTTTATTGACTGTCACTTATATGCAAATCAATCACACATCTAAATCAACTTGACAGGGCAGACCCTGTTAAGGGTCATTAATGCCATTTCCACATACTCTCTGATCTCTCCACTTTTATTGTAGCCATAATGAACGCTTAAATTCATAATAATGAAGCAATATTCTTTTTTTTCAGCATATCCGGATGACTTTTTCAGAAAAAATATCCTTGGACTTAACCAAGTAATTAAAAAACCCAACAGCTTTCTATATCCAGTATTGAATTTTCTTAGAAACAAAGTTAAAAAAAACATTTTCAAGTCACGAATCAGGATTTTTTACAAAAACCACTGTAAGTGAGGCTGGCAGCTTTGTGCCTGTGAAAATGTTTTATCATAATCCCCACCAGTAGATCAGTGAACTGTTGGACAGAACCACTCAAAATCACCTCCCTTCCCATTATCCTGCTTTCTGGTCTTCCAAGCACAAATTACCCATCAACCTCCTTGACCTAGTTCCAGACACGCTGCCATAAAGAGCACCTGTCAGAGTGATGCATGGACAGCCCTGTGAAGTGACAAATAGGAAGCAATAGCAGTTATCACAAGGAATAACAATTCAGCTACAAATCTGGCACAGCGTCAGGCTGGTTTGATTTCCCACTGAAGATTCTCAGAATTGCTACTGGACAGGACATTATTGTGCCAAATCTTCCTGATTCACCACAGGACAAATTGCCAGTGAGGTGTGTGACTGCAGGAATGTCCTCCAGCTCCTTAAAGACCTGACAACAGATTATTTTCTCCCTCAGGTAAAGCCTGCAAAAGACAGCACAGAAGAAATATCCCCCCCTCCTCTTTTATCAGGTCAACTTCTACAGTGGAATTCACAGCCTGACATCCTAAGGGTTCTCACCACTGCACTGCTCTGTATGTTCTGTCTGTTAAAAAATAGAGCTTAATTAAAAGCATATATACTTCCAAATTGTAATTAGTCATATGTGAATTCTCAAGAGATGTAATGTTTGGCTTAGATTTTATGCTTTTCTACTGTTTCTAGGCTAGAGGGACAAAACAGATTTTCCTACTTGACATTTAGTTTTGGCATTAGGAAAGCTAAGCAAGGAAAAAGGATAGACAGGAAATTAATTGGCTGTGTCCATTACCATGGAGCCCTGAAGTTATCACTATAGAAACTATTATGGGAGGCTGCCACAGTGATAACAGGCTCGTGGGCTGCTGTCACTTCAGAAATTGCCAGGGCACAGGCCAAGGGACGGAGCTGGAGAGGCGGAGGAGCCACTCATGCGTGGTCCTGAATGGACTCTCACACACTCATTTGTGGTCAGAGCTGCATGGAAATTAAAGTCTGTAATAAAGGCTTCCATTTCCTTTAATGAATTACTGACTCAAGTTCAAGAGGGTCTTCTGAAGTCAGAGTAGTTCTGTGTGTGTGGGCAATTTAACCCACTCTTGAACTTCAGTGAGAGCTGTAAAGCTGCTCACATCCTCTCATAAGAAGGGAATGGGCTGTTTCAAACTCAAGCCTCGTGCTCAAACTCTTCAGGAATATCGGAGTCTACAGGACAAATGTCCCAGGCTGTGCACAGAAATAGCACCCAGGAATTGTGCTGGGCAAAGGAACATCCTCTGATCATGCTGAACCCATGGAAAAGTAGCACAGGAAGGCAAATTTTACAGAGAAATTCCTGTCACAATTCGTACCTCCTTCTGTCTAACAAACTGCTTTGCTGGTGGAGATTTTCCAGAAGGCTGATTACTGGTTTCATTCTGTTTCTCCTTTTGTAAAAGGAAGGTCTGTCTCTGGAAGGGGGAGGAAAAGGAAAGACAGTAACAGCCAAAGCTGGGGAAGACTCTGTGGGCCACCAGTCAAAAGGATGAAGTGACATTGCATCACAGGCACTTTTATTTGCATGGGGGGGTGTGTATATGTGTATGTGAGCTTCAGAGCTCCCATACATCCATACATCACCAGAAGTACCTAATTCCCTCCCCAGTCAGGCAGAACTCGGTACACTATCATCCAATTTCTCAAATGCACTGAGTGAAAATGTTTGCCAAACCCACAAATTCATAGCAGTGGGTTGGAAATTCTGCAGAAATTTATCTAAAGGCTTGACATTCTAAGATACATGTTTTGGCATTTCTCTATTTCATTTTATTGAAAAACCAGAAGGTAAGGGCAAAATAGATTGTTAACACCAGAATGCTGTTCTTTAGATGTGGCATGTGCAGCACGTGATTTAATGCCAAAGTATAATTCCTGTGAATTATCAACCTGCAATAAATACACACTCAAGACACTAATTAAAACTTTCAAAATTTCCATCAAAGCTTCCAGCAACAGGTGACAATTAGCAGCTGCCAAATTGCATATTGGAAATATTAGTGACTGAAGTTTTCAAAAGCACCTGCCTGATCAAGAAGCAATTTTTGTAACTCTTTCCAAATTTTCACTTTTATGCCAATGTAAAATGACGTTTTAAGAATCTATTCTTAAAGCTCAGGTCAAGAACAGACATCTACATGAAAACATTATGGAATCTGCAGGAGAGTGAACACTTTCAGCCTGTGACCAGTAGATGGTGGCATAAGCTAAAATACTAAAATATTTCGTAAAAAGATGGCAACACTGATAAAACTACAGGTTTTGTTTTTATTTGACTTCAGATCTTTTATCTGGTACCAGGATTCTTTCTGCTTTAGTCTTCTTATTCCAAGGGCTGTCTTTGTTTGATTTTTAAATTTGGAGAGAATAGTGTACTTTATTGTGTTTTATAAGGTATTAATTTTAATATTTTTTAATATAATATTTTATGTTGCAATTCTACTGAGTCAAAAAGACTTCACTTTTACAACTCCTGATTATTCAGTTTGTTATTGATTTAAAGTATTTAATTCAGAAATAACAATTGAGAAAGAGCAATACCACTTGATTCACCCAGAGTTAGGCATTAGCAGGACGGGACACAATAGACCCTCAGACTCCACCACAGGCCAAAGAAACAACAACAGCAGCAACTAAAGGACTTTTCCGCAGGTATTTGCTCCATAGTGTTACACACTGAGGTTCATAAATCACTCCTGTTCTGATACCAAGAAATAGTGAGAGAAACAAAAGCAATTTGCTGTTCTTCATTTCAGACTTGTAGCAATTGGGAAGCAACTGATAGATTTGGTGAGACTGGAGCAAAAACAACCCTCCATCAGCGCCTGTCCCAGCAGCTCTATTAGGTAAGAGCACAAAGAATCCTTTAAGGTTTGCCCAATATTAAGGCAAAATTGGCTCTGGAATTAAATAAGTGCTGCCTAGGTGGAAGAAGGCAAGATGTAAGCAGAGATAAAATGAGCTTTCAGAGTTTACCACCATTTGTCAGAGTATCCATCAGAAAGAAGGGAAGGATCTAATAACTGGAGGGCACCTCTGTGCTCTCTCCTGTTACCTGGTGGCCAAAGGGAACAGGAAGGAAGCCCATCCATTGTCTCTGTCACTCACAGCAAAAACTGTACTAATGCTTAACTACAAAGAATATTGAAGAAAAAGGTGACATGAACAGGCACTAAAACACTGGGCACTGTCAGCAAGGCAAGCACTGCAATTATGCAAGAAGTGCTTGTTCTGACAGTATTTATGTTCAAGATTTCCTAATACCAATATCTCCAAAGCTTCAAGCAGCTGCAGACCTTCCTTCACAGAATTACCTACAAAATTTAGTTACAACCATGAAACAAAGAACTTTTACTGCCAGACTTGCAGTGCAGAAGTCACTTCCACAGGAAGGCGACTGCAGAACTATTCAAATTTAAAATCAAAAGCCTTTACTCACTTATTCCTATATGCAGGTTGAGATACAAGACACACATGCCCACAAACACAAAAAAGGATCCCTAATGGCAAGGTACATTTACAGTCCCACAAAATAATCTCACAGGGTTATTATAATGTTTTCCAGGATATAAAAAAATTAACTTGAAAGGAAAGGTATGTCCATTTAGAAAGAATGAAATCAGTGATATTTAATTAGTTCTTAAAATTTCTTCCAAACACCTCCTTTTACCCTTATATACATGTAGATGCATAAAGTCTGCATTTTTATTCTGATTAACAAATTTGAGAGAAGTAATTATAATGTCAGTGCTTACAGAGAAGGATTATGGTGGAATTTTTTCAATAGTTTTAAAGTAAATATATATGAAATTTTCAAACAACGAAGAATTCTACAAATAAAAAGAAAAACCATGCACTGGGAAGAACTGCAAAAAACCCCCAAAACCACAGTGAGGAAGCAATAAAGATAATTACAAAAGAAAATCCTTATCTCCTTTAAAAGGCTCAGCTAACAATGAACAAAAATGCAATGACAAGAGTGGAAGTGTTTTAAAGACTTTCTAAGCTGGGAAATATTTATAGCTATAGTTCATGTATTCAATGACATTAAACAAAAAGGGTATGTTCAACTTTCTATAGTGTGGAATTCTTCCTCAACAGTCCACAGGGGAAAAAGATCCATTGAGTTATTTCAAGTTCGAACTAACAGAACTCCAGCAAGTTTCTGATGAAATACTCGAGTGGTGACAGGGAATCAGACAAAGTTATTATCAGTAATCATCTTCTTCCATCCCTGAGGTTTCACCACGTATTTTTTTGCAGATATTCACTTTAGGGAAGGAGATGTCCTCAAAAGAAGTTACTAAATGATGGTAGAATTATTTTATATCTATTTATTTTTAAATTATTAGTCAGAATAGGTTAGTGAAAGCCCTGGAAGTGAGGAGGTGCCAGCCCAGAGCAGGGATGGCTGTTTGGGTGGGGAGGATGCAGGAGGAAAGGTGGGAACAGGCTGCTGGGAAGGGCAGTGTTGGACACTCAGCACATGGAGCTGTGTCAGCTACACCCACACTGAGGGGTGGTGGCCACACAGGAGTCCAAAAGAGAGGAGCAGAAGCTCGTGGGGCAGCAAGGAAAAGCCCAAATGTGCCTTTGCTTCTCTGACAAAGCTGTGCTAGAGAGACTAATTTACAACCAGCACTAATCATCACAGGTACTTTTTCAAATTACACCACCTTGTAACAAAGACAGTAATGGAATAATTTCTGCAGTAGCAACAGCTGCTGCAAAACAGAAATGATAGTACATTATTATTAACTGTGATATGTGTATCTGTGTGTTGACACATATCACACAAATGTCTATATTTTTGTTTTGTATTTGGAAAAAAGAGCTTTTTAAATTTTTTCTTTATCTAGGACAATTTTGCATTATAGAAACGTCTCTCAAAAAAACCAGTGGCTGTAAGATTTTTCCAGGTAAGTCCAAACCACTGAAGTTATCAAAAAGATTTCAAAAGTGAAATTATTTGTCCAGTTTCAGGCTCTGCAGTACTTGGATTTATTTCTTCTTGTTCTGATACAAGAAGATTTTGCCCAGTTATATTTTGAGCAAGTGAGCCTGTCTACCTTGCTCTTAAAACAACAGACTCCTATCTCCAGTAAATGACCAATCTTATATTTCTATTTTGACATCTAATATTTCTTCAAGTTGAAAAAATATCATCTTTGTCTTTTCTGATGCTGCAGCCATTAAACTCTGCCCTTCCCATTTCATTTTGCAGGGGATGCTCTTTCCCCACACACACTGGATGATGCCCTTTTCCCAGGTCAATGGATGCTCTGTAGCATCTGGGTGCCAACAGAAGTGTGTAATCTGTCAACTTTACTTAAATGCCGAGAGTTTATTATCCTTGGATGTTTGGACACAAGGGCTACAATAAATTAAAAGGTGGCTGCATCTCCCTGTGTATTCCAATGATCCCTCTTGAGTAAATGCTGCATTTTTCTCTCTTTTTTCCTTTTGTTAATCATGGGATAATCAAGGAACCACTTTTCACCATTAATTCAAGTGGTACAACACAATTTCTGGACACAGAATGCACAATTCTTTTGAAATGGCAATATTTCCATTTGAGTACTTTAGAGTGGGAAAACATTTCTAATGTTTTGAAGCTGCCAACCAGAAAAGATTACAGAAATTGTTCATGCAGAGAATCAGAGAAACAAGAGGTGATAACTATAGGAAACGAGGTAGTACAAAGGTAGTGCCCCTTGGTTATCCACTGAACTCTTTTTGATATACAACTGAATTTCATGCTATATATGAAAATATAAAATACTTCTGTGATTATGTAGAAATGATTCCAGTGCTTGTTATGTCAGCAGGTGTGAAAAGGTCTGTGCTGACACATCTGCAGCTGCAGGATGGGACAAATATCTGCAGGGAATGCTGGCAAATTTTACAGACTCACCACCGCCCTGCCACTCCCAGGAATCTTGTGCATTCCAGTGCTGGCACTGAATTTCACAGTTGTTATGAAGTGGTAGAGACCTACAGCAGTTCATGTAGATACAGGCTGGATGGGAACAGCTTTTCAGTTGTTGTCCAACTCTCATCGAGCTCCTGTTTTGCA
This sequence comes from Pachyramphus minor, assembly GCA_013397135.1. Lineage (NCBI taxonomy): Eukaryota > Metazoa > Chordata > Aves > Passeriformes > Tyrannidae > Pachyramphus > Pachyramphus minor. The sequence goes on from VYXB01005382.1 coordinate 20,120, forward strand.
AACAGACTATGGGTATGGAAAAGGAACAGAGTAATGATTTGAAATAGTATATATGCACAGACAGTAAATCACACTAAAAATTGAAAACTCTCCAATTAAATGAGAAAATCCACAAAACTGTTGTTTAACGCTTATAAATAAACAAAATTCAGAGAGAAAAAAATCACTATTTCTGATCTGCAGTATAATTTCTTTTTTTTTTAATTTTTATTTAAACTTCCTCAGACAGCTAAGGACTCACAAGTATTTCTGGTATTCGGTTATTTTTCTAAAGTAATTTTATTAGTTTTATTTTTAAAAATTTGAATATTATCACAATTTAACGACTATGTCTTTCAATATTTCACGTGGTACTAAAGGAAACATATTTAAGATGGAAACATTTTTAGCTGTTGTCAGTCACTGACAGCAGTTAATTTGTTTTTATAGTACCTTTCTCATTAGACTCTTTTTTCAACTCCCATCCAGGGTACAGAATTTAGCTCATAGTGCTCATCAAAAGGTGCTAGGCTGTACTTTGTATTACAGGTATTTTTAAAGATAACTCTAATCTTATGTAAATCCAAAATCTAGTTGATTATAAGCCCTTCACAGAGATAAATTGTTGCAAACCAATCTTCTGCAGATGAAAATGATTGCAAAGCTGATTTTATGCACACTACATATTCTGCTTCTAACTCTTACAGTCTCGAAGAAAATAACTTGTTCTTTTCTATTAAAATATAATTGAAAACATGTGGCATTCTTTCCCAGCTAATTTACATAGAACAACTAATGAAAGTGCTGCAGTGAAACTGGGCTGCATTTGGAAGCAATATCAGGCAAGTAATGCCATCGCAGCATGGGTCTAATTACTCAATTTTTAAACTAATTCTGGGGGCCTTTTAGTAAACGCCTGATTTAATAGTTTTCCCATGCTTTGGTTAATATATGACCCAGATGAAAAAGAGCAATTGTTTTTAAGCATTATCACAAAGATTCCCTGCAGAAATGTATCCACCCAGTCATTTTGAGATGCTTTGCAGATACAGGTCTCTCTTCCCTGAAGGATCTCCAGGTCAGCTGTGGCATAATCTGTGAGAAGTTTTGCAAAAGGCTGCAAAATATCGAGGGTTACATGGGACTGAGAGTTCAGGCATAAATGATTCCCAAGATGTCCCTCAGCCCCATGTTCTGTGGTTATACAACCCCATACGTTTCCACTTCTGGTGTCAGAAAAGCACATATCAAACTGGATTTAATGCAGCAGGTCTGCAACAGTCAGATGCTAAATAAGGTTACTTGTTAATTATGCTGAGAGCGTGTCTTGTTAGGAGTTGACTGTTTTAAAATATATTTTTAAAGAATTACATAAGGAAATGACATTTCACTTTATAAATCTGTTTTTATGGAAGGGAGACTGCTCTAAAGTAATGGATATTGAAGTTCTTTGGAAGCACTCTTTGGGGATTACTGCTTGCCCTTGCACCGTGAAGAACTTTAATGTGCTTTAGCTTATACAGTGACTTCATGCTCTTAGTTAAAATCCCCTGGTTACACCATAACTCACTCTCACTTGGAGATAACAACCATATTTAAAAAAGAGGATACATTTTCTTCTCTGGACAGTGTTTTCCTGTCTCGCTCCTGTGTGTAGGTTCACACATGGTTTCAGTGACAATTAAACAGAGGAATCAGGCTTTATTTCTGTGGTGTGTTCCCTGATCTACCCATTTACCATGTGCACAAACCCTTCAGTTCATCTTTTTCTGCTAACAAAGCAGAAATTCTCTGAAATTCCAGCAACAGGAATAGCTACAAAATGAAATACCAACAATAGTTTCTGGATGTGTCATCTCTTGTTTTTCTCTCAAAAAGTTTAACTGATAACTAATGCCTATTTCAATTTTTCTTTGAGACAGAGTGTTCTCTAATTATTTAAATGTATATTTTATTAGCAAGTGATAAACAGACGATGGTTTCTTCCAAAATATTTTTGCTAGAATGCTTGTTTAAACAATCTCAGCTACCTCTAAGAGCAGGAAACCGACATTAAAGTTTTCAATAATCTTGAATAGTCTTAATCTCAAATGCCTACCACACTCCTTGTTCCACCCCTCATGCCTCTACCTAAGAAGCTGTTTCTTCTGAATACTGTCCTGTAAATAAGTCTATTCCTGTTTTCCTTTATCATATCTAATTATCTTTCAGTGATGTATAATGGACTCAATTTCCCTCCTTTCCCTTTTAGCACTCTGAGGCAAAAAGCCCAGATAAAAATTCTTTAAGATAACTTGAAACTTGTTTTGCACAGTTGCTGTAGAATCAGTGCTGTTGGTACCGTGACAAACAGTAGAAGCTGTTTGGGATCTAGTTACCAGGTCATTGAGGTCATGATTTACTCAGTGAGTAGACAACTTATAGGTTTACCTTTATGAAATTCAGATCAGTTCCACAGTGAACACAAATTGCTGAAGCTGCATTGCAGAATGGATCAAACCTTAAATTTCATATGCAGAACTTGCATTTGAGGTGCAGTTGGCACGTGAGCACTTTCCTGGCAGGTAACTTTCCTTTTATACTGAGTGTGTCACAATTTGATGCTAATTTCAGTCACATATAACAAATAACTAATTTAACCAAACATGCAGTCAGTTTGTAAGAGCTGTAATCGTGGTGATTTTAGTGACATGAAATGCTTAAGATCGGCTTATTTTCACATTCAGGAGGGCAATCCAGAAGATAATTTCTAATTCGCAAAATTCTGAAATCATTTCTCCTTTGGAAGCATTATGGAGAAATCATTACATGCTTTCTGAGCTATTATGGTTTCTCTGTGAAAACACAGTGATTCTCTACAGAGGCAGTGGGAGCTGCAGACAATTTCAATGTGTTGAGCTTATGAAGTGCCTTGGTTAATTGCATAACAACTACAAAATCAAAAAATTCACAAATTCAAATCACAACATGGAAAATAACCTCTAGGAATTCTTTGGTTCCAGCTCTACCTTTTCTTCCCACTCTCCTGTCATTAATTAAAATGCACAACAGCAATCCATTTCCAGAATATTCCCTTGCCCATCCTTCTCTTTATTGGAAACCAGTGATAAGTCCATGAAGCACAGCAGAGGGACTATGAATCATAATCCTTTTAACAACCCTTTCTGGGAGATTTAGCAAAGAGAAACAGCTGCAGATTCTTATGTTGGGCTTGGAGGAAACAAAACCCTCAGCTTTGGATGGGAGCTTAAAGCTGAAGTCCAAGACTCTGAAAGCCCTAAATGAAGGGAAAAGGGAAAGTCAGGAATCTCAGACAGCAAAACATTGGATCATAGACCATTCTCTGATCATATTCTCAATGTATCTGTGTAACTACACAGAATCTTTGCCTCTCATAAACCACAAGCTTAAGGAAAGAAATAATATTTCTAAAGTAGACACAAGAGCCTGTTCTGAACCACAGTTTTGCTAGAGATGGTAACAGACATTTCTTTTGGACATTGAAGTTTCTGGTACCCATGCCTGTCTTTTGTGTGATACCTTTGAAAAGGTGACTATCAGTAAGTCTGTCTTTTTTTTTTTCCCCTAGAATGTATTTCCCCTGATGTTTAGTCAACAAATCTTCCAAGTATCAAGCAATTTACTTTCTGACTAAAACATGCTTTTCCTCCACATTTCATAACATCTGCATTTATATGCAAAGGACTTCTGTCTTTGAGTAGAATCCACTGTTAAATGTTCTTCTGCCCTTTTAAAATTACTATAGAAACACTGCCTTGTGCTTCTTTCTCTTCATCTCCTGTAATACATCGCTAGTTGCTAAGACATTTTGCTGTTGATTATTTGGTGGAACTACAAAAGTAAAGCCCTGACTGTGGACTGAGAGTTATAACACTGCAAATAACCACAGCTACTCAGGGTCTATTCACACACAGCTTTGTGCTGCTGGTGAGTGCCACAATCCCACTGATTATTATTTGACACAAGCCTTTCCCACACCCCACAGTCTCCAGTTAACATTTGAGTTTTATATCACACAAAGCAGAACATGAATACATTATACACGTGTAAAAGCAACCCAACAGTAGTTGTTACAATTGTATATCCCTCACATTCCCTCTAAAGAAATGCGATGTGAAGAAAGGCTTCTGTAACAGCCTGTTCCCTCCCCCTTCCTCAGCTGTCTTAGTTATTGTAGGAGCAGAAATTAAATGCAGAAAATTTACTTACAGACCGTCTTTTCCACCAAATACTTTTACTATCAAGAATAGCAAGCAGAGGTTGAACTTGAGCAGACTAATACAAAAATATCAGAGAGGATTTCTAAAAATTACGTTTTCAAAATTCAGATTTCCTTGAACTGTAGATTTCTGAAATTTAAAAATTATAAGAAGTGGCTAGTTTCTTTAGTAAATCAAAGTTCAGTATCATCAAAACTTCTTTACTACAGGGTGTTTTGATTGCATTGTGCCTAAGAAAGGCCTCGGTTCATGGAAACTATGAAGAATAAAATTAATTGTTACTGAGCAAAATCTCTTAAAGTACAAGAAATAAAACATCAAAAAATTTATTTTAAATCACAAAAAATGTATATATACATTCTCTCATCTTCCCAAACCAGGAGGAAACTGCAAGGCCTTGTGTGTACCAATTTACAAATTAAACTTCTTGCCAAGGAGCATTGACAAAAAGTGCTGGTGAGGGTCTGAGGGTATGGGTATATGAGCTGTTACATGTACGAAGTGTCAGCTCAAATAAAAACACAGATCACTGTTTTTTTTCCCAGTCAGTAAACAAAGAACATTTAAAAAGGGCAGCATTAACACAGAGGTGGAAGAACACCTTCCCTTAATGGTGCTGTCAGGGAAAGGGAGAAGGGACTGATTAAAATCTAAACGCCAGGAACCCAGACATTCCCAGGACATGCAACAATTTGTAACAGCGAGAAGAAAGGAATATTGAAGGAGAAAATAAGTCAGACCTGTCAGATAAAGGCAGTGAGTTCATGCAATGCTTCATTGTTAGCCCAAAGGTCAAGTATGTAAGAAAAGATATTGGAACACTTCATATTCTAGCAAAATGCTAAACACACATTCACAAACCCATTAAACTTAAAAGCCATGAATTAAAGCAAGATATCACAGCCTTCTTGCATTTTGTTGCCTGACTGCACTTGTGACCAAAGACAGCAGGCTTTTTCCTCCTTTTCCCTCTTTTTTTAGCTAAATTGACTATGAAAATCAGGCTGTAGCTTTTAGAGGCATCTGGTCTCCAAATGCCGATTCTCGCTGCATCTTGACGTCTGTGCGAGGGGATCGTCATTTGAAGAGTCTTCCCACTTCCCACCACCAAGAATATGAAATTACTGTACCATATTCTCTCAGGATTTTAAAACTATTTCTAAATTATGAAAGGCTAAGGGTTGTATCCTCAAACTGCAATTTGCAGAAGCAACCAACTTGATAAGAATGGAATAGTGAAAGCCAGTTCCCACTGACTCTCCTATAGTTAAAAAAAAGGATAAGCAAGATCCTGACATTTAACTTGGCAAAAGTTATTGGAACTTTATATAAATTAATTGAGACACACACAACAAACTGCAACAGTATCTGGTGTCTCTGAACACAGGAGTTTCTGAGTTCTAAAAGTAACTGTCCAAGTATTACTTAAATACAACAATTTATGACCAGAAAAGTATAAATCTCATTGTAACTACCCAAAGCACTTTCTCTTTTGTAATCTTAAGCAGATGTACATTACCCATTGTGGAATAATGGAAAGTTATAGGACTGTGAATTATTTGATTGTGACTGGATAAAACACAGAAAAAGAAAAGAAATCAGAAAATAACCTAGCAAAGTTTGCTTCTCAGCGTTTGCAAAGAAAAAGTACTCATGATTATATGAGGTAGTTAAGATCTTTGCTATATAACTGTCCAGACATCTTAATGCTGTTAAGAGCATTAACTGCATAAATAGGCTGGTATGTTGAAACAACCTATTTAAAAAATAAATTAGTCATCCTAAGAAAATGTAATTTGTTCATGATAAACCAGACAGGATAAATTATGGGTACAGCAATAGTCAGCAAATGGCTGCAGCAGTTTTGATTTTTTTTAAAATTTTGTTTTGTTTTAAACTAAACCAATAAGATGTCATATTCTTACTCAAATCATGAGTAATTAAAAGCAGCAGCCTTTTAGACCTGCCATTGGAAATTGCCACATTCCTACAAAGTAATAGTACAGATCAAATAAAAGTTAAAATAACAGTGCACTTCAGCTTCCTTTGGTGACAGCATGTTTTTTTAGGGACACTAGAGCGGCTGCAAAGGATGTTGGGGTCAAACCAATTGTTTTGAGCTGGATTCCTATTAATTATGTTTTTATAATCCTTATCTAATTACATTTCAAGAGCAGCAGTGTCAACGGTTTTTAAAATTAGAGATCTAAACCACTTTTCAAATACTTCTAAAATTTAGGTCGTTAGTGCTATTTGGTGTATTGGCAGTGTGGGAGACATAAAATAACTGTGTTTAAGTAAACAGCCTTTTTTTGTGGGTATTAGCACCTCTTCTCCAATTTAATGGGAATTTTTTTGCTTTTATTTACTTACAGTAAGAGAATAGTTTAGGTAGATTTGGGTCCTGTACTTATTTAAAGCAATTTCAGTTAGATCCAAAGTTGGACCAAGGTTTTCAGGAATTCAGAATATCTCTGAGGATGTAGATTTTAACCATACCTTCAATGATAGATGTTTCTGTAATTGCTCCAGATACTACATTTTAATTTGTCGGTAACACAGTGCTAGTCACAAGTTAATGTAATCCATATAGTGAAAATATTTTATCTAATGCCAAACAATTGATATTTGTAAACTTCAATAACATTGCCTGACAAATAAGTGAAGAGCAGGGCTGTGGACAATTCCCCTGGTTATTTGTGGACCCATGTAAAGATTGAGCTACAATATTTACAGTCTTCACCACACTACATAAAAACATTTAATGTAAAACACTCAACATTCTGCTGTGATCACAGCTAATAATATTCATTTTAGTTTCACAACATAATCAGGTGACATCAGCATGATCAAAAGCAGATTAACATCACTATATTTAGGAGACAGACTCGCTTGAGTAGCCTCAAAACACTAAAAATAACATGATCAAGAAGACCTGAGTAATATTTGGTTGCAGAATTTAGCTGTAGGCTCTGATCCCAGAGATAATTACTAGCAAAAATTTTGTCTAGCTCTACTCTTTTTGTGCATTTCAAAATTCAAAATGCACTGCAAATTGGTTGGTACATTTAAGCACATATGGCAAAAATGGCACTTTTTTTTCCTAAAGTGGAATGTAAGTCCTTTCTTGTCCAGATAAAGGGTAATGAAGACAAACAGTTCCTCAATTACTATTTGTAAACTGCTTATCATACACTTGCTTCTGTTTCAATATTATGAATAATGAGAACACTTCCATCATCATCTGTTGTGAAAAAANACAGTTCCTCAATTACTATTTGTAAACTGCTTATCATACACTTGCTTCTGTTTCAATATTATGAATAATGAGAACACTTCCATCATCATCTGTTGTTATTTCTATAATTTTCAACATATCTCCTTGTTCAAGTGAACTGAAGATCTGAATTCAGTTCTTATTTCCTGAAAAAGCCATAAGGCAGCTTCAAGGAGAAATTTGTACACCTAAAAAGAGAGAAATAGTCAAAATCCCCAATTTGGCAAAGCAAATAATGAAACCCATATTTTACACCAGTTTACTTAGTATCTGATATAGAACGGGCTCTATTCCCAGAATTTTTATTTAAAAAAATCCCCCACTTCCCTGACCACAGCCACAGCTCAGCTCACACTGGTTTGTAACTGGATATACACAAGCCGAAGCTGAATTTAATCTAAATTGCATTTATTTTTCACTGGCTTATTTAAAACATATTACAAAAAAAAAAATAAATTATAAAATGAGAAGTGCGTTGTCTATGTTGGATATTAAAGAGGTTTTTCCAAAACTGACTCTACTAAAAAAGTACCAAGGCTGCTTACACCACTGGATTCCAACTCAATGGTAGAACACAACTAAATCAGGTCCCAATAAAGAGATGAGAGGTAAAGTTTTCTAGCAAAATGCAGATCTATTCAGGGCTGAAACACAAAAGCTCTGGTTTATATTTTTCTGTTTGCAGACACCCAGTTGGACTGTACTCTTTTCCAGGCTCAGGTTATCAGTCACTGCCTTCTGAATTTCACAAAGGGAAAAGAGGGGTTTTCCTCTTGTAGCTGTCACAGGAAGGGCACCAAGATGATACTTTTACTTAATTTTGGTCACAGAGAAATCATCATTCCAGTTTTCACCACTTAAAATAGCTCTTTCAATGGTGTGACACATTTTTAACTACACTATCATGAACAGCCACACTGTAATTACATATAAGAATTCACTGAAGTAAACATCTAATTTCTGAGGTGTCAGACAACAGGCAGCATCACGCAGACTACAGCTCCACATTTTAGTAGTAATCAATTCAACTAACAATAGATTGACAGGAAGCTTTATGCTATTAAGAACCAAACATAACAAAAACCCTGATTTTCTCTAAGCCATGAAAAATGTATGGACCATCTACACTTCCTTCATGTTGTCTTCCTGCAGTAAAAAATAGTAACACAGTTGAAAGCCAAAGCTTATTGCCCCATCTGTAATGAATACCAAGTCTAAACTGTTCCACAAAAGAGCAACAATTGGACAATTTCTACAGTACATTTTTTGCATGCTACTATTCCTGGGACCAGGAGAAACTGCAAAGGAATCTGCACATGCAGATTTTTTCCTTGGTTACTACTGGTTAATAATTACTATTAGTTTGATTTCTAGAGCTAGGGAGCTGTGACCATCACTTGGGATATGCAAGTGTGAGAGAAAAAGGTCCTAATTATTACTACCACCATAAATGCTATTTAAAAAAAAGAAAAAAAAAAAAGTGTTTTTTTGTGGTTCAGGTACAGTAAGGCCAGAAAACAACAAATACACAAACTGCTATGGAAACACAACTAAATCACAAACTCCTTTTCCAGCTGAGTCCTGAGATGTGTTTTTCCCTATTCACACTGAGAAATAAACCCAATAAAATCTGCCATAGCCTTGCGAGGATCAGCCACAGATAAACAGTTGTAATAACCTGGAACTATTGTCTTCTCCTCTTGACCTTAAAGGTTCACTGCCATTTCTCCATGCAGCAGGAATAACCTGAGACATTCCATCTTTCTATGACATGATGAATGAGCTTCGATTAAAAGGAGCTAAAAGAAGAAAAGCTACTAATGTGTTTTATACAGTCACTGATCAGTTCCTGACATGTAATATTTCATTTGCTTTAGGACATTAAGAAATGTTGTGTACCTAAAAACAACAGCTTGTATGATAGTATATCTATCATTACATACATCATAAAAGCAAGAAGGACATAAATTTGTTTCTGCCTGTTAAAGTCTAATTACCTGTAAAATCATTACTTGGCACTTTAACAAATTGACACAATCAACTTAATGATCCTTAACATATTAAAATTTGCAATGTGTTTCTGCTTGCTGCCTGTCCAAAGCACAATAAATATTTGCTGGTTCACATGACATCATAACAAGGGTCACATCTTAAATTTTTCAGCTAAGTACAAGTAATTGCAATATTGTCTCTTGCCATGGTACCTGTGTTCTCTCATCAGTTTGGGATGACACCAGAGAGAGCTTTGTAGCATCCTCTCTTTCAAATTATACCAAACACTTTTTCCCGTGTAGGTCTTCCTTAACATTTGGAAAGACATGTCAGATTCGTGTTCAGAATAGGGCCTATGACTTTTTGTCAGAAGAGCTTTTTTACATTTTTCTCTTTCTTCCATATGTCTGGCAGTTTGTATTGTGTTTTAGGTGATTTTTCACCAAATGTATTTCTAGACATGGTAAAGCACTTGTTCCTACAGCTGTAAACATTCATCTCAAAATTAGGACAAAATAATTTAAATTCAGTGAAGAGGCTGACATTTTTCTTGGAGCATTCTGCTTTAATCCTATTTGCACTTTCATAGGAAGCCAGTTCCTGCCAAACAACAAGATGAGGATGGTACAGTGTCTCCTAAGGGGCTCTTTTCTGAATCCAGTCACAGAAAAACTTACTCCTGGGAAAGCCAAAACATTATGAAGGATTTATAGTGCTCAAAATAAGAAAGGAACAAATGTTCATGTAATGCTTAATGAAATACTATACTCCATGAAAATTTCAGAAAGGGAACTAACTTGTCCTTCTTTCTGCCTGAACTGTAAAAATTGTATTGGAGATGAATCCCAGGAGCAGTGCAAATTCTGACAGTATTTCTTAACATGCTGGGGAAAAGGGAAGAGGAACCAGGAGTCTGGAAGATTCAATCAGAGCAAGGAAGAGATTTCCTGACAAGGAATTAACTTGCTGTTTAGACAAGCTCCTGCCTTCTTTTTTGTATAGACACAAGTACCCCAAAAACCCTCAGTAAATTTAAATTAATTATTTTATTAGTAAGAATTTACTCATGTTGGGGTTTAGCCCCAGCCAGCTGCCCACTCACTGTCCCTGTGTCAGGAACTGGGACAGAATAGGAAAAGTGAGAAATCTTGGGTTGAGATAGAAACAGTTTACTAAGCAAAGCAAAACAAGGAATTGTTCCCCACTTTTCATCCCAGGCAGGTGTTCAGCCATCTCCAGGAGAGCAGGAGTCCATCACATCCAGTGGTTACTTGGGAGCAGGAAAGGCCCTGACTTTTCTGCAAGTGATGCCCAACAATAGCAACAACATCCCTGTACCACCCTGTTTCCAGCACAATTCCAAAAGACAGCACTATACCAACTACTGTGAACTCTATTCCAGCTGAAACCAGCACAAGTCAATACTGATTTATTTACTGATTTATTTAGGGACTACTAGATAGCTTGCAAAAATCAAGATGTCTTCACCCATTTTTAAGAGGTAGTACTAATTGGTACAATAAAGGAAGGATAAGGAAATTAATTAGAGGTCTTTCCTGCAGAAAAATGCATGTGGCTCATTAACATTAATGAGAAACAGCCTTTTGTAGTGATGGGAGAAAACTTATACTCCATATGCAATTACACACACATGGCTCAGACAAAAAAAATCACCAAAACCTTGTTGCCTTACTAGGGTAGATATGGTTACAAGAACTAGGAGTAATACTTTGTTTTCCAGAAGAATGCAGAGCTGGTAAAACTGCTGTCCAAGCACACAGATACATTTCTTGCTACTTCATTTGTAGTAGGGAGTCTGATACAGAAGGTCACAGAGAATCAAAATCAGAAATCTGAGGATGAAGCCGCACTAAAAGCTCGAGGCAGACTGTAATTCCACACGAATTTTGAGTCAGAAAGGGCCTTTTGGTTTCATTGCTGTGCTTACCCGTGTTTTTCTCTGACAGTTTAGAGCTAATGTGATAGATTGATGACAGACAATTTTTCCTTCGTTTCCTTTGATTCCCTTATTGTCTGTTGTGTTTGAACTCTCTCCTTCCCTTGTCATTCGCTGCTTCTCTTTTTCTTCTCCTATGATTAGAATTTTTCTTTATGAGAACTTCACTAGATATAAAGCCAGTCATGGCTTCTTAAACACATATCCATAAAAAGGGAAGAGCATGCATGCCACACTTGAGAAGTTGATCAGAGGTGCTTGCATTAAGTCAGGTATGTAATACTTTGTCAGCAACCATGCATTTCAACTTTCAGCTGGGCAAGGGTTTGAAACCAGAGATTCGAGAGAAACTTATCCAGCCAACAGAGACTGTAATTCCTGAGACGGGAAATGTAAACTTTAGACTGCTTCTGGGAAAAGTATTTTTTTTCAATAACTGATTTTCAAACACATCAAAAGTTACTGACCGGGATTATGAACAATGATGAACACCACAAAACAGCTCTGATCTTCAGTGTCTTTCAAATGCATATTCTGTTTCACAGTAACTCTCTTCTCCTGTTTTTCAAAAGAAAAAGTATAAATCACATGTAAAAAGGAAAAGGAAAGAGCTGTGCCATTGTTACAACCACTTTTAGCAGTTCGGTACAATATTTTAAAGATTGAGAACTATCACTATGGAGGAGGAAATGGGGGCCAAGAGGAAAACCACTTCCAAAAATGATTACAATGATTACATGATTGCACATGGCACCAAAGAAGGAGTGTGGCCCCTGTTTTACAGAAGTACTGCAGAGCATGCCAAATTTCCAAGCCTTTCTTTGATATGCCTGCAGTGATTATCATAACCTGCATCCCATCCTAAAAGCTCCATATGGGACTTCTCTCAATTTGCATAAATTCACACTGAGGTTTCAGTTCATATGTTTCCATCCACAAATGGTTCAGTGTGGATTACTGATGTGCAGTGCTAAAGAAAGTGGTTTACATGTAACAACTTCCATATCCAGATTTCATTCACATCAAGTACTTTATTTCTTTGCCTTATCTGAATTATCAGGCTGTTGGTCTTACTGCTGAACTTTCATTAGCTTTCTTCAGTTTCACACCATCCTTGTTTACTATTTCATAGTAAAATAAGTATGTTTTATAGTTCTAGATCTGGAGAAGATGCTCTGATTTTAAACACATGAGCAGGGAAAACAGTATAAAATCTTGAAGCGCTACGTGAATTAGTTATGTTCACGTGATGTGAATTAGTTACTCCGTCATTTTTATTTGCAATATTTTCCCTATTTTGTTCATAAATCTTAGGGCAAAAAGCATTAATTGTAACCTGAGGTACCCATATTCATTAAAAGGAATAATATCATGTATATATATATATATATATGAATATGTATGTATATTGTAATCATGTCTTGACTACAGATCTCCATCTGTGTGTGAAATTTTGTCTTCCATGGCTGCTCTGTGCTCCTTTCCCGAGCTTACTGCCCCAGGGTGAGAGCAGAAATTCCATATCCTGCCAACTTTGGAGTGGCAACAAGTCAAATGGCACATTGGCAATGGCCATATTGCTGTATTTCATGTTGGCAAGAGATAAACTGACAGTGCTAAGTCATCTCCAGACCTAATTGAAAATTATGTTTCAATTTACACATTTAGAACTGTACACTCAAAAAGTTTTCTCCATTTAAATTCATGTCTCCATTTTTCTTAGTGTTCTCATTTTCTCAGGGAGAAAGTTGTACTCCTTTTGCTCTTCTTTACCTGGGCATAGAAAGGCACAAGAGATGTGCAGCTCTATTACAATTTGTAGCAGAAAAGAATAAAAAGATCCCCGTCTCCAACTTGTCAGATGCACTATATGTTTCACATTCACTAAAACAGTCATTATAGATTTTAGAAAAATCACTGTGAAGCCTTTTCTGAAAGAAATATCACTTCAGAAAACCCTCCTTTGAAATACAGTTATGCGTACATTAAGCAAATTATATACTATCAACTTTTTTTTTGATTAAATGTTCTTTTGGAGGAAAGACTGTATGTAAACCAATTTGTACAATCAGATACAATATTTAGCAGCATTTCATCGAGAAAAGTTGAACCTCCAAAAGTAATCTTCCTAGATGATACCACCCAAATTACACCAGACTTCTTTTAGAATTTGATTAGCTGAAGAGATAAATCATAATCAGTGCTTGTTAGCTCTGTAGTCTATTTTTATTAACAATAACCTTCCCAACATGAGCAGTAAGCCAGAAATCTGAATTTAAATTCAGTTATTTTTAATTTAATGAAAATACTGCCTTTAAAGAGCATCATGACGCAACACAGCAGCTTCTCTATTTCTGTTTGGTTTAGACTGACTCATTACTTCTCAGAGGACAAATTCTTGTAACAGTATTCTGCAAAGTATTCAAGATGATGATCATCATCTGTACAAGATTTATTATTGATTTTCAACAAATAAAAACAATGGACTGGATTTGCAAATCCAGATGTTTAGTTTTACCCACAAACGATAAAGCCTTAAATCCCAATTCCTCCAGTTAAGTGTAGTGAGTTTGTGGCTTATTATATATTATAAAAACCAGCAAGGATTTCTTTTAGAATAATTTCCTCTTTATACACTAATAATAATGAGTGAATAAATGAACTAAACATAAAAACTCCAACTCAATTAGCTGTTAAAATGAGCCAGATTTAGAATACAGAAATTTGCTGAAAGCCTGTCCTTTCTACAAGTACAGAACTGAAATCTACTTAAGAAAGAAAAATCATACTATTAAATTATAAAGAATTACTTGGTTACTGTAAATTTAATTAAGCATACACTCCTGACACAATATTTTAGTGTTCTACACTGTTTATTCCAGGGTAGAGAGACTTTGTTTTAATAAATTGACACAGATTTCTCTTGTCATGAATTCTACTAGTCCTTAATTGGAAATCATTTATTATACTAACCAGAAGTTGCAGTTAAAAAGGGGAGAACCACCAAGTTTCTCACTAATTGTAATAATTAAGTACTTTAGATACTTTTCTTAGCGGAAAGGGCAGTAAGCAGCAGTCCCACTCAGTTTTCCCCTCCTGGTCATTACTGCATTTTCTGCCTCAAGTATCTTTTAGTCACAGAAATCTCTCTGTAGTTTTATGGGTTTCTATTAAAAATATGGTGTAAGGCAAATTTACTTTCAAAAATAATATAAATGCACTATTTTACCTTGTAAAGAGCTCAGTCCTTGAGCACCTAATGAGAATTTGAAGGTATAACTTCCAGGTAAACTCCAACCAAGTTTCCCAAGTGCAGGATGCTTAAATTTAGCAAAGGAGGTAACAAAGAACTAGAATCTTCTCACAAACTTAAAGCAAAAAGTTGGTAATTTGGTTTATTTGCATATAAGTGTGAGAAATATAAGAACTTAATTTTTGCTTTGAGGCAAAATATTCAACAAACCGCTACCTGTGGAGCTGCTGGGCCCTTTGTAGATTGGGTCAAGATAACCTTGAAATACTGATTAGATAAAATTAATAATGCATTTGCTGCTGTAATCCTAGTTATCCATACTTTAATGTAGGAAAGGCCATCTCCATTGTTTTTATGGACTCACCAAGAACACGTATTAGCACAGCAGTATGTCTGGTTGCAGCAGAAATACAATTATGTAAATTAGATGTGTGTTCCCTGAAGACTGCTAATAGAATGATTGACCTATATACTGTTTAATTTGTTCTCATGCTTTCTCTTTATTGTCTTCCAGCTGCACCAGAAATTAAAACTTGTTAAACTGCATCGCTCCCCAATTATATATCAAAGGTGCTCGAGTCACTTTGTGTCAAAAGCAATTAATAGTTTGCATGCTCCTTATCACCAGCAAGACATTAGTTTGCTTTCTGTTTGTTTTAAAAACAAACCACCAGTGCCTTTATAGACCCTGTGTATTAAATACTTGGGAAAAGAGGTCTATTTGTTGTTGTTGCTAATAGCAATAATAATAGTAACCCTAATAAAATTGATTTTAGAAATACATCAAGGAAGGGGTAATAAGTTAATAAGAGAAATTTTCCTTTTAAAAACAGTAGGACAGTTGTTTGCAACTATTTCACAAAATGAGCTGGAAGCTGGACAACTGTTTTTATTTAAGAACTATCTAAATGTCTCTGTTAATGCACTGGGCTGCTTTATCTATTCAGTATATCAAAGTTCCATTAGGGCAAGAAGAATTTGTCAGTAGGTATCGGGGGACCACTGCTGAAGCTCTCACTATTTGCAGACAAGCCTTATTTTGCTCCACCTTAGCAATTTCTTAGGACCAGGATTTTTCACCTGATACCAATAAATATTTGCAGACACACAAAATGTAAGTGCTAAGTAAGATCTGAATTAAACACACATTTAATTCTGGTTACTGGTCAGAATATGGATTTCCTTAGCATTAAATAACATATTCTGGATAAAAGTGAACAGAACAACTCAACAGTGCAAAATCAACAAGGTATATCATAGGGTGTATCACAACCCTAAGATATACTATATAAAGTGATATTTCTTTTACTTCAGCATTTCCTGTGGCCATAGCAGCAATATTTAGGACCACACCTCTCTTGAGGGACCTCAAAGCACATTCAGCCCTTTAGATTCTTAAAAACCCTTCCAGGAGTTGCATGAATCACACCTGTCTTTTGAGGTTGAGCAGGTCAAGAAACCAAAGCAGCCAAGTGGGTGCAAAATTCTCTGTAGCCTGGGGAGCTCCAACAGGCACCCAATTAGTTTTCAAATGGTGTTTGCACTTTGACAGTTTAAATCTGCTGTCAGTGGAGTTGGTGCCCAAGATCAGTTGTCAGCTCCTGACCCACACTTTAGGGGATTAGTTGCTTTAGTTTTCTGTGTTTGTTTACAGTAAATTTGCTTTTCTTAAGCTGTAAATATTTGATGAGAATCAAACCAGAATCAGACATGTAAAGGCCTGCACTGAGCCACAACAATCAGCATTTGTCAGAGGGTGAAGAGACACATCAAGGGGGTCTGAAGCAGTGGAAATTGGTGCATGGATTGGGTTTGTGGGGCTGAGTTTTGGGAGAGGGGGAGCTCCAGGGCTGGATCCTGACAGAAGCTGCTGCAAGGTTTCCCTGTGTCCAATGAAGCTCATGTCAGCCCACACCAGGACCTCGTGGGGACCTTTCTGGGGCAAACTGTGAAGAACTTCAAGCTGTGGGAAGGACTCAGAACAGAGAAAGTTGTGAAGACTGTATCCTATGTGAGGGATCACACACTGGATCAGGGGAAGAACGTGAGAAGTCCTCTGCTGAGGAGGAAGGAGGGGCAGAAGCAACATGTGATGAACTGACTGCAGCCCTCATTCCCTGCCCTATTTCACCACTTGGGGAGGAAGTAGAAAATAATCAGAAGAAAGGAGGGATGGATGGGCAGAAGGTTTAAGATTCAGTTTTTATTTCTCATGATCCTACTTTGATTTGATTGTTAGTCAATTAAACTATTTTCTCCAAGTTGTCTGTTATCCCATGACAGTAACTGGTGAATGATCCCTCCCTGTCCTTACCTCAACCTACAAGTATTTCATATACTTTTTGGGGAGTGACAGAGCAGCTTCAGAGGGCACCTGCCATCCAGTCAGGGTCCACTCACTGCAGTCTGCAAAAACGGCAATATTCAAGTTAATTACACGAGTTTTCCAAGTACATCGACATTTTAGTTGTTTTCTTTCCCCCTTGACATAGTTTTAACACAACTCTCCGAGTCTTTTCTCTGCATCAGGTATTAAAACAAACACAGCAGAGCCTCTGGAGCCCACAGGGAACCTCACTGTGCATCTAATAAGAAAGGGACGTGTTTCACCTTGATTGAGCCATGTTTTGCTGTAGACAGTCTTTAATTGAGTATGACAAGTTTCTCCCCAGTTGCACTTTCTTTGATTCAGGTGTCAAAGCTGCTGCACCAGGTGAGCTTTGTGATCTCTCACTGAGGTTTATTGAAAGTCTTGGCTGAGGTCTTTTAGTTACTTAAATTGCATTATTCCCTATCCTAATTATGATTAGAAGCAAAGGTAGTAGAGAAGGCTTCCACAGTCAGGACGGGGCTAATGAAGAAGAGACAACATATTTAATGACCTCAGTAAAGCAGAATCAGATGCAGGTTCTCAATAAAGTACTTCTTTTGAGAGGGGGGTGCTTTTTATTGTTTCCATGTTCACATTTGGTCTAAGCTTGTGCTTTATTATATAGTTAAGACACTGATTGTTAAATCTCAGTAAATATAATATGGCATCAGATTCATGATTTGATGCATCTTGGTTGTTTGCAATTTTAAAAACAGACATCAAGCTGAACACCAAGACTCAGTCTCTCTATTTCTAAACAAAACCATCACCAGTTCTAACACAGGAGACAGCTGATACAGAGCTATATTCCCACTTATTCTGAGTTACTTAATGAACCGCAGCAGGTCTGAAAAAAAGTATGTAAAATAGGTAAAGGAGATATCTGTTTGTGACAGATAGCCACAGGGTTGTCTTANCAGTTATTTAATGAACTGCAGCAGGTCTAAAGGAGATATCTGTTTGTAACAGATAGCCACAGGGTTGTCTTAAACTATTAATTTTAGGTACTTCAGACAACCCAGTGTCCCAATCTTGCAACCTTGCCACCAGAGAGATGGGCTCCTCTGCAGGGCACCTATGGCAATTTACCCTCTAGAAGATTCTCCTACTGAACTATGATATTTAATGCTCTCTCTCATATGTATTGAAAAACACTCTTGATACCAGTTCCTAGCTCAGACTATGCATTTGTATTGGGAGAGGGGCATTTCAGATATTGAAAATGTAAATGGACACAGCAGTTGACAGTGTCACATGTATCTGAAAGACAAATCATTTGACAAGATAGATTCATTCTTCTTCAATAAAATGATTTTCTGTTCTGTTTTTCAGATATTCACACCTCTCAATTTGACAAAGATGGATGGAGCTCTCATATATTGCTTCTCATTGAGGGTTTTTTTAGCCCTCCCTAAGAAAACAGCACTGACACCAAAGCAGCTGTTAAACTCACTGTCTCTGTCTCAGGCATCCTGGGACACCTGGCAAAGAAATATGTTCATGTTAACAGGTTCTGAATAGGTCAATGACATGTTACAAACATGCTGACAGAAGGAAATACCACAGGCATTTCTGTGAATGGTGATCTGCATGTAGAGATCTGTAACAGAAATAGCAAATCTGCTGTCAATGAAGCATGAGTGGAAATTCATGCTTAAGCATCCCAAGAAAAGAGTCAGGACTTACAAGGACAGCTAGTAATAGTTATGAAGGACACTGCTCCTGGGACACCAGTTCCATGGCACCACTCTCAGACATAACACTGGAGATGTCTCTGTGCCATGGCCTTCATTCTGACACCACCAAAATGGAAGGTGCAGGAGGATGTGAAAAGCCTCCTCAACAGGAAAGCAGATTACAAATATATCACTCCAACACTTGTTTGAGCCAGGGAAAACCAGGCAGTGCCCTAATGTTCCTGAAAGGTGGAGAAAGCAAACTGTAGAGGTAAAGGACCACCCATTACAACTGATGAGTCCAATGGCATGTAAATGATCTGTACAAACATTAGTTTGCTGTTTCCAGCAAAGAGGGCATGGAAAGACACAGGCAGCCCTTGGCAGCTGGAATCCCTTGTCCCTTGCATTGGGAACAAATTCTCCTTGCTGAGCTCCTCATAAGCACACACCACCATGGCACATGAAGAGTGTGGAGTGGGTAAAATCAACTCACCTAAAGATTTTATATAATAAGGTCTTGTATTTAATTTATTGCAATAATTTCACTGCAGAGAAGTTCAAAATGTTGGGGTTTTATCCCTATATTTTCTCACTTCCTAAGCATACCATAGCAATTGAGAGTTGTAAGTGGCAACTTTTGTAAAAAGTGAATTTTAGGCCAAATACTGAAGTTTATTGACTGCAATGTCATTTAGTGTAGCTACACAATTATGTCAATTGTCAAAGGGTAATTCAGGCCATACTCTCTCTTACAGTATAAGTCTTTGTAAGAAAAAGAATCAATCCCACATGATTTATGCAACTCATAGTTGAAGTTTTGAATATTCATAACAGTCCTCACAATCTGTAGGCAAAATATATCCATAATAATTCACAAATCATTTAAAATAATTAGTACATTGGAGGATTTTCATTCTGTGATCAATAATTGAACAGTTAAAGGGGTAAAATCTGTCAAATGAATTATTCATGGTAAATGTCTCACCCACTGCAAGCAAAAAACTTCAAAGAGCAGTCACGTTCTGCTCCCTCAGACAAGTAACAGTGGATAACCAGTGTTTCAGATCTCATGAGAAAGAGCTCATATTTAGTATGATGTGGGACTCATATGGCAAGTAAGATATGGCTCAGCATAAGCCATGAGAGCCAGGGTTAAATTTGCAATAGCAGCTTTATCAATAAATCTGAGTTTGATGGCCTCAGCGCTAACATTCGACATTCCCATGTCTATAATCAAATCAGAATCCAATCTAATAATCCTATTTAGCAGGCAGGGGTAGCGCTCCACAGCCACTCCACACTCAAACACACAACATACAAACAGTCCACAAGATAAAAACCAGCGTCTGATCCTCATTTATATGGGGGGACAGGGAGAGTGGAAGCATTTTAAAGTCATTTGCCAAACTATATAAAGTGTGATGCCTTCAGACAACTGAACTATTTTCAGCAACAAATAACCACTCTTTTTTCAAAATATCTATAAACCCTCTTTCTTTTTTTAAAGTATCTTTGTGCTATAGAGATGTAGCAGAGGTTTTGAATAATTCTTTTAAAATCAACTAACTAGTTTATAATTTTTTCCCCTGCTTCCAAGTGCTATTAATTATCATTATCTACTGATTAGATAAAGATCACAGAAGTCTGGAATCCTGTGCTGGGGGCTCCAGATTATATTTGAAACTCAATGATAGTTGCAAATATAATTTATCAACATAAAATTACATTTCAAAGTCGTATTATTAATAGAAAAATAACTTGTCAATGAAGATTAATAGAATACCATTAGAAGACATGGATTTTCTAGCTTTATTAAATCAGTCTCCTAGGAGCAAATTGTGTTAGGGGAAGATAATCTCACTGAATATTCCTAGAATGTGTTGAAGATTATTTTTTATTAGCTCCATATATTAAGGCTACAGTAATGCACAAGAATTAGTATCCTGATTTCTTATCACAAGTGGTAGAGAGCACTGAGGCAACTACTCTGTAATGAGTGTTTTGCTAAGAAATATCTTATTCATGGTTTAGAGAAGAAGAAAGATTATTACAATTTCTAAATGGCTAAATTAATCTCAGAAAAGAAACAACACAGACAGGAAGCAGAAATAAAAAAATATGAAAGACCTGGATGGCATAGCACAAGGGACAAATAAATCACAAAGCCTCTGAAAACAGAGAAGATTTCCCTCACCTGACTTCCATCTAGTCACTCTGAGGAGGAGAGGAGAAAGAAGAAAAAAATCTTCTCTCATCCTTATTATTTTCTATTTCATAGTCTGGATGAAAATCTCACGTGATGAGATTTTAATGTCATGAAATATGAAAGACAAGATAGGAATCCTCATCTTTGTTTACTGGAAAACGGTAAAACACCATTCTCTAAAGATCACTGTAATAGAAGATTTAAAAATACTGGTGCATATTTCGCACCTCTGTTTCTGTTTTGGAGGAAATAGGACTTAGTCTTATTTTAATAAATACACTTACAGGGTAAAAGGAAGCACTAGGAACAGAGGGTTTAAAGGAGTGTTGGGAATGGCTGCTTACAGCAATGCAGCTCAAATAAAACCACTGTGAAGGGGTCAAATGCAGACTATTAGCTCAGGGCTTAACCAAATACTTAAGAGTTGGCATCTGTGACAAATTGGTTCTGGATTATTAGTCAGACTTCAGGCCATCGTGGAAGCATCAATCTCTCATTCTGTGGCATCTGCTCATTCCCCAACCTGTGCAGCTTTGTGTCACATAGTCAATTTTTGTCCAAGGATTTGATAGATGTTAATGTGATTGTTTCAGCCACCATCCTTTTGTTGCAGCCATGACAGTTCAAGCTTTACTCTGCAGAATGTTTTAAGACTGAAGCTTGATTGGATAATAAGGCAGAAGTTTTAAATTCATCTCCCTGTCTCTTCTGCCAAAGACCAGATTTTTTCTGCTTAAGATTTACTTTGGTTTTTGGTCCCTGAATTGCAATTTCTTCCTGTGCCAAGCTGGAACATTCCCGTGTCTACAGATGTTGCTTTGTGATGGAATTTATGGCTCATGGATCCCACCTTCATGTCTCCTGGTCTGAAATGGGCCTGAGATACAGGACACTGCCTGCTGACAATGCTTCTGGATTTAGATTTATGTTATTTTATTAAATATTGCATAATCTTAACTTGGACTTTTATAGTAATTGGGATAATACAAGTTTTGGACACATTTTATTTAAAATGGGACAGATTTTACAGGGTTCTTTTTGGGTTACCCTAACAAGAGAACATGGTTTAACAATAATAATGATGTTACGTTTCCCATTCTTTTCCATTATTACCCAGCAAAGTAATTTCTGGTTTGCTATAAATACCAGTTGACAGCTATTTGATTGAATGATGAACCATTAATGAATGTATTAGTATCAAAATTTTTCACTACTGTATCAGATAATATATTAATATATAAGATCCTTTATCGTGCCTCATCCCCTTTTAAAGAACACAGTTTCTATCCCAACTATTTTTAAAATCAGTATAGCAAATAATAATTAATTTTAATGCTCATATTCAGCATTGTGAAATTGAAATAAAAAATACATAATAGGAAAATAAAACAAAAATTAGATTTAAAGTTACATAGACTATGCATCTGACGGAATTGTGTTCTAAAACAGAAGAATTGATCTTATATTTTTAAGGAGATGAGACTTATTTCATATAAAATGGCTCAAGCAGGATTAAGTGGCTCCTCTGGAAGTGTGTGGTACATGGAGTTCCATGATAAAATTGATATGTGTTTGGTGCTGTGGTTTCTCTAATTAATATCACTGCTATTACATATCTGTCAAACATAGGATGGACCAACAAAACCTAATTAGCTGTTTAAACTCATTTATGTGCCACATTTAATCTTGAGCTTGTCACATTTAAATTTGTTTAAACCTTAATAATATTCAAGATCATGCACTTGTGTTAAAGGCAACATGTGTTAGGGCCTTAATGAATGTCTGGTGTTGAAGGATTCATTACGACTCAGACAACTTTTTTTTCTTTATTTATCCAGGTGAGTCATTTGTCTTTCCTATAAGATTTATGAGGTTGTTTTGTTCAAACCAGTGAAAAATCAAAATCTAATAACTTGTCCTGCATTTTGTATTTTGCTATTTCAGCCGTATTGCTGATCACTGAGACTATAATTTTAAGGTAGAACATGTATGCAGATGAAATGCTTAACCTAATACAAATATTTAATTTTTATTTCACATTAAGCATATATACTAGCTTAATTACATTCAAAGATTCTAAAATATCTGGGAAAAAGCTTACTGGAATTTCTAAACTTTTTTATAAATATTTTGCCATGGATCTGTAAGAGATATGGGGCTACTTTAGCTGTCAATCTAAAAATGTAAAAACTCCCTGTGATAAAAAGAGATATTAAGAAATGCCATCATTTAACATATGCATCTCTGAGTTCACATTCTGAAAAGCAGCTGCATATGTTCACTATTTCTAAAAGTGCTACCAGTTAATTTTAAGCATTGGTAATTTAATAAATACATATTATTAAGAAGCAATGGAAAGTTGTACCAAAAATAGAGCAGTGGTTACTATACGAGTATAATACTTGCATTAAAATTTTATGCATAAGGAGGATGTAGGACTTCTTGTAGGAGGGAATTTAAGCAATTAATTTTTGAGGCTCCTTAATGCTTTTGTCAAACAAAGCTGGCTACAGAAAACAGGTACCAAAGGCCTTCACAGAGCTTTCTGTAGGAAACTAATGGTAAGGAATGACAGACATAAATCTTGGGTAAATACTTTTGTTTATTCACCAATCTTACAAATAAAACCTTGAAAAGACATAGGTAGCTATCTAAGAGAGGATCTTTTTCTCCTTTTCTGATTAGGTAAAAATATTGTGTGTATAATAATAATTCTGGGTCAAAATGTCTATAGAAAGTTTGTTCTACATGAGGCATACATATTAAATATTTGAATACATGTACTGAAAGGGGATGGTAAGAAAGTAGTAATACTGAACTAATTAATAAAATAGTAATATTGCACTAATTGAAGCAATTCACAGAGATTTTTGCCTTAATGAAAATAGTTCATATATCCTACTTCAAGATCTTACAGGAAAGGAAAAGAGTATGATATTCAAAGATAGGTAAGGAATAGACTCATAGGAGAGATGCATGAAATAAGATCTCCAATAAGCTAAGAAACCTTATTCAAAATGAAAAATCAGAGAACATATCTATCTTGGCATGCTATTATTAATGACTCATTTGTATTGATAGCAAGGTCAAGTTTTTTCATGTTTAATAAATCTTTTTAAATAAGAAAGAGAAGGCAAGAGTTGAAATACTTTTTTCTTCCTCGATTCTCTCTGATCTGAATGGAAATTTGCCAAAAAATATGTCACCACTAATCCTCTTAATCCTAGACTAAGTTTTCCTGATACATCTGATGATGTGAATTTGGACAACAGCAATTTGCACTCAATGTTACTGACATCCACGTTATGACAAAAGCCTAATTTTTGCTTTAGACACTAAAGTTCTGTCAGGGAGGAAGACACTTCCATTTCAACTTGGTTACTTCATTTTTCCCCCTCTATTTTTCATTATCTGCTCTCATTCAATAGGTTGATTCCTATTCTAAAATTGATGTACAGAGGATAAATTCATAATTTGCTGTGTCAATACAAATCTTTGTAAGTGACAGGTTGCAAGTCCTTTCACACTGCTGTGCTGTCCAGGCTCGG
Organism: Pachyramphus minor; assembly: GCA_013397135.1. Taxonomy (NCBI): domain Eukaryota; kingdom Metazoa; phylum Chordata; class Aves; order Passeriformes; family Tyrannidae; genus Pachyramphus; species Pachyramphus minor. The sequence continues at coordinate 44,623 of VYXB01005382.1, forward strand.
GTAGTGGGATTTATTTCGGTTATCCAGGTTTCTAAGCTGTTCCCCCTCTGGCAGCTATCACTCTCCATCACAATCACAGGCCTAAACCATCTGATTATTTCTAGATCTTTAGGCAGCTGTCCTGTCCATGTGATTGCAAATGAGATTTATTCCTTCCACAAGAAAACCCATTGTTGATTCATTCAACTTTATGGTCCTGTAATCAGCAGGAAGCAGCTATCAGGTAGTCTCCATTTTAATCTAAACTAGCTCAACCCATGCCTTTCTTCACTAAATATAATGAAAATATGAAGTGAATAGTTTCCCTAGTATTTGTCCCATTTAAATGCTTCAGGTAGCTCAGACAAGGACTTCAAGCAAAATTTCAAATACAGTCTATACCAAATATATTGAGACACTTATGCAGTTTGGCTTTAAGATTGTTATATGGATTGTTTAAAAGCAGGACTAAAACAAAAAATAAAGTAATTAAAAAAATTATTTTGTCCAATGCTGTCATGTCTCTTTGTTTTAGCAAGGAACAAGCTATATAACAATCATAGCATTTTTCATTAATATATTTTTTTTTTTTTTGCATTTAAGTGCATTCACACATCTGTCTTCTGCCAGTTATCATAGAATTATTTGGGTCAGAAGGGACCTAGAGGACCATCTAGTTCCAAGTCCCCAATTAAATATTCAACTTGAATACTTGGTGCAAAAAGCCATATTCTGCTATATTTAGAGGATAAAAAGCTATAAAATAATGTGTTTCCCCCAAATGTAGTGAGCTCATCCCCACTGATGCAGAGCTGGATGTTTAGCTGGTTTCATCAATAAAAAGAAATAAAAATAGAAATACAGAAAGTAATGACAATGGTATCACATGACTTGTGTTTAGTTTGTGGGGCTGTTCCAGGGAGAATGCAGGTAATCACAAGCGAGAGAAAGCAGCAAACAAGGGTATTATAATCGTATCAGATTTCCTTGGACTCAGACTAACCCTCACACTGCGTGAGTTCCTGTCTTAAAACAAGCTTTTAGTGCACTCCCTCTCTAAAACAGCTGAATTTTTGGTAAGTTATATATTCTTTCTCAAGTATTGCTTATAAATCAAGCAGCAGAAACCTAATTGGAAGACTTGTGATGGTCACGTGTCATTCCATCATCTGTCCCTTCCTGAACAGAGGACTGGAAATGCCAACCCACCACCTCAAAGGTGCTACAGCACTTTGGAAAGTTGTGTGGATTTTGCATCTTCCATTTATCTCATGTGCACAGGCCAGTAGCACATGATGTGCTGCAGATGGAACAAAGAACCAGCACAGTAAATCTGCATCCCAATGTTCTAGTCCCACATTCAGGCTTCTAAAATTGTCACAAAGTAAAATAGCGTGTGCATTAGAATCCACCATGCTTCTTGGACAGTTTCATCATAATTTGTCATTCATTCTGAGATATTCATTTGTCTAAAAGCAATTAAAGCTTAATTGCTGCATAACCTGAATAATTTAGAAATGCAAATTAGGATAGCAGGCAAGCAAGTATGTGTTCATTAATTTCTTTGTTATCACCATCTGTTTAATTAAAAAAATGAGTTTTACTGAATGACAGCTTGCTAACTATATAAACGTTTTCCTTAATTGAAAATGTCTTTTGCAATTGAGGTCAGCATCTGACAAAAATTGTTTGAGCTTTTGCAGAAAACATTTTATCTAAACAAATTGTAGTATTTTTAAATTCACATTAAAAAACATTGCCAACATATGCAATGTAATTCAAGAAATGACATCTTTGCTTCTTAATGCAAAGCCATAATTTTAGAAAAAAATTGTTGCTTTGGAAAAGTGATGGTTATTACAGAAGTATATGTGATTTATCATCCTTATTATAGATTATTTTGAAAACTTTTATGAAATCCAGACTCAAAATATGAATACCTCTGGCAAGAAAACAATCATCTGAAGAAGGAAGAAATGCTTCAAAATATGGATCATATGATTCATATGATGCAGTCTTGGTATTAGGGACCTGAAGTGGTTTTTCAAGTAGAGCTTTTTTTATAAAGAAGTTAATTCTTTACACAAATATACAACTCTTCATAACTGAGGTATATCAAACTCCTTTGTTTCCAGTGTTTTTTATTCCAAATACCTTTACTCCTTCCTGTCTGTATGAGAGTAGTGAGGCCCTGGCACAGGTTGCCCAGAGAAACTGTGGCTGCCCCATCCCTGGAAGTGTCCAAGGCCAGGTTGGACAGGGCTTGGAGCAGCCTGGGATAGTGGAAGGTGTCCCTGCCCATGGCAGGGGGTGGGGCTGGATGAGCTTTAAAGTCCCTCCAACCCAAACCATTCTATGATTCTATAGATTCAGGATAAAAGAAAAATCATTCTGCTGTATCAACGTTAAGTCTTCACATCCTAGGAATGCTGGATCTTACATTTGCCTCAAGTTGATCCAAACAGACAAACCTGTGTATGTGAGAGGCAGATTTCTAAATAAATAACATACAGGCCTGCAAGCCCACTGTGAGTTAACTAAGATTTAAGGCAACAGTACCATCCTTTCTATGAGATCAGTAAGCTAATTATCTTGGACTGAAATCCCAGAGAAGTGAAGGGCAATCTTATATCATTGTATTCCAAACTCATCTATTATTCACCTTGTGTTGTTTACACAATTAATTTTATTATTTTGTTATAGTTTAAGTTACACTTGGCTCATACTGTCTCTTACTGCTTTTAATAGAAACTTTACATTGCAGCCTCTGGATCAGTAAAAGCATATTTACAGAGTGCAGCAAAAGGCTGCACTTAAGGCAACAGAGGTGATAAAGATGACAAAGCTTCAGTGATTTGCACTGAGAAAAATCCCCAAGAATGCACTTTCTCTCACAGTACTATTTGCTGTATCTCCTTTTGTAGTAAAGTACTGGGGTAACTGTCAGCTGTAGATATTGCCTCTGAAATATTTTGTTTGGGGATTAATAAATAAATAGTCTTTCAAGGTCATGGCTGTTGCCCCCAAATAGTTAAAAAAAGTGAACTGCCCAATCTCACTGGGTAACAGCACATAAAATCCAACTCAGGGTGACACTGCAAGGGCTCAGCAACCTGACTTGGTAATTCCCTTGCCGTGGAGTTTCTCTGCACTCAATTAAATGATCTTTTGACCTTCTACGGATGTTGTATAAACATCATCTGGCATTTGCAGGCTCTTTCTAAACATGGAAACAAACATTATGATTATCCCTGAACACAAAGATTAAGCAACTTTTTCACAGCAGGAGAATCCAGTGGGAAGATACATGAGGAATCCCAAACCTGTATCTGCTAGTGAGACAAACTTTCCCAGTGACTCAGTTGCTTGTGGTTAAAAAAAAAATTCCTGAAAGATATTTTTATTTTCCTGTGATTTGGAGCTACTCTAAAATATGAGTGTGGATATGAATATATTCTCATGGAATTACAGTGAAACCACATGGACGATTTACCAGGTAACACAATACAAACACTTATGCAGGAAGTACAGGAGGTGAAAAATAGTGCAGAAAATCCGAAAAGAATTCCACTGATTATACAAATATAAACCCCCAAGCAAACGAAACCAAACTAAGTTACAAGTTCTTATCAGCATTGGTTTGTCAAAGTTGCACACTCCCAAGTTTTGAAGTGTTGATTTCTAAGTACCATATTTACGTTTTTATGCAAAGGATCAGTTTGCTGGATGTTTTCTTTTCTTTCACTAGATGGCAGTGTTGTATTACATTCCAACATACAAGTACCATTTAAGTGAAGGCGGCATAAAGATAGCCCGGTAAAATGCATCACTGCATTGAAAAACAAATATTACTTTAATAGCTTTTATTTGCACAAATTCTCTCAGTAAAAATATCAGATCATTTTCCTCTTTGATTGTCTAGTGAGATTCAGTACTTGTTTCTCTCCCAAATGATAGCAACCCCACCTTTGTAAGTTCCCATTAAGAGGGATTGCCAATTCCTATTTCTGTGCACATGATAACTAAGGGGAAACTGAAGTCTAAGTACATAACCACTTAATTTTGTTATTCAAAATAATTGGCACAGTTTCCTCATGACTCCTGCTTGTGTGGTGTTACCGTTTGGGATCCCTACTATGAGACCTTTCTAGTCCTTAGAGCTTGCTGAATTTTCCTCTACCCTCAACCATAAATCACATGGAATTAATTCTCTTGATCCTCAGCTTAAAAATGTGTTTGTTTCCACTCTTTTCCTATATCTTTACAGCAAGAAGCAAGTGAAGCAGGAAACATTAGATGAAGCAGAAGAATGATTTATTGGTTAAAGGGAAGGAAAATGTATTTAGAGAAGAAGAATGAGAAAGTTGCAGTGACAGGGCCTGCTTCTGAGGTGTGTTCTAAACATTAATTGGGCCAGGAAACACAACTTCACTCAAGCCTACATGCTCAGGTCATTAAACAAAAGACTTATTTTTAGTTTTCTCAGATTCACTAACTGTGTAACCTCAACAGGAATGATTGATAGAGTTTGATTTCAGGTGACTGAACACCCATTTGCCTCGGGCACATTTCCGGTTGGTAGGAAATAAGGCATTTAAGATTCAGGTTTTGAGAGCTGGTGCACACAGCCTGCAGAGTCTAGAGAAATAGTTTTAATGATGAAAGGTGATTAAGAACAAGTCCTGATGGCAGCAGCCTCATTTTTCTTACATACATCTACTCTTCTCCCCCAGAGAACTTTCACAGTTTGGCAAATCAAAGTAGTCTGAAAAACAGTCCCCTCCCTCCTGGGCCTCTTGTTGTCAAAAGGGCTTAAAAACTCTCTGTTTGGCTTTTAAAGAGCCACCTTGTGTCAATTCAGACAGGTTTGACTGCTGGGTCAAACTGGCTGCAGCTGTAGCATTTACTGTGGTAAGTGTTGACGAGTTTTATAGGGAGGGAAGCAGCTCAGAATAACAATCCAAGACACATCCACTTCCTTTGGGCTTGGTCAAGAGAGAGCCAGACACTGAATTCCGATGGGCATCCAAGAACTTACAGTCCAGCATTGACTTACTAACAACTACACATGTAACTGCTGTAAACCAAGGCAATAAACCTTATATTAGAGCTTATTATAGGCTATCAATTTCCTGACTCATCTAGAAGCTCTTTATATTATCTAAGAGAGATGAGAATCTGAGATGTGAGCCTTTAGGACTAAAAGTAGCTCTTTCTAGTTACATATCTCTGAAAACAATCCCTTATTATAACAGGCAACTGCACAATAGAATCTATTTCAAATCTTTTATTGACCTTTCATTCTATTTAAGTCTTTACTTAGACCATCACTGCTCTCAAGCTACTTACTCTAATTAATTTTAAAATTTTAATTTGCAAGATAGAACCTTTTCTTTTTGATGTATTCCTGCATTTAGTTGTAGCATTTCTTCCACCCCCCTCCCTGTCACATCAGTTGGTGTAATCAGAGACATCAGCTCTGCCTAAAAACCATGTCCTGCTAGAGATGCTTGCAACAGCAAAACACCACTAGTATCTCTTCCTGGAAAGTGATACAGTGAAAATTCATGAAAATAGAATATATCTAACATAGTTCCTTACTGTTATTGCCTTATGCAATAACATCATCCATTTGACCACAGACCAACACAGAGCTAATTGGATTTTTGCTCTCTCTAATTCCAGCAGAAGGCTGTAGAACCTTAGTACTAATCAATCAGAAACAACTTTTGGCTTCTAGTGAGGTTTTTTTAATATGGACAATCCACTTATTTTTCTCATTTCATCAGTAACATTTATTCTGAGCTTCTACAGCATTCAGGGCAAGTAAAAATTCATATCTTACACAGCTAAAGAAAACAGTGGTTCCATAAAATTGCTGTTTACATAAAATTGCTCCATTCCATTTTATGTATGTTCCAGTTTGCATTCATCTGTATTGAGCATAGGAGACCAGCTATAAATGGTGTTCAAGGTCCTCTCTGCACTTACTCCGCAATCAAATAAATTCTTCCCTATTTCTGGTACAAATAATTTAACTAATATGGCTTCATATCACCATAATACACTAAAAACAATGTTGAAAGAAATATATTTAGGAACCACTTGCTTGCCACAGTGACCTTGGTGTATTATGTACTACGGGATTGCGCCTTAGTGACAAACACAAAAAAGGGATAACAAAGAGCTGTGCCGTTCAAGAAATAGTTCAATGACTGTGTTCCAGTTCAGGGTTCTAATGTATCATCACACCAGCTTCGCTCATGGAAGGTTATTTCATTCTAACATAGTTTTGTTTTGTTTTTTTTTCCTCTCAACATCCTATTTTCTTATGGAAGGGAAAGAAAAGAGAAAGGAAAACTCACGTGAACTGAAAAGCTAAAAATATATTTCCCTCTTTCAGAGAGGTTAGAAGAAGGTGAGGTTAAGGAGTAAACTTCATGTGCCATTTGTAGTATTCTATTTGACTAAAATTTAAGTTACATTAAATGTATACCACAGTATTTTTGAAGAGCAACATGCAGTTGCAGAATACTATCAAACTTCTCCCTTTGCTTATTAAGTTGGTAGTAGAATAACAAAGGACAAATGCATCCTCATTTAAAACCATATTTAATATGCAAATCACTAATAAGGGGGGTTTGTAAAAACTCTGATGCAAATTTTATATTACAAGTTAAAGTAGTAAGTGAAAAAATGATTTGTTTTAATCACTTTAAAGCCTTTCACCAAACTTGGACAAACTATTTATCACAACGATATAACATCATCTTTACACCTACAAGGACAATGTTTTCTGCATATCAAACACTTCCCCATCAAATACAAATGGGGAATGGGCATCTTGGCTGGAATGTACATCAAGAGAGCCTCATTATTTCACAAGACTAAAGGAGCTGAACACACACCGACAACTTCCAGCATTATCTCTGGATATTTGGGTTTAGTGAGTTACAGTAATTCAAAGCAGAGCTCTCCAACATGTCTTGTTAGCTGTAAATAAATTGAAGGGAATAGACCAAACAAGACATATCTCCCCATGTAAAAGCAGCAGGTTAATGTTCTCTGGAGAGACTGCAGTGAAGGGATGGCTGAGTTGCAGTCCCAGGGCAGCAATTCTCCTTCCCTGCTCCAGGAGTGAGGGACAACTGCCCTTCTTCTGGATACCACCACAGACACCGTGGGGTGTTTCATGAACACTTCTACAGCCTCAAAGATATCTGAAAACTTCACATCTCAAAGAAATACTATCGCAAGATGTAAATATAGCAATTCTCTGTCAGAAAATGACTAAAAAGGGCTACATTTTTTTATCATGTGTTGGATTTGTGATGAATTCTTGAGAATTCTCTGTAATCCATGACAAGGGGTGGGAGGGGAAATAAATCACATTGCAGTCAGCTGATCCCATGACATTTCTTTCATTTAAGGTCAAAACCTCATTACTCCAATATAATGAAATTGGAAAGTAGACAGTGGTTTCGATTTGCCTCTAACCTAAAATTCCACTCAGAACATAAAATGAAGTCACAACTTAATAGCTGTGCCTCATACAAATGCCAGAGAACATGGATGACCAGGGAAGCAAATGCCATGTTTGATTTTTAAGATATTGGGATAATATTTGTTAGATTCTGAACTGAGTTTGATTTATTCTATGGAGTTCAACCCCATTTCCTTATCAAAGGTTGATTCCTTTACTATAGTGATAACTGTTATTTGTAATCTCTTCAGGAGTTTTATGCATGTATTAAACTTCCAAGGAGTTTTTCAAGACAGAAAATATAGTACCACAATTCTCTCATTAGACAAAAAACCCAAAATTGGAATAAAAAGTAATTATTTAAGATTCATAATTTAATCTCAGACCTAAAACTATACATTTGATTTCAATTTTGTGTGTCTGTTCTGTAGAACTAGGTCTATTTGCTGCTTCCTTCACACACTTATCTGTCCAAGGATCAGTATACAAATTCATAATTTCTTGTGAAATCTGGACTATATACACAAATGTAAAGGAAATTTAGAGAGATTTATTAACTATATTTCTAGTAATAGACACTCAATGGACATGATCAAGCATTTAACTACTTCTAATAAAATGAAGTATAAGCTAACACTGCATTTCCTTATGTCTTTTTCCCTAACTTTCAGCTACCACTAAAGAGTGGCAATGCATGAGCCAGACAGTGACGAAAGAAATACTTGAACTTTATTTTTCTGGTAGTTGAGGAGGATCCAAGGATTTAGGGAGGCCATCTGGGAAATATGTACTTATTAAAAAAAGAAAACCAACAAGACCAACAACCCCTCCCCCAAAAAACCCACACCACACAACCCTACTTGTGGCAGTTCGGCTTTTTTTTTTAAGGTAAGAATTCTTTTGGTGCAGCCATTCAACTTTTGTAGTCTTTTGCACAGAGAAATAACTTCTACAAGATGGAAATGAGGATAATGTATCTGCTGATCTTTTAAAGCCTTTATTGACAAAGAATATTTAAATAATGGTTCAGAGAGCAGGTTTTTTGTGTTCCAAGAATGACTTCTCTAACCTATATATGTATTATTTTACTAGTGCAAAGGGATGATTCAAGAAACCATTGGCTACTCTAAACAGTCCCTCCAAGTCCCCACTCAATCTTTGGCTGTTAGTGACCCCCAGTCCAGGCTGCTCATGAGTGTTGCAATCCTCACAAAAAGGTTTCAGACAATCACTGTGTTCCTGAGCTCTTTGGGAAGGAATGGTACAGGAGAGCAAATGGAGCCAAGGAGATGGAGTTCAGAAATTAAATTAACAGGTATTTTAAAGCAGCAATGTAATTACATATTCTGGAACTTCAAAGCTCAACACTCATGCAATTGTTCCCATTCTCCTATAAAATATATTTAACATGAAAAAAAGTCAGGGATCTCTCATCAAGCCTGCTAGATTTTAAATAACCTATTGGCAGAGGATGACTCAGGCATTTCAGTGTCTGTAGCCAAGTAGTGCAGAAGGGGATTGTATCAGCACCACCTGACCAAACACATACCATTCCCTCACGCTCAGTTACCCCTTCATGCCTCGATCAACCCGGGCAGATTTTGTCATCCTTAAGGGGAATTTCTGCACTCTCAAAGCTGCACTTCCCCTCTACCCTCTCCAAATCACAGCACTTGTTACCTCTTCCAATTACAAATCCTTCTCCGTTAGAAATTAACAGGAGCCAAGGCAATATATACCCCAGTTTTAACTATGTATTAAAGTGATGTGAGGAGTTTGGGGTGCAGGGGTTTATTTTTTTTGAGAATCTAGCATTAGCTAAGTTTTCCAGATGGAAAGATGATGCTACAAAGCACAGCACATATTTGTCTTCATGAATTTCTCTTGTTATGTCTCTGACTGAATATTCATTATGAATTGATCAGCATATTTTATTGGTATGTCTCACACAGATTGTTTCTGGCTCTTACTGGTTATCAATATGTTGATTCACCAACTGGTAGACCATTTAATTTATCAGGTTTTTTTCAGGGCTAATATTTAGAGGGGAAAAAAAGCTTAAAATAAAACACAAAACTAAAAAAAAAAAAGAAAAGAAAACAAAAATAAAAGAAAGCCATTATCCACTACAGAATTCCATCCAACTGTATTGAGTGGCTGTGAAGAAGTGCATTGCTGTCTAAGCTGGGTTTAATCAGCACCCTGCAGTGTTAGTATTACCACATTACTGAGACCAGTACAGACCCTGGCCTCGACTGACCCAGGCAAAAGCATACTGAGGCAGCACCTCCTATCTTCCTCCCCAGACATGGATAACCAAAACAATGCTTATTTGTTCCTAAGAAGTCTCTTAATATCCAAAGTGTCCTGTACAGCGTTCAGAATCTGCTGCCAGATGTCAAAACTGGGCCAGTGTGATGAGGCTCAGCTCACTGAGGATCACACATTACTTTTAAGTATAACTGTATAAAAAAATATGTCCCAAAGTCTGTTCTTGAAACATTTAAAAACCTGCCTTATTATTTTTATCTTATTTTCTACAAAGGCAAAATAATACTAACAAAGATGTCGCTGTGTGTTACATCACTTTTCAGTCAGTGATCTGTGGCCTTTACTATTTTCAGTGTCAAATTACAGTCAGATTATATCTAGAGATCATAGATCACATGGTATTTTGTTACATATGTCTCCAATTCATGCTAATTAACACTTCCAAACCAACTCTACATACAGTCAAACCATTTGCCATCAGGAGCCCCCAAATGAACTCAGCAGAGTTCAAATGTATTGACCTACCCAGACCCAGACAGCAGGAAAGGAATTAGTATGTCAGACCAGTTCAAGGGAAGCTGTTACAGACCTACAAAGTTTCCTATGATTCTTCATATTAATCTTTCCCAAGTGGAAAAAAGATGACATTCAGGAAAAACTGGAATTAGTTCAGCCGTGGGCCTAGTAATGTTAATATCTCCCATTTTATCCTAATCCCCTAAGACACACCTCTCCCAGAAGGATTTATTTGTCTTCCAATGCTTGGTCAAAGGTTGGACTTGATGATTTTGGAGGTCTTTTCCAACCTTACTGGTTCTATGATAAAGAAATGTTGTGCAGAATCACTATTCACATACATGGAATACAGACAATTCTCATTCACACAGAATAGAGTATAAAAGAACACAGCTGAAAGCTGCTCTCACAGTACCAGCTAAATGCTATCAGCAGAAGCCTGTTTTACCCAGGGATTAATTAGTGAGGTTTTAATTCCCATGGGAGAGTCTTTTCCAATTTGCAGGAAGAGGGTAGAGGCCTCACATAAATGAAAGTGAGATGTGACTTGTCATTTGAAAACTTCAAGTTTAAGGATCATTTTTACTTTTTAGTGAGGCACACTGAAATTTATGATTGCTTGCAATATGGATAACCTTCCAGGAAAAGCACATGCATCTGTTAAGGAGAAGACAAAGGCCACTGTCCAAAAAATGCCCCTCATTCACTGATGAACTTTGTAAAATAGAGTGTATAAATAAAATTATGCAGAGTATTTTAATACACCTTCATAATGATGAAAGGAAGATTGAATGACAAATTTGAAGAACTGGAAAGCCACTTCCATGGGAAAATGAGCAAGTCCTTACTTAAGTTTTACTGGTTTCATGTCCTTCTCCCTGACCACAGCCCATCCTTTAAAGATAGATTGAAAATACAATGCCATGGTTCCAGACCAAACCCCTTAGATTAGGCTGACAGACAAGCTACTTTAATGACTTAAAATAGCAAAAGTTTTCCGTCTTGGTGGTAATAATTTGAAATTTTGTTTAATTTGTTTCAGTTTAGGTTCATGCTTCACGTGAGAACTCAGCTGCTTTACCAAAACATTTGTATAAAATAAGCTCCATAGGACAATAACTGGAGATTTTTTTAAATAAATGCTGTGACATGACATTTTATGAGTAAGCAGCACTTATAAGTAAGAGCAGTAGAAGTTCATGCCCAAAGTCCTAAAATTGCTTGCATGTCTTGTACACAATTCTGGTTTAAGAATTGACTGCTGTAGCAAACCATGAAAATCCAATATTTAATTTACTTATAAGGAATAAGTCACAAAAGCTGATACATTCTGCAAGGACGTGTGTCAGTTGGGTTTGCAGAAAAATCAACATTTTTGTATGGAAATTAAAAGAAGATTTCTCCTTCATGATAGTGAATAAAATAGGAATAAATTCCTCAAAATATCTGATGGTTTAGTCCTCAAACATTTCACTGCTCTGATTTCTTTTTCCATAGAATTGTTCTCACATTCTGCAAGGACATGTGTCAGTTGGGTTTGCAGAAAAATCAACATTTTTGTATGGAAATTAAAAGAAGATTTCTCCTTCATGATAGTGAATAAAATAGGAATAAATTCCTCAAAATATCTGATGGTTTAGTCCTCAAACATTTCACTGCTCTGATTTCTTTTTCCATAGAATTGTTCTCACATTAAATGGACAAAGAGAATGGAAAGGGGATTGAATCTGATCCTTGAGATGTTCCCTTCACCAACAGTGCTCAGTAGTATAAAAATATGCAGAGAAACTAAAACATTAAAAGGAAATTCAGTGATTTTCCTCGAGCGAGTGTTGCAAATACTTTTTAGCTGTACCTTTTCGTATTAAAGATGACATAAGAATATTAAATAAATATTGTCTCTGCTGTTAAAATGCAGGTATACACGACATTTTGTACACAGTCTGCTCTGGAGGAGAACATATAGGTTCACTCTCAGAACCCTGACTTTTGCCTCAAATTCCAAGCAGTGTGGTCACCAGGTAGCAAGAGACATGAATAGCTGGGGTCAACTCAATATGACAAATATTTGGCAGTGTTATGGAAAACAAGTTTTGACCGCTTTATTCATTTTTCCATTGGCCTAAGCATTCAGACTGCAAGGGTTATATTTTGCTAATACTTCCGTTATGCATCTGAAAATAAAATATGTTGTGCACAGTGACACCTCAAACCAGAATTAACCCAATCACATTGCTCTGGGAACATAATTTCTGGGTAGCTGATATGATTCTCAACAGATAAGGAGACAAAAATTTAGCACCTTACAGCACTTGATTCTGCACAGAAGAAAAATTCAGGATCTGCTGTAGCTAAATATGGGTACATTTGTAATAGTACCACCACTATACCATCACTTTAAGTGTCAGTATTGATATTCAGCATGATTTCCTATGTATGATGGCTCAAGTCAATTAGAATGACAGATAGCATCCTACTGGCTTATCTGATTACCTCTGACCTTTTAACAGCTGCAGAAAGCCAAAACAGCCTGGAAGAAGAACTCATGCATATATGACACAAAGCTGGAATTTCCTATCTGAGCCATAGTCAAGAACACATTGAATGTCAGCAGATTTCTGACAAAGTCTATAGCAAATAATTTCTTGGATGGTTTGGCACCACAAGAGCCTGTCATTTATTATGGCTGAGTACTGACAGGGGACATAAACTTGATTAATTTTATATCAATACATGATATGAAAGTCATTACAACACATTTTAAAAATTTGGAATCCACTACCTAAAGTAACCATTCATTTTGATTATTATTTCTTTTATCAGAACCTTGGATAGGTGATTTAGGGCTTCATGGCCTTTGCAGGAAACAAGAATCAATATTGAGTGCAATTGTGTATATTCAAAAATAAAGCACCCTTTTGAACAACAGATTAAAACCAACTACTCAGAGAAGCCTCTCACTGCTCAGGTGTCCTTACTCATTCCTCAGAGATGACTAGTCAAGTGACAGTTTGAGAACTAATCATGGATTGGTAACTAATGCTAGTTCATGCTCCTTGTTGTTAAAAAACCCGTAAACATCCAACCGAAATCCTGTCACTTATAGGAATTAACAAAGTAAGTCTCAAGTATTTTCCACTCTAGTAGTAAAAACATCGAAGTAGAATGAAATAAAGCAAGTCTTGTTTTGCATTTCCAATATAAGATTATCTTGAGTATCTTAGCACTTGGAAGTAGCAGCAGTATTTTGACTTATATAACTGACCTTGTATTACACCCTTGCTTTTTGTGACAAAAATCAGAGAGCATATTCCATTCCTAAGGTAAAGAAGCTTTATAGCCCCAAAGCATCCCCATTTCTCATGCTATTATGAAAAAGACACCCAAAATGAAGCTGCTTCTGATCGTAAGCTGGTATTTAAATAAATTTGTTTTGAAACTTTCAATTACTTTTCATGGAATTCTTCAAACTGATAATATTGGTTAGACACAGTTTTAAATCCTCTCTACAAAACAGCTCCTAACTCACCCACGAGTAACAGAATAACACTTCCACAGCTCCACAACTGAGATGAAATCCCAGCTGTACTTGAGAAAACACCAGAGTCACCATTATCTTCACCTGGAGCACAGTTTTACCCTTAGAAATCTGTGATACTGTAAGTTGCCTCTATTGGGAGAAAACAGAAAGAACCGTACAATGCAACCCAATGCTTACCTTTATTGACAATTAAAGTTTAAAGATGAAATTGGAAGAAAAAAGAGAACCAACTTGAAAAGTTTATGAATTACTACTTCTGCAATATCTGGCTGAGAACAATAAAGAAAAAAGTAAATTGTCTACAGATTTTGGAAGAATGTATGTTTTTGTTTACACTGGAACTATTACCAAAGAAATTTAACGCAGACAGTTGCAAAGGTCAGACTAACAGGTTGGAAATCTTTTGGGGCCTGTCAGTGCTTTTGGCAAATTTAATTATCCCGAAAATAGAGAATTTTGTGATGCTACAGAGAAGCTAAGGAAGAGCAATAGGCTTATGTTGACTTTCTGGGCAGGAGACAGAGGAGGGGAAAGGGCAGATGCTGTGCTTGGTTGTCATCTGTGGTGAGGAGCCTCGGTGTGAGGGGCAGTGTGTGTGATGTCTGCTGTCCCGTGTGTGTGTCTGTTCTGGGAGAACAAACTCAGAGCAGGAAGGTGGAGTTGCCACAGTTTGAGGTGAAAGACTTGAAAGGAGGGAGCCTCAAATGATAAAAGAACAAAAGACCTCTTCCTTGGGCTCAGAGGGGGCTGTGCAGCACATGACAGAAATTAGGATTCAAAACATTATTATTCATATTTTGTCCTACCTGTTGACTTCTAGTTGCCCCTAAAAACTCATGCTAGTTCATGCTCCTAAAGGAAACCTGTTAGTTTTTGGTTGCTGTCTTTAATTTACAAGCCTTTCTTTGGGAGCTCATTTAAAACAAGGATCTGCCCATGTGCTCCCAAAGGTCATTTCACACCCACACATCATCGTCTCACCCTCAGTAGCACCAGCTGCACCTTTCTTGAGGCTCTGGCAACCCAGGTGCATTATCATTCCCTTATCCTGAGGACTTTGCCCTGGCCTGCAATGTTACCACAGTAAAAGTAAGGACACCTGACTCAATGGAATGAGGACCTTCACTCCAATGAGTTTCAAAAAACTAAATATTTAAGAGATGAAAGAATGCAATTAGGATAGTAATACATATCAAACAATGTTAATAACATTTATAAGCAGAGAGAATACCCAGTTTATTCAGCTATCATAAAACAAATATTAAACACACTCTGGGAAAAGGAAAAGATATGTTATTTCTGCTCAGAAATGTAATTAAAAAGTGAACAGAATGGCTTGGCAGCTGCACAATAATCCCCTCCAATATCTCAAACAGCCCATACTGGTGCAAGATGCTCTACCCAGCATCACCAGATAAGAATATTGCTGCAATCAGTGGAATGCATCCAATTTACTTGAGGTCTTTCTACTACAAAGGAATCAAAACCAAAATAATATAAGCTTCAAGTGAAAATCTGAAGTAGATACATATTACACCTAAAAAGAGTAAGTGAGGGGTGTGTGGCCTAACCTACTATTGTGTTCTTTCAACAAGCAAAACAAGCAGTTACTGATTGTGAGACCCAATGCAGTCAATATGTGTCTGCAAGAGAACAGCAGTCTCTCCTCTGAAATATGCTCCAGGAAGAGGCTGCTGTTTGTAAAGCTCTGTATAGATGCCATAACATCTATTACAAGAGAAAAGTCAATTAATGTGCAATCCAAACCTTGCTTTGGAGTTTATCTGCATGCAGAATACAGTCAGCAGCAGTAAGAGCATGCTATTTCCCTGAACAGTGGAGAAAATGAGGATGGTTTAATCAATATTATGACAATTTAAGTTTTGCTCTGCTACTAGTCAACTCAGTAAACACTTATTGTGCAGGAAGGTAACAGGGTAATCAGAGGAGAAAAGACCAGTTAGTGGTTTCCTAGAAAGCCAATCCTATTGCATATTGCCAGAGGTGCTTTACAAAACAAATGCTCCTTGAAAGTTTGCTATCAGATATCCTGTACAGCACAGTCTTTAGTTTTCTGTTTGCCTTAGAGTTTTTATTTAAAACCTGCAGACTTTCAAGACCAAAGAGCCTTTCCTCCTCCATTATGGTGTACTAACCCACCCCACAATTAATCTGGAATGTGCCACTACTTAGCCAGTCCTTTGTGTGTATGGGGGTTCCCTCTGTCCATCCCTTCCCCTCTCCTTTGCTCAACACCTTTCTTTCACAGTGGTAAAGGGAAAAAATTCAAAGCAAGGTTTGTTGACAACTTTGTACCAGCCAACACCCATAAGCTTCCACTTCAGTTATGTCTTACATAACTTCTACAATAAAGTTGGGAAGCACTTATTTTTTGAGATAAGCTGAAACAAGGAGCTGAGCATGTAAGTTTTGAACCATAAGGCAGAGGCCTGCCCACTTCCCTTTCACTTCAAATGCTGAGGTGTTTGAAACAGGGAAATAAGCTAAAAACTACATCTCAAGTGGAAAACAGAAAATGGATCCCAAAGTGCCTAAACTAACCTCATCCTCCTTTTAATAAACTCATCTTAGCTGCCAATATACTCCCTGAGCTTCCACAGAAGATACCTTCCTTTGTGTTTGTAAACCAGAAACCACAAGCCAATTAATGCTTTGTGAAAAAATTATTGTTAAGGTTGTTTTTCAAACTCAAATGGCAATGCTTTACAGTAAATGGACTTTATTTAATGCTCAATTAAATTTTAATTGCTTGGTGACACTATTCATAATCATCAAACTAGCTAATGTTTATTAATAGCCATTTCTGATAGTGTATAACACCTCAGATCTCCATGTGGATCTGAGAAGACAAAAATAAATTTGATACAGTTGCCAGCTGAACAATCCCATTAAACACACCTCTCTTGTTTAATGCTCAGGTGAGTTTATGATATCTGAAAATTTAAAATAAATAAAATACATGTAATAAATATACTGCAGAGATAAGGATAGGAACATCTCACAGAAGTTGAAATCATGGACACAGCATCAAGTGGGGCCACACAAAACCTTATGTTAGTTACTACTATCTCAAGACAAAGATATAAGTCACTGGACACATAGGATTTTGGTTCTCCTACAGAAGAAGGATGACCACTGTTATGCTATTTCTTTTTCAAACAAACCCTTTTAATCAGATACATTTACTCAAATAATTCATTGCAGCATAAATGAAGGTTTGCTTTTCACAGAGAGTTGGTTATTTTGCCACACCTTTCCCCATTCCCCTTCCTATCTTAACATAACTGTAGGGACACTCAAGAAATAGGGAACATAAACATTGATAATAGGGAAAAAATATGGGAAGCCACTTCATGAAAAATGCCATAAATCATCGGGCAACTGCTACCTCAGAGAAACTTCTTAATATTATCAGACACTTAACACATCCCCATCCTAAATTAACCAAGTTATTCTCTGACAGCCAAACATTTCACACTCACCTCACTCTCAGCAGTCTTTCCTCATACATTTCTCCCATGGCAAACTCAAATCCTCCAAAGGAACTTCCCATGCTGCCTTCTGGGCATTAGGCTTTCCCAGCAGCTGCTTCTAATTGGTAGTTTGGTGCTAACTAGGGGAAGTAATTAAACCCTTCATGATTCCCTCCTGATCTGCTGCCTTTTAGGTCATGCATTTCCCACTATGAAGATCAGGTGTGAGTAGAAAAGCAGAACACAGTGTAAAAGCATTTGAAACATGGTTTTAGTGTGTAAGCATAATCAACACAGAAAATTCAAGTTACTGCCACGTAGAAAAGGTTTTTAGCTGTAGGCAACGTGTGTGGGCTGGGTTTTTTATTCACTTTTTCATTTTGGTTGGAGGGACTGAGGTGATGACCATCCTGTCTTCTACTATCAGAACCTCATAAAAAGCTAATTGTGGCTTTGAGCAATTCAGTTCCCCTAGGAGTGCTCACATCTATCATGGACAGGTGTGAGAGGAGCTCATGAATTGCTCTCTGGAGAGAAATAAAAGTCTTTTTCTGTCACCAGTTTTCCAGGTTTACACAAACTTCAGCTGTTCTATTCATTCCAATGCATGGCTTTCTTGGGAGCAGTTGTTTTTTTTTTTACCATTCCTCTTCCACCACCCAGAGGAGTAACAAACTTAATCCCTAGTTGCCAAGCAGTTTGCTCTCTGACCATGCTCTCCTCTGACTCTACTACCTGTAGTAAGAGTCACTATAGATCACTGTGTGCAGTTGTCCCGAGTACCCTGGACATTCACTCTTCTATTGGGATGACCCAAACAAGGAGCTGGAATCACCTGCAGTCAGCTGACTTGGGGGTTTCCAGGCACAGATCAACCAGCCTAGAACAACACAGGATAAAAGTTGAATGGTTTAAAAGAATCTGTTTGGCAGCTGAACAGAAGAAGTGCAGTCCTGAGTCCACAGCACATACGTACCTTAATGCATAAAGAGTTTCTGTGGTTGTACTTTTCATCTTTTCATGGGGCTGCTATAGCAGCAAAATGGAAATGATGTGTTTCCTGTTGGAATCCATCTGTGTATTCTCTTCTGAGCCATATTTCCTCTGGCCCTTCTAATAATTAAAATAATCCCTCTCCCATATTCTACCAAGAGGAGCTTTTCTCGATGTTAAGCATTGGCTTCAAATCCCTTCCAAAAGGCAAAATTAAATTTTATGCTATATTTTATGTAATAAATCCATTATTTGATGAAATTCGCATCTAACTCAGGAAATTGTCTTCAAATTTCTGCAGAATTCATTTGGCAGAGTTTACATCAGAAATCATATTCTCATCTCTTTTTGGTACACATACTGTGAACACCTAATTTTGCACACTTGAGCAGTCTCACTTGTATCAAGTATACTCCTAATGCATTTTTTATACCACCATGTAGATGTCTCAACATGAAATTATCATCTCAACGTTCATTCACAAGTATAATATCTTTATTGTTTCATATGTGCCAATTCTCTTAAAATTGATCCTTTAATAATTAAGAAGATTTGAAAAATCTTATTCTTTTGCATACAATTGAAAGACATCAAAAACTTTCTCCTTGGTCTCGGCGTGTTTCTCAGAAGACTGGGTCCATGTTGGGGCAGGAATCAGAGAGGCAAGAGCCTGGGCTGGAGGTGCAGAGGAAGGCACAGGATTGAGCAACTCCCCAGGAATACAACCTGCTGTACTCTGTGGATGTATCTTATTGTTGCATTATCTTGATTAAAACACACAAGTTGCAAAGGGAATGGAAATGCCTGAGTGCTCATTTTCGACAGAGATGACTGGGAGTTATCCCCTGCCCCTGGAGTGCATTAACACCGCAGATACTTTGATACCTAAGACACTGTCACAGGAACTCAACAGCATGTAACATAGTTCCCAGCAATATCTAATTAGTAAAGCAAGTGTATATTTTTTTTCCATTCTGTTAATCCATTATGATTGAATGCTTGTCAACCTGCAACACATTTGCAACAGTGACTAAAGGTTACTGTAATAGCACAGCAAGTTATATGAAACTTTTCCATCCAGCTTGTTAACATTATCAGAATTACTGGTGGGCAGAAAAAGTTATCCCTTGGGTATAGGATAAAGGAGTGTAAAAAGCTATTACCTTCCTTTTAATGGCTCTTTCAATAGAAGAGTTTTAAATAAATTCAAGAAAATGACATAGCTCTTTTCAGTTTCTCTGTGAAGTAATTACAGATGTCCATCCTTGACTTTTGTGTAATTTCAAATGAAAATTAACCAGTGTTAAATATCGATTGCTTTTCTCTATCATTACACTTAATGAACTAAGTGTTTATACTGTCAAAATGGCGGCTAGTTATTTAAAATTATGTTGTAAGTATGTCTCATCAGTTATTACAAGGGTTATTTTACATACAATTTATGAAAAATAAAAACACTAGGTTATTTTCAAACCCAGCAGCCTTCTGTAATGTCTTGGAATGAAATAATAGCTTTCTCTTTCCAAAATTAACAGTTGGGTCTGGAGGTGGCACTGTTTCCCTTCAGGAGAAAAAGTACATCCCACAGTGAGATCGAGCCCAACACATCCTGGTGCAACTTCTCTTAAGGAACATAATTAAACCAAACATATGTGTGATAGACTCTCTAAATCCACTAATATAGTCTCTCTCTCTGCAGTACAGTATGTGCCATCCCATTTCTGTTTGGACTGCAAGTAATTTAAGAATTTGAAGATCAAGACTCTTCAACAGATTTACGTAGATTAAAATTTAATGAATTAATGAATTTAATAACCTTAATTGACAAAAATTAGTTTAAAAGACACAAGAGAGTGCAGAATTCAGCAAAGAGGTCTTACTGAACCCCTCATAAGGTTCATGCAAGCAGCTTCATTCGGCATATTTCGATTGTCTTGGCACATCTTTCCAGTGTGGATTCATCCTTACCTCAGGCCAGCTTTGGAATAGTGACATAATCACTTTTTTACAAATGAACAGATAAGCTTAAGCTATTTTTACTTATAAAACCCTTCTACATCCTCATGAGAAGAGAATTCTAACACAATTCTAACAACAAAGCTGCTAATTACACAGCAATGTAATAAAATAGGAAGGACATGAGAGAATTGTATCCACCTTTATATTGTCAGTGCTCTGTGACAGCTCAGGATGCCTGAGACACAGGGTGATCACAGACTGCCCTATTCCAGGAAACATTGGCCTCAAACTCCCAAACTTTGACAGTCCTCATGTTCTTGGCCTGAAATCTAAACCACAGTCTTAGTCAAAACGAGCATTTAGAAAAGCAAGTCAGAACAACACTTTATACAAGCATAAAGTTCTTTAAATGATTGAGCACCATCTCCTGCAAAAAAACTTCAAACATGCAACATGTGACAATATGCATGAGGTCCTGAAAATATCTCCTAGAATATTGCTGCCAGAAAACCATAATTTCAATGTTAACTATAGAAAGATTTATTGGCATTTAAGTATCAAACACAGAAGAACATGGTTCCATGGGATGGGTCTTCCAAATGTGGAGATGATATGGCAGGTCAGTAAATATGATTCCTAAATGTGTTATGAACTAGTCCAATTATTTCCCTCAAAACCAGTCAAAATCTCACCCACATTTCAAGACAAAGAGTAGTTACATAATACTTCTTACACTCTGTATTATAAAAGATGCCACATAAACGTGTTTATATTGTAAAACTCCGTTTATTATAAGAATTCTGTATTTCAAGAATTATACCTTCATTATGTAGAAGAGCTCAACAAATTTTATAACCTATCACTGAAACCTTACAGCATCTTTATGAGCAATAAATTCCCTGCATTTTGTAATTTTGAAGATAAATAGGGCAATTTCTCTACCATGAGGCACTGGACAAGGTAAATCCTAGGAGATTTCATCTTCATTCCTATTCTCTGGCAACAAGACTCTCAAAACAAAGCCAACCATTTCTCTCTACAAATAGAAATATTTTTATTTTGACTTTGAGTTGATATTTTGCAGTTGCTTTCTCCAAATGTTTTTACGTAGTTTGCATGAAAGAAAACAGGTTTCTGCCTATCAAAATAGTGATTGACTCTGGATCCGTGTGACTTAAGCAGTTCAAATTTCAGGTGGAAACCTAAAAAATATGTTTTTAAAACCTCCAAAAGGAAGCCATATTCTTGATGTCACAAGAGCATCACCCAGCAAATGCAAAATGAGCTCAATAGAATCAGCAGCAGCAGCAGAAAAGGAATGTTGGCCCCAGGGGAAATTAAAGGAGATGTGCCATTCTCTGGCTGCACAGATCCTCATTAAAGACACTGAAAAATGTGTTTAAGGACATGTCTCAATCTCCTACTTTTTCAATGTCTATCTCTTGCCTGTTGTTTTTCTAGAGGCCCGAAAAAAGAAAAGCATCCTGCAGTTTACAATGACTTTGGGGCCGTTTCCTCCTGGGTTCCATCCCTGGGTGAGTAATTGTGTTTCAATAGCTGCTGTGAAGAGGATTCCATTTCCCACATTTCAGTTCACTGGTTGTGTAAGTAGCCATCAAATAAAAGGAGGGCAGATGAACAAAGGTAGGACAATGAGAACCTTCACTCTCATTGTTCAAGGACACGAGTGGCTGAAGGGGCAGGGAAGGAGATAGAAACAGGTCCCAGCCACTCCAGCAAGAACCTGCTGTTAGATCATTTACATCTAACAGTTTCATGATATGATGTTTTTTTTGCAATTAAAAAACTTTACAAAGGTCTTTCCCCAAATCTGGCAGGTCGGGCTGAGACCCTTGGTGGGCTTAGACAGTGTCAAAGAGACCCCTCTGTGTTTACTGGGCAATCCAAACCCACATCTGTAAGGTAAAGTAAAAATAAAAATTATTTTCACCACACAAACACAACAGGCAAATATTTTGTGCAGAAACAATTAAAGGATCATGAAAATAAATCAGTTTAAACTAATAAAAAGAGGGAAGTAAAAGCATTTCAGTGTTACAATGCTTCTATCAAGTAGGAAAGGTCTTGAACTTTCTTAACAGGTGTTTTAGTTGTGTTTCTTAATGCAGTTTATTGAGTGAATGCATTCTGAGAGCTTTAAATTGAGATTTATTTGTCCTTTTGCTAATCATGAATCAACCTTCTTTTAGATCAATTAACTAAATCACTCTGGAGGCAGCTCAATGCATTCTTTATGGATGAAAACCTTTGTTCTCTATTGCCCATAACATTTCTTCACCCCAATAAATACAATTAATAACCTACTTGCTCACTAGTGTTTGTAACTTCCAATGTTTCATAGCAATTCATTTCTTATGACTTGCTAACAAAAATAGATTTGAGTAAAACATCAATATTAATATGTGCTTACGTTCTCCCTTCTGTTCTTTCAAAAGTACTTAGTTTTCACAAAGAAGTTTATAATGGTATTACTCATGTCACTATAAAACCCCAATGATTTTTAAAAGAACTTACAAGTAAAAGTGTGTTACTGCTGCAATGTATACTAGGGGTTCTATTTTTCCCCTGTAGCATACATAATACCAAAATAAATTTAGAGTTTCCACTCTGAAATTCCCAACTAGAAACCCTAATTAATTACAGTATTTATTAGCACAGGAAAGTATCTGGCCCTAATTTCTTCCGCAGTTTCAGCAAGACAGGGCCCTTGATATATTACATTTCCTGTAATAGTACCTATATCCTTCCTTTTGTTAAAAATCATCCTGAGATGATAATTATTCTAGCTGAGGGCCAGGGATTCAATAACAGCTGAGACAAACCACAGCCTGCCAAGAGTTGGGCTCAGAGAGCATTTGAGTCAATTTACATTTAATGAAAGAGGCCAAAGGCTCTGTGGCCATCTCGGAACAGGACCCAGCAGCCCCACAATCCGTGCTGTCATGTCAGCTCCGTGCAAAGCCCTCCCTGCACACACTGTGCTGGTTTGTCCTCGCTTCAGTCTGGGCAGGTGCCAGCCCTGCCTGCCAGCCAAGCTGGGGCTGTTTCAAGGCCAGGTTGCTGTCCTGCCCTGGGAGCCATCTCACCCAAACCCCAGCTCCCGGCATTTCCCAGGTCCTGAGTGAACCTGATCCACAGCATTCACAGCTTTCCCTGTCATTCTGGGCATGGCAGAGCCCTGTCCTGCTGGGGGGGTCCTTCCTGCCCCTGTGGCTCTGGATGGGTCACTGTGCCTTGGCAGTGTCACACGCAGATGGGTCCCGTGGCTCTGCCAGCACTAATGTCTGCTGTGTGTGGGCAGTACAGCAGGCAAGGTGCCAGGGCAGAGTTTCTGAGTTCACCAAGGTTCTTCACATTTATTTTGAGGGTTTGTGGTATATCAGATGTGGAGCCGCCGATGGCTGAAGGTTCAGGTTGGTTCTTCAGTGACAGGCACCCCAGAAATCCCACTCACCCTCTGACACCTTCACAGAACTCCAGCAGCAGGTGCCAGGAATGTGTGCAAAGTCTGATGCCAATGGACGGTGCCTTTGGGTCTGGGGATCTGGTTTTGGCAGAGTGAGGTGCTGCAGGCTCCTCTCCACAGGTGTCTGTGAGGAGAGGGCAGGGGCTGCCCTGTGCCAGACACAAGACTGTTCCACTGTACTCTACAATGGCCCGTCCGCATGCAGGGCACAGCTGCACCAGGAAAAACTGGGAAAACATATCCAAGGGAGAATGAAACAGCGCTTGACAGAGAAGTGTGAGGGGAAAAAATCCCCAAGGAGCAGCAAAGCTGGAGGAGGAAGAGAAGAAGGAGGTGCTCCATGCCTGGAGCAGCGAGATTCCCCTACAAGCCCATAGAGAGAGCACAAAAAACCAAATACTTCCCTCTACCCATGACGGGGACTTTGTTTGTGACAATCACTGGTAGGTGCTCTCCTTGTCTTTACCTTGACCCACAAGCTGCTTCATGGTATTTTCTCCTGTGCTGTTGAGGAGGGGGAGTGGGAGAGCAGCTGAGTGGGCACATGGCAGCCAAGGGCAACACACCACAAGGGAGAATGTACAAACTCACGGTGTGCTTCTTCCATTGTGGGGAGGATCAGGAGTCTGAGAGAGCACATGGACTACATGGCACAGAAACCTCTCTGGCATGGTGTGACCAGGACCTGCTGGCTGCTGTGACATCCCCCAGACGGGATAATGAAGCCTCTCTCCGAAGCTCCCTTGCCATTTTCACCAGTGCAGATGCCTCCAGGATGTCCTTCACTCACCTTGTCAGAGGACAGCACCCTGCACACTCACTGTGGATCAAGGACAGCCGTCCTCTTCGGGTTTCTTATGGAAATCTCGTTGTAGAGGGATGGGTTGACTGAAGTTTACTACGTGACAGTAGCAAGTCCAATTTATGTCATTCCTACCAAAATGCTTTACCAGTGTAGCTTGGTTTGTCATCTGCTGCAGGTAAGGGACAAGAAAGAGAAAATGCTTCCACTGCAGTATGAAACAAAGAATCCTACCCCCTTCAAACATTACTAATATTATTTTGCCAATCTAAGTGTTCACACACATTATTGGACATCACCATCTCTGCCCAAATTTTTTCCTCATTTAAACTTAAATGCTGTTGTTACTATCCTTTACTAAGGTTGCACTGAAAACTGGAGTAAATATGGATTGTTATTTTATTGATTTTTATTTTTTAGAAAGAAAATTAATGTTTCCATTTCAAATAGCCACACTGAGGGCTCAACAATAATTTTTTGCTAAAAATTCTCCAGGTTGGAAAAAGTTATGATTCCAGTTCTCCCTTCCATTAGTGAAATGAAGGTAGAAGGTAGAATATACTTGTTTCAACAAAAGTTTATGTGATTTTTAAGACCCCTACACCAGTTGAAAACAAATTTATTAATAAAAATAGATATACAATGCAATTTATTTCTTATGACAAAACAACCTGCTAAAAATATCAGCACATGTTAAACTGTAAAACTCATGGATATTAATGATATTCCATGCAAAATTCCTACATATTTTTGGGAAGAATGGACTACACAACTGTGTCTACCCATAATCAAACTGCATGTTAAAATGGCTGTGAATTACATTCTGAATGAAAAAGCAGCTGAGAGGTTTCACCAACTAATAATAATGATGATGATGATGATGGTAATAATAATAGTAATAGCAGTATTGGAAAACCAGCCCAAGCAGGAAAGTATCCATGGCTCCATTGAGACAACTGCCTGGATAAGGAATTGTACTGTTTTTCAGATATTCTTTGTCATCTCCCTTTCTGAAAGCTATAAGGCTCTGGAGATTATTAACTTTTCCAGTTAATTAACCTAATTCATCATGCAATTTTAATGTCAAATGTTACACTATTCTTAACTCTCATTTCAAAGACTCATCCAGGAATATATTAATTTTCTCATTTAACTTGTGTATTTTATGGTTTTACTATTTCTAGGTATTCTAAGGATTATTTTCATGTGCCTGTCTAAGAAATCTCAAATAATAGAGGTCAATCTACTGATTCCCATAGGAACAAAAAAGTTTTTATATATTTATGGACTGGTCAATGCCCCAGGTTGGATTTAATGTTGGCCTTCAACAAAACATTGTCTTCGACTCTTTCTTTTTAAATCAGTAATGACAAAATCAGTCCATTTAAGGTTAATATCCTAATTCATTGTAAATTCTTACTCAAACACAATAATCAACAGAAATTCAATAGGATAATTACATGTTTTCATTTCCAAGTTGAATTTCTCTATTTACCTCAATGGCTTTGCTTGAAAATGAACATAAAATACCTATATACTTAAACAATTTAAAGAACCTTTTCTGCTTGAGATGGATGTTGTGGTGTTTTTTGTGTCATTAAGGACATCATCTCAAGTTACCTCCACTGTGCACTGCTTAGCTGAATAATAATGAAAGAAATGCTAGAAAACAAAACATGCATCTCTTGCTTCATTGCCCTGCACAAACACTACAGAAAGAAATATCAAAGGTAACAGGATTTCCAGCTGATCATGCAAGTGGAAAGTTCAGCTGTGTTCTGTAAACTTTTAAGATGGCTCTGGGGCACCACTGCAGAACCAAGATAAAAGAGCAGAGATGATTATCTGTTCTTCTAAAAGAACACTTTACCTGTAAGATGTCAGGAGGGTTTTGACCATGATCAGTATTTTGCAGATTAGATGTCTATCTACAGCAGATAAAACATTTCTGGTTTAAATAAAGCTTTCTTCTTTTGTTTCTCATGTGGAATTTCATTTTAACTCTCTTGGTACTTACACATTTTGTACAATTTGTAATGTATTTGCATTCAGCAGGTAATTTGTTTTACTAAAAAACTGAAGGAACTAAAATTTTATTGACTTCTCTCATCAAAAGCACTCATGTTCTAACCATTATTATATTTTGTCTACATCTCCTTTTCCTTCTTAGATAATTTCTCTTAAATACAAAATGAGCAATCTCTGGGCAGATATTTCACTGGATAGATTGGGCAGTAGTTGAAAACATGAATCATGTGATTCAGAACAATATGCAGGTTCCTCTGCTGGTGTAGTGGTATTAAACACTGTGGTAACACACGTCCACTCCTAAGAGACCTTTCCAGCTATAAACTTGAGCATGATAAAAGGACAGTGTTCTCAGACTCAAGGAGGAATTTTCTTCTTGTCTGAAGGCTTACCTCCTAGTTAGGCATTCTTGTGATATCTGCCTGCTGGAAAATTTGCCTTTTCATCTGCTTCTAATTGGCTGCTTCACACTGAAGAGGAGCAGCAGGGAGCTCCCACAGGGAGCTGAGGTGGGCAGTGCTGGCTGACTGGCTGAAGATGGATCTCACACAGAGCCTACACCACCTTTCCTCGGATTTTTAATGCTGAGAGGAGATAGATCTATCTGCAGGAAAATAATTCTGGAGAGAGAAGCAGAGTTTAATCATGCTTTTCTCCATGAATCTCATAATCGCTTACAGTAAGTTTTATTCTGTCCGTGACAAACCCCAAGAGTTTGGCACTGTCACTTAAATTGTATCGAAAGCTGCACACAAAGCTGTTTACAGGGATTTTTTTTTAATTCAAATCATTATGACCTAATGATCAAGCCATTACAGCAAAGTGCTAAAAGCAGAGACATAGCACCAGTAAATATAACTTGCATCTATGCCAGATTTGGTTATCTCCTGCACTCTGTGTTATTGCTACAGAGAGCAATAATGTGAATCATCTGATTAGAGCCACTAAGAAAATTCTCAACATCAAAACTGATGAAGTCAGTGAAAGCCCTGCCAGGATTTTACCTACTCTATTCAGCACATTGTATTTGCATTTTCATGCAATGCAGGATGTAATTGCTGCTTTTTAACCTTATGCTTTTTAAAATCAAGCAAACCCACTTTTAGCAAAATGCATTTGGATTTACAGATGTTTCAGACTGAGTCTCTGCTCTATTGAGCAAACATGCTTCCTGCTATTATTTCATAAAGCTATATAAAAATTTGAACAATTTGAATTACAGTGGATGGATTCAGTGTATTTATAGGTTAAAGCTCTGTGAGGGAGCCAAGCACAGAAACATTAGATGGAGCATTTTATTTTTATTTGTACTTATTTTTTTATTTCTGTATTTCACAATTAAATTCCTTGTTCAACCACATAGACAATATTACAAAACATCAGGTATCTGTGGTTTTATTGTCAGTCACCCACTGTTTTCCTGCTTGTGGAAGTCTCTTGGCTCTGACACTGGTAAATACCACAGAATAAACTGTTTCTATATTTAAATCTATAAGCACTACATGGTTAGCAATAACTGTTACAAGTATTGATTTTATATCTTTCTCAGTTCAAGGCAGTAATTCAATTTTCTGATTGCAACTTTGCTCAAACATTAAATTAGAAGATGTACAAAAACAACCCACTGTTGAGAAGTAATTCAGTATGTTGTTTTGTTTTGTTTTGGGTTTTTTGTTTGTTTGTTTTTGTTTTTTTCATTTGAGAACTATTAGTAGTATAACAACCTAGTGGGAACAAAACCAAGAGATTAGGAATAAACTAGGTTCCTGTCAGCTCACTAAAGCAATTGAGATTAGAAAATATGTAGCAAGAGTTAAAAAGTAAATATAAACAAAAATATAAACAAAAAAATTATTGCACAGCCTGTGTGACAGCATCAGTGAATCCAAGGTTGCAATTTTCAGGAGTAGTTGTGTTTGCAGATCCTGTTTCCTTAGTGCCCTATCTGTCTTAGCCTCAACCCCAGAAACTGCTTCTCCGTTGGATACTAAAGGAAACTTTGTCTTTGCCCTGGTGACCCAAGAGTCATCATGAATTCATTCTTGAGATGCCAACCCTACATCTATCAATGATCCTATTCTAGGAGGAAGCTGGACTCTTTAAAGCCAGCTCTCCTCTGAGAAATCACAGAATTTTGCTTTCAGTTGCTTTTATACCTTTGTGAATAACTTACAATGAATTTCTTACTATTGGCCCTGAAATCCTAAACTAGAACCATGGAATTGAGCTGGACTGTTTTCTAGCAGAGAGTGGCAAATTTACAGCCAAGCAATTGCTTTAAACATTGGTGCAAACACACCTGGGATAATTTTGTTGATAAAATTGAAGGTTATCCATCCACTTTACAGCGGCAAGATTTTGAATATTCTCTGTATAAACGTTGTCAGAATAAATAAACAAAACTAGGAACCATAAGAGTAATAAATCTAAAAGGAAAAAAATTAAAAAACCGCTATTTGTTCCTCATGACAGAAATGTTTACAGCTTTATCCATGACAAGTAAAAAATACTGAAACTGGCAGCCTTCACTTAAAAATAGCTTTTTCTTTTATTTAAGTTTTTCTACTCAAATGTGTGGAAAACAATCACAATAGATTTAAAAATACAATTATGCTCTCAAGTTGGATACTGGGCTGTATCTATGTCTTCCCCTGTTTTCCCCTGTACCTTACTTTCTTCGCTCTTTAATATATGTTCACTTGGACAGCAGGCTAATTTGGGCAGTCCAAAACTACTAAAAATTATTTACCATCATTTTACGTCAGAAGAACATTGAGTAAAAGATGTTCTAAAAGTACAACTCTCGGAATCAATATAAAGAAGAGCTGTGCAATAGATATCTTACAAGACATAACCAAATAGTTCTAGCTAATGGTGATATATTGGCAGACTGGAAATATTTATGTTAATCAGAAAAAGCATTTTTCTAATCCTAACATGAAGATAATATTTCTAGTTTAAGTACCATAGACCACAATTATATATGCCCTTAAATGACAATAAGCAGTCTAAAAGCTTATTACCCTACAGCAGTGATGTCTTTAATTTTAATAAAAATATAACTGTGACATGCCTGACCTTATAAATAATATTGATGTAATAATTTTAAATATTGTTTGAATGTCATAGTGGTAATAGCAGCCTAACTGGACTCATAATTAATACAAACTATGAAATTCTGCTATTTTACACAGTGCCTGACAGAACAGCAGCAGAAAGAGAAAGCAAAGTGTCCTCTTTGACCCTATCTCTACACCAGAGTATGACAAATTAAAGATGTAAAATGTTTAAATGACATATAGGGTACACACAGTCCTTCTCCAAAAATAACAGGAGAGAAATTAACTTTTCTGCATTGTGAATCCAGAACTCTGTGGCATGTTAAGGAATTGACATGTGCTCCCATTGACTTCAGTAATACAGAATCTGCACTTCAGCCAAGTAATTTATAACTCCTTTTATTAATAATGACAACTGACAGTATATCAGCTCCACTGCAATAAGAATCACTGGTTGCTCACAGAAACTCAGTGTTTATAAAACCTCTGACAGAAATTCACTTTTTCTGCTCACTACTACCCCGTGCTTGCTCCTTTCTCTCATTAACCATTCTCTGCTTCACATATTTCTTCTTGTAGGGCCTTGTCTTATTTGAATACAAAAATGGGATAAAGAAAAAGACTCAGATGTCCACTCCATCAAAATCTCTGCATGCAAATCTAATATGTTGAGGGTTTTAGTAAGGTGAAAAAAAAAGAAGTTTCCTTAACTTGCATTGACTGATCTTAATGAGGTCCTAGAACATCTCCATTGGCAATAACCACACATTCTGGAAACAAAAAAAGCCACAAGCTGGTTTTGTTCATAGAACTCCATGCTGGCTTTTATATTCACTGTAAAATCCTTATTACAATACAATGAAAATAGAAGCAAATATAACAGTTATGAGAAATAAAAAAGGTAAAGGCTCTCTACATTATCAAACATAGAAGAATGAAAGAGTTGTAGCCTGTCAGATACATGGCATTTTAAAGGCTGTGGGAAAGGTAATAAAATGGGAAAGATGTATTTTCATTATTGTTTGATACACACTTGTTTGACAAAGAGGTTGACAATGGAACAGACTGTAAGGCTCTGTGGTAAAGGCTTCAATGAATTCAGGGTACTGCACTCAGGAATCATAAAAGGAATTACTGTCTGACAACCTTTGTCCCATCCTTAAGGACATAATTTACTGTGCTGCACTCACAGGTGTCGTTTGCAGCACAGGCCTGCAGCCCCTTCTGATTTCTTCTTTTTAATATGGACAGTATATAATAATAAACCCTGAGGCACATGTATTGACTATAATAGTGCAAAGAAGACACTCACACGTCTCCAAACACCCTCAATGTTTCTGATCCAGAATCCTGGATTATGTGGCACTACATAAGGTTCATTTACAAGTTCAGGCTCTGAGCTGAAAAAATCCAGTTCTATTATTTCCATACCACAAAGCATTTTGCTTTATGAATTAGCACACGACAGTTCCTCTGTACCTTCAATAATTCAGAGTTCTAAAGAACCACTACAGGTAGGGCCCAGAAGAGGGTAAGTAAGGACACTATGGCTTTCTCTTTGATGCTAATGACACACACACATGTATTTTCCCCCCAGTGATTTAACTAATACCTAACAGCATGGCACTGTCAAATCCTAGTGAAGACATCAGTATTTTTTCGCACTGTACCGAGTCAAAATCAGCACTGCACTTGCTTTAGTTACCTCATGGTTAAACTATGCTTTCTCCTTAATATTTACTTGTGTATTTTATATTTAAAGAACAGCAGTCACAGCAAAGCTCACCAGAAGCAACAAAGCTCAAACCAAAAGAATGCAAAATAATCATCTTTAACATGAAGATATTTGAACACTATTGATTTTCTCCAGCAAATTGCTGGAGAAGAATTACATAAAAAAGTGCCAAAGGTTCTTTAAGTACTCAGGCTTAAAATTTGACTTTTCAATTAGCATGACAATGGTGTCAGTGTTAATAACCACTAACCAGGATTAAAGAAGACATCCCGAGGCTCTGGGAAAACAAAATGTCTTGATGCATAAGAGTTTCTAGCATAGAACATACACATTTAAAACATGGGAAAATAAAAATAAAGAGGAAAAAAATCCTGAAAAATACAGGCTTTTCCTGACACTTTTGTGTAGCTTTTTACACTGATTATTCACTTTTATTTTTCTTTCTGAACCACTATCGATCTGCCTTCCCTTACATATTGTGCCCCTTTCCCCACTGACTTGGTGGCCTAACTCCCCTCCTTTTAATCCAACCACAATCCCTTGGTGGTGCCTGTTGTCTTTTCACTTTGAGATTGTCCAAACACAAGATCTTCTCCACCCTTCTCTAAATATTTTTTAGATCTTCTGATGAAGAACTGTTTTAATTACTGTCTTCTGCATGGACTGCTTTCCTGCCTCCAACATTTGCTAAAGTGTTATAAACACCTCTTTCTTCTTGTCTTTCCTAAACAAAGCCTTTGCTCTCTCTTTTTTTTAGTGCTTTTATCCTGGAATTTAAACTCAGTATGTTAATTCATTTTTTCTTTGGATTGCCAGAATCTCAACCCAGCATACATTATATTGGGATAAAAAGAAGTGCTTTTTGGTGTATTTTTTTGTTTTCTTTATCTTATCTAAGAAAACAAGATAAGTGTATTTGTCAGATCTATCCCTGAAATAATTTTAAGTTATTCAACAATATCAAACAAATTAGAAGTTCAAAAAAAGACATCTCAAAGATGAAAGGTCCTATGAGTTTTATAGAAATCAGTGGCTACAAGGAATAGGAGATAAAAACTAGTCTTTGCCATGAAAGAAGACAAGTGAATCTTAAGCAACCAGCTCTCCAGTACACACAAATATATTGGCCATCCAATAAATGCATTCTCCATCCTGGTCATTTTGCCAGTGAAAGGTCTGGGAAGATGGAAAAACAGATATTCAATGGGCAGAAAGGGAAAGATAAAACTCTTTTGCACAGTCATCTGCTTAGTTTTGTGTAGAGGGCTGTATATATGTGTGTAGATATATCTGTCTGTCCATCTGTCTAACAGTTAATAAATAATTCCGTACTAAAATATTACCTGAACAAAACAAATGAAATTAATTTTAAGAAGAAAATGCAAAAGACTGTCTGCAAAACTTACAAAGAATCCCTGACTTAAGCCAAACAATTCCCAGTTGATAGCTTCATTGATTTTAAGAGATGAAAGCCTTGTAATAAGGTGGAAAGAAAGAAAAAACTCATTTCACACAAAAGCTATAGGGAGAGAGTAATAAATAGGCATTTTTCCCACAGCCATGACTGAATTAACTTGAACTGAGTCCAGGTACCTGAACTCATAGAGTGATAAGCAAATTACTGAGAACTCCTCCAATTAATTCCCTTGTTGCTTTAGGGGCAATGCTTGTTTTTGCTGTTCTGGAACTATTGTGAAATTAGGCATTTTTTAACTGACTCCATATAATTACAGTACTAATGTTCCTCTTACTTTGGGTTACTTTTGGATGGATTTGCATAGAGAACTCCTCTGTAAAATGTCAGCTATCTGTACTAAGATGCTTCTCTCTGCGGGCTACATGTCCTATTTTGACAAAAAACCCTATGTGTAAGCACAGAAGCTGTGTTATAACTGCTTACTCCGAATAAACAAGGATTTGGGAGAGTCAAGGCATTTACTTCTGCCTCCAAAAGTCTGATTCTATTTTTCTCCATTCCAAATTGGAGCTATGAGAATCTTTGGCTGCCCTATTTCCACTGATAATCACAGGCATTTACCAGCACACATTCAAACCCCTTCACAAGTCTTTTCTTCCTTTTGGAAGGACTTGGATTGCAACAGCAAGCGTGGAAAAGGACACATTATAACACAAGAAACTGCTGCTCACTCTCCTTGCAGTATTCAGTATTTTCTCTAGAGTCAGCAATGTGAACAACTCTGGAAGGCCATGGTCTTGTCTATGCCCAGAACTGTTTCATACCCAAATACCTGCTCTTTCTCTCTAATATTTCCACCAAAGCATTCCCTCAGTTAGATAACTTTGCATACAATTATTCAACTCCAATCAGCAGCTGATATCATCTCTTACATCTATACATTACCTGAAATGCTTTATATTTATCTGGTACAAGGTACACTAGCCCCGAGTTTACCCTGAGCATCAGGATTGAGAAATGCATCGATTTTTTACAAAGGTTGTTTTTCAAGTCCCATATCCATTTGCTGGATGTTGGATCACTGAAGCACAGTGAACACAGAACAGCTGGAAGGAAAAGCAGCTGCCAACCTTGTAAGATCTTTGTTCAAATCCAGCTATGCCACACTGCATAACTAAAATATTTCCTCTGAAAGCTGATGTTTTGTTTGTACCAGTGTGGTTTGTACCACCCCATGGTGGTACAACCATCATGGTTACCCCTTTTGTTTGTTAGTTTTGGCCACTGGTTTTGGTTGTGAATCAAAGTTTGCCTGAGTTTGTTCTCTGTGGGAAGTTGTTTTCCTGGATCTCTGTGACAGCCAGCTGAGAAGAAATGGAGACTTTGCTGAAAGAATTCACTGAAAGGTCATTTCTCAGTGTGAGAGAGTCTTGTGGAGAGACCTGGTGTGGAAGAGACGTTGAAAAACTGACGCTGAACAAAAGAACATATAAAACAGCCTTATGAAAGGAATATGAGGTGTGATGAGCACAAGACATACTCAAATAGAAAGTTGCTTCCTAAAAGTGTATCTGGGATATAAACAATTTGCATCCTACTTTAGTCCAGCTCACGGAGATCACACACATTCATAATCAAACCTTTTCTTTACTTATCATTTCCCAGGCTGTGAACCCAGAAATACTGATATTTGCAGTTTGGTATAACATAGACATGGAACAGAAGAGCTGGTTCCCCTAATACCTGTGGAGAACAACTGTTCAGCAATTTCTTTGCATTTTCAGGCTTGTCAGCCGACTTCTTTCCAATCCATTCAATATATGTCATGTTGATTTTATATCATTTGAGTGTCTCGAAATCTCACGTGGAACATATCATAGAGAATATTTGCATTATAACAATCCAAGTGTACATTATCAATGGAAACTTTATTTAAAAACTTTCTAAAAGCTGAAAAGCTGTGGGGTGTGGGGTTTAAGTCTTACGATTTAGAGTTTGTAAATATTCAAGTACTAAATAAAATATGATAATTCAGAAGCTCATAAGAAAAAAAAGATTAGCTTTTCTTATGTCTTTTATCCCTTATGTTGCTGGAACAGGACTTCAAATAAAATTATGTAGAATTCAAACCAGGAAAAAGAAATACATTATATTGTATAAATAAGAGACCTATAAGTTTTCCCACAGTATTTTTTTTCTTTCCATGGTGTGGACTCAGGCCAGCTATGGTCACAATGTATATAGTCTTGCAATAGAAAACGGGCCTATTTTTGTGATTTCTGATCCATCTCTGTTTCTGTTTACATAGGTGAAGTTAGTAGTCATTAAAGAAGCCAATTAAAGGAGATCTTCAGATAAATTAAAAAAATGTTAGCTAAATCTAGCTGTTAGTAGCTGATGATTTATTGAAAACAACCATGTTTGTAAGCTACTTATTGGACTTAAATTGTTCTTAATATTGACTTTCCAGTCTATCTTAAAATATTTGGACATGATATAAATTTTAATTCCAAGATCAATAACATCAGTTAAGTCAGAAATGTCATTATGTCTTAAGGGAATAGGAGTTTATTTATGCAAACATGAAGGTAAACACTGAAACAGGAAATCTACTTTATCTCATAAATATTTTACTTTGTTTATCAGCTGTGCTAAAGAGATTAATTGTTAGCACTGTTAATTCTTCTACTCCCTTCTTACGGTGCAGGTATTACACTGATTATCAGTGATCAGCCAAAATCAGCTTATACCCCAATGTTCCATCTAACTTTATAATTGTTTGCAGAACTCTTATCAGGATGGAAAACCTTATGAAAATTATTGTGTATGTTTTACGTTTTGTCACCAAAATATTAGTGAGACACTAATAACAATAAGAAAATTAATGAATAAAAGTCTCTCTGTGGCAGTGAAGTTTCATTTTTTGGCTTTTAAAGTGAATGTGATCAAGAAAAGTGATTGCTGAATGTATGGTTTAAATAGAGTTCTTTATCTGAAATATTCTACAGAATATAACTGGGATTAAGTACCAAAATTTGCATCAGGATGTTAAATCTCCCTCATTTTTTGGGGCAAAGAAAGCTTTCTATGTTTGAGATTTAAGGCTCAAAGACAAATCATTGATTTTATCCTCCTACTCTTTTACAGGAATAAAGTTGAAAAATATGTAAAAAGATCTAAATTCAAAACTTTTGTACTTTAAAAAAATATACCACTAAGCTTGAAAACTTGCAGTTCCATGTACTCAAAGTTTTCCATATTGTTAAGATAAAAATAAGTTATGATAGAAA
This sequence comes from Pachyramphus minor, assembly GCA_013397135.1. Lineage (NCBI taxonomy): Eukaryota > Metazoa > Chordata > Aves > Passeriformes > Tyrannidae > Pachyramphus > Pachyramphus minor. Next base: position 80,677 of record VYXB01005382.1, read on the forward strand.
TAAACAGAAAAATGTAAATTTAGTTCTCTAAGCATGAATTGAAATGTAATGCTCATTGTTTGACAATTGTATCTTCTGTGGTTATTGTCAAGTATTATCAATTGTGCTTTAACCAGATCAAACAGAAGAAAATTAAGTCAGAGAGGTTTGTAGGATTTTCACTATTCATCTGAAATACATATATAAAGTCAGTCTATAAATTCACACATTTTTTTAAACTTAATGGGATTTCACCATTGACTTGCTAAAAGAGGAGCAATTAAAATGCTACTTTCCTTCTAGCAGGATCTCAAAGCTCAGTCTGCTGCGTGCTTTTGTCTCAAGGAAAAGGAAAAAAAACAGAGGAGGCTTCAGGAAAACTTATTTCCAAATAGACATGGCTGTTCTGAGCACTTCCCACTTCCAGCATGTTAAAATATTACACTGAATTACCAGTATTATACTGAATTACCCTTGTCTCTTTTTAAATGTTCTTAAAAGGAGAAAATTCTGTGACACTGTAAGGTGAGGAAAAAAAATGTTGTATTTTAGGCAAAATCCATGAACATTTCTTAGCACTATCTGTAATGAAAAGTACATTTAAACAGTGAACAAAAGCAACTGCACTCCCTGTTCAGTCAGCACGAAGCAGTTCTGGAGCACACGCAGAAATATCACCCTTAATTTGCCCATCTGTCCAACAGATGTAAAATGCCATCTCTCTCCCTCTTTCCTTCCCTAACCTACATATAATACATGACAGAATAAAAAGGTGCCTTATCAAATGTTTTTTTTTATATGTTTTATATATGTATTTGTAGCAGACATCCAGCATTATGTCTCTCCTGACCTTCTCAGAGCCTGCAGAGCGGTGCCCTCCGCGGTGCACGGGGCCTGAAGTTGCATCTGTTCCCCTTTTGGAGCCTTTGCTGTGATGTCAAATTCATTGCAGGCAGTTTAGAACAGTATTTTTTACTAACAGTGCTGTCAAGGAGACAATAAGCAAGAAACAGCACCTCAAGCCCTAAGTTAGAGAGACTACAGCTGAATGGAATTTATCAGAAACCGGTGTTTCTGAAGGCAGAGTTTTCAGAGGGTGATTTCTTATGAATTCCTGATCCTATACCTTATATGTCTCAAAATTCAACATTCAGATCCAAGCAGCCAAATTGTTTGCTAGGGTAGGGAAAACATTCTTGTATTTAACATAATCTTAACACTTAGATCATGACTTGACAGTTTAGGAAGAGAATGGAAAAAGAAGTGGGGACCATTGTTTTGTACATAACATTTTATCCACATTAGTTCCTCTGTTCTCAGAGTATCACAGGAGCTAATGAGGTATGAAACATCAGTCTTGGGTTATATTTTCAAGGCAGGCATGAATAAATTTCCCCACAAACTGCTGTTTCAGGAAGAGGTTGAGAGTTTTATCTACCATCATTCAGTGTTTCCTGTTAGTTATCCCATACAGCTCCCAAAATAAACTCTTGTGAGTACTATTAGACCTTTTAGCTAAGAGCAATTTGTATTTTCCAGACACCTCAAGAACTTTATTTTAGTAGATTCATATTCTACTTCTACTTATAACTCAGATATATGTAAGACAAGGCATTATTGTCTCATACTATTTTTATTCTAGGGAAGGAAGTTGAATTGAAAACTGCACCATAATAAGCACAAAATTACTTAACTGATGTGTGACAAATTCTACACAATTAAAAAGAATATGTAGGGCAATAGGAACTGAACAAAAGGGAAGCTAGAAAAACATACTAAAATAGTTTTTATGATTCTTCATTACTGCAAATCTTGCTTTGCTACACAACACCATCACCAAGATGAAGTGGATGAGCACTCACAACTCTAATGCAGATAATTTTGTCAAGGTCATTAGGTGTTCAATAGTCTTTGGGAAAACTGTAAAAGAATTGCACCTGGCTGGCTCTGTAATGGTTTGTGTATCAGGAAATGGGAAATGTCGTGCAGATTGGTTACAGATTATTCCAGGGGATTAGTTACAGTGCTTGCAGATGCATTTGCCATGGGTAAAACTGGGCAGAAAACAGGTTCAGAATCATCTGTTATAAATTCTAATTTTGTACCAGGCACAGGCCTATCAATTTGTGTCTAATTATATTCTTCCATGTGAGATATAAAATACCTCAGGGTTTCTATAATAAAGGCTCATTAATGTGGATGAGAAATAATTCTGAAACTCTTTCTACCAGGGCTAATGTTAATACAGATTTTAATTGCTCTTACAGGATATTAAAACACTGATTTTTTTTTAATATCAGTTTTAATCTAATCATTAAATGGACCCATTTTTGTAATCCTATATTTTCAAGCATTGCATCTTCCGCTGCTGGGTAATTGCGTCATTACCAGTCATGTTGAACCAGAGAACAAAAGATTAATACATAAAGGATAAAAGGTAATATTATCAAAGATATGTGAGCATCAATGCCCTTAAATTCCTTGTAGTTCCTTTTTCTATGTTTAAAATATCCTCTTCTTGCTTAGATGAGTATACATTCTACTATACACATATAAAAATAAAACAATTGGCATTGTGAATAAAAGAAAATTAGTATTACATCATAATTTAAAGGAAGCAAAGATTTTTCTCCAAGGCAAAACCCAAAAGCAAATTGAATTATTTGACTTTGAGAGCCAAAATTGCCAACCTCTATCTCAAGGATATAATTCTTCTCAAGCTACTCAGGGCACCAGAGGGTGCAAAACAAGCAGAGTCACATTCCAGACTGACATTATTTGACTTTGAGGCCAGGTAACTTAACATCTCTGTTAAGTTGTTCAGTTCATGTTCTTCAGTTTCCCATGTTTTATGGATAAAGGAAAAAATATTATTTTTACTCACAATAAAAAGCAAATTCTCTGTTGTCAAATTCCTATAGTACCACCGTATTTCAATGGCCTTTTGGAAACAGCATTCAAGTAAATATTCTGGACTCAAAAAGAATAATATTCATGGGTTTGGTGGAGATGGAAGAGACACTTTTATGCACACTTTGTCAAACTGCAAAGTACCACCAGCCTGGGGACTGCTATCATTTGAATAGATGACAGGTGTATTTGTCACAGGGTGCATGTTACACAGACACTGGATAAATACAATATATGATAGGCACAAGGGCCTTCATGTTTTAACTTTGTCAGGAGAAGGGGGAAAAGACAAAAATCCAAAAGATTCACACTTGCAATCTAAAACACGGGCAGATTAAAAAGTAAAGCTGATTTGAAGAAGCAGTTCTTGTTATAGAACTGACTGTTCCTTTATAAAAGGGAGCTGAGCTAAGAATAAACTGATAAATAGATTCATAAAACCAGTATGTGTGTTCAGGAAAGGGAGAAAAGGACTTACAAATACAGTGGACTTTTGATACCATGAATAAGAAAGAGCAGCAGAGAAATACAAACATTTTCTGTACACTCAGTGCTTAGAACAAGAGGAATATAGGAAGACATCTTAAAGAATTCAAATTAAAATCTTATCAAAATGTGTAACTTAGATTTTCTTCCTCCTTTGACAATTGCATGAAAATAACTTGAGAATGATATTTCTAAAAACATTGCTAGTGAAAAACTCTCCCAGGAGTCTTTGGGGAGTTTATTGTATCTTCTTGCAGATTGTAATGGAACACAAATCCACCAACAGACCTGAGTAATGTCTATCCAACACTGAATAGAACAGATAGGATAAACAACAATAAAAGTTGTGAGAGAAAGAAATCAGCCAGCTATTGCACAAACCAGAATTAACAATCAATAGCCTTTCTACCCAGGGGGTATGTTCTTTAAGATATAACAGTTGACTTTTGCTAGAAGAGGTGCCATAAAATCATTCCACTCAAGAATGTAAAACATATGTTTATCCTAGTAAGTGAACTAGAGAGAAAGATTCCCAGCTTTTGCCCTTCAGGTTTCAGAGCACTTCTAGAAAACTAGTTGCACTCACAAATGTCAGTGCCTTAATTACCAGTTGAATTCATCTCCCCATTAACTGCTTTTGGGTGTATGCACCATTAGCTTTCCAGGTTTCAGCTTAGAAATAAAACGTGCTCCAAAATTAGATGACCTAAATATAGTCCACATAACTAGAAATGACAGATATTGGGAGGTAAAATCCCTGTGTAGGAACTGAAATCCTGGGTCTGCAGTGAAACGCTCCCAGAAATGTCTTGGGGCAGCCTCAGCACTGCCAGAGTGTGGGGACAAGGGGAAGGAGAGATTTCCTTCTCTGCCCAGACACCAAAGGCCTTCCCTAAGCACCTAAATAGAGAAATACATCCTATTTATAACTTTTAGCCTCAGATTTACCTTTAATAGCCTTTGGAGGCTGTGGGTCTGGTGCCTGCACCCAGCCAGCACTTCATGGAGTAGGTTTGGCACAGGACACAGAGTCCTGGTACTGAAAGCTGAAAACATGTAAGAGAACTGAACTAATTTTCCCTGAACATTTCCATGCTCTTCATCTGCCCCAAACTCTGCTCTTCACACCCCATCCTGGGCAGAGCAAGTTGATCTTTCAACCAGCAACTGAAGACTCAGAGGCTGAGAAACCAACAAACAAAAAGCAGGTGGGATTAATCAGAAGAACTTTTACAAACAAAAACAGGTGGACTTCATTGGGAAACCTAAAATCTCCTGTGCTTGAAAGGCCAGGCTTGAACAAAGATTGATCAAGTTGCCAGTTGTCCCTACGAAATGTATTTGTCAGGATATTTTGAGTGTTAACAGCTTCCCAACTTTGGACAATTCCTGGTGGTGGTGGTTTGCATACCTGGGGTGCTACAACTGATGGCACCTTTTAATTAATCACTAGGAAAATACTACATTTCAGGGTTATAAATGTTTTTCTTTGACATTTATAATCATGCATACCTGTAAAGAGAGTTCAGACACATTTAATTGCCAGCCACAAGTAAAGCTGATGTGCTACATACAGGCTAATGAATTGGAATAGTGTATGGGTTTGCTTTGGGTTGTTTTTTGTGGGTTTGGTCTGGTTATTTTTCTAGGAGAATGCTTATATTTATGTTATGTGTTCCTTCTTACAACCTCTTTAATCTTTGCAAGTACACTATGAAATAAATAGAAAATCAGAAAGTTGTTTTGTAGTCAGAGATTTAAAAACCAGTCATAAAATACTGAAATCCCATTTTTCCAAAGTGAAGTTTTACAGGAATGAAAAATGGTTCAATATGAATCAATTCATATAAACTGTTAAAAAAAAATACCAGTGACTGTGGTATTTTTTTACCAAGCATTTGCCACATGCACATATTAATTACAAAAAGGCTGAAACGAGTCATAGTTTTTTTTTTTTTCTCTTAAAACTCTACAACGTATGAAGTAGCAGACACCAGCCACTAGTCAGAGAGATTTGTAAACCTTCAGGGTAAAATATTTAATAAGATAGATATGGTAATGTAAAGTTTTATACTTGATGAAATTAAACTGAATTATAGGAACTGCAACAGATTTTTGTACAACATGAAAGGTAAATAATGAGGCAAAGAGTCATTGCTTATGGCCTGTACTGATGTATTTATGTAATTGTCATATGGTTTATCATCCACATGGGAAAGATTTGAATTTTTAATAGATTTTAAGTTCTTGAACAGCTGTCCTACCATCCAGTGGTACTTAAAAGAGTTTATACATTTTCATAACTGCTCCATAAGAAGATATTCAGCTGGATGTGGAACACTGAACAGCACTCGGAAATACATTCTGTTCAAATGGAAGCCACTTTTTATTTAGACATGATTTTCTTTCCAATTATTTTAATTTTGATTTAAGAAAAAGTAGTCAAATAAAAGAGGTTAAATTATATACACATTCTTAACTCTGTGAGTTTGAGCTTCTGGTTTTTTTTGAGGGGGGGGACTGCTCAGTGTATAAATATAAGAGGATGGCTCAGGCCCTATGCTTAGCTTCAAGGCAGGTTTCCAGACTTTTGTGAGGAGAAAACACATTGAATTAACACATAGATTTTTACCAGAAGTCAGAAAATGGAGAAAATCAGTAGACCATATTTAAAAAGAATAAGAATTGAAATTATGCCTAACCAAAATCTAATCTTCTGATCATGTAGGTCCTACAGGTAAATATCTAAATACAACAAATAACCAATATAAACATTTCAAAATCAAGATGATGTTTGCTCATCCTTCATTCTGAAACTACTTTTTTTGTCTTTTGGATGACTTTTACTAAAGAAATAATACATGTGGTAGGTCCTTCTCATTTCTTCTTCTAACATATAGAGTCATAAGGACATGTCTGTAAATAATAGGAATTTTTTTTAGCCATTAGTGTAGAAACAGCAAGGACATAAATGAATCATTTACAGTTTCTTAATTCTCTGTGATGGATTCAGGTCATGTTTTCTGTTATTCCAAATCTGATTGCCAAATTGTCAGCTCTAATCTCAGTTTTAATCCCCCCTGCAGCCCAATTACAAAATTACTTTTTGATCAAGTTCCTAGATTTTAGAAATATCTTTTCATTATAAATTGAAAAACTGATGTTAAAATTTGCTTCCTGTTACTTAAAAATGACAAAATATGACTTTGTGGGGCACTCATAAAAATTGCAAGACATTCTTAGAGATGAACTAAAAACCTTCCCATGACCCAAATCTGAAGATCACAAAATTCCACAGTGCATGTAAGGAAAGGAGGAGATAAAAACTTCAGTGTCCTTCTAAAAACTGGTCTTACTGAAGCAACGGATAAACAACTAACAAAGAACATTGTTACAGCCTTGTGGATACTCTTTAGACATAACCTTTCATTTTATGACAGAAATTAAGCTTATCTATTCTGTGATCAGTCCCAAGTAGGAATTAGGTTTGCTTTCTTTGGGTAAACCCTCTTTTCATGCTACAGTTTGTTAAATCAAGAGAGTTTTTAAATTAAGCTCTGAAAATTTAATGTAATACACATCATTAAAACCCTACAAATCATAGTTGCTTGATTGCCTACCTTTATCTTGAGCCTGTACATGAACTGGCCAGAATTTCAGTTGCCCCTGCCATCAACTTTTTTCCATTCCATGAACACACCAAAATAAATACATAAATAAAGGCTTCTAGATTATAAAGGTGAATTTAATTAAAACAGAATACAAAAATGGATTTTATAAATAGAGAAGCTCATTTCTGTTGGTAATGGCAACAAAAGAGTCTTGCAGTCAAATCTCACTTCGTCCTTTTAGACTTGCTTTGCAGCTGATAAATTCTGATGTTCATCTCTGTTGCTGAAAATCTTACAAGTCTCTCTCTGTGGATCCTTTTGAGTGTGTTTCTTTCTATTCTTCACTCTGGGAGCCCATTATGGGTCTGGGAGTGTAGGAAACAACCTGGAACATACTCTCAGCTTGCTCCCCCCCCAGCATCTCCTCATCCCATATTGTGATTCCTTGTGCCCTGGAGCAGCAGCTAGTGAAGCTGCAATTCATTGTACCACAGCAAGACATGTCCAAATGTAAACATTTTTACTCAGTGTGACCTTAGGAGGCAAGTTATCTTTAACTCAACTCTCTTAACAACATAAGAAACTACACACAACTGCTGACTGTGGAGAACATAGTATTTGTCTGTCAGTAGAACAAGAGCAGCAGATGAACAGGGCCCAAACATTAAAAGAATGGAAAAAGAAATGTATGTAAATGTATCTTCCCTTCATACCACTCCCCTGCCAAGCCATCTTGTCCAATGGGTGTGAGAATGGGACATAAAAATGTAGAAGAAAACATTGATACTGAAGGGGGCATTCCTGTGGAAAAGCAAAATACTGCAATGTGACTGTTAGAGAATCAGAAGACACAGGAATGCCAGCTTGCCCAAGACAAGCTAATAGCATTAAAATGGTTATTTTATTCATAATGGCATTTGGTTTTATCACTAACACTAATTGACAGTGTGTTTCTCCCAGCCCTGGCACAGTTTGGCTTCCATACAACTACCAACACCACATTTATTCTATGTCACTGTTAAAACTTAGTTGACAGTAGGACAGGGCATATTTCCTTGTGTGCTTTGCAAATCATATACTTGGCACAAATACCCCCTGGATTTCCATAGTTGACATAATATAATTAATGGCCACATCAGAAATGCTAGAAACACAGAGCATTCACACTGCATTACAAAGCAATAATCAAAACCCACACCCCAAACTTTAAAATTAGACTCCTATTAAATGCTTTGGCTTTTTTTGGCTTCAGATCTATTTCAGAAATGAGTTGTCTGATGAACACAGAAATTGATGTATGATTCCCAAATTTTCAAAATGGTAGAAAGGAATTAATCACGTTTTTGCCTCTCAGTTGTTCTAATGATGATGAATGATGAACTCCCTGAGAAATGTTGCTGAATCATCCAGTAAATTGTTTGCTCTACAGTAGGTCTCATCCACAGATATGCTGACCTTCAGGGTGTTCCTGACAGGCTCAGTTATCAAAATCTGTTTTTCTGGCACAAATTCTACTCTTCCAAAACCGTAACTTGTTCATTTGTAAAAAAGGCTGCCAGTAATTGAGCCTGTTTATAATCTGTCAGGAGTTTTGCTTTGTGTAACTCCAGACAGAAGAATGTTACACAGATTTCTAATGATGCATTTACTGAACTAACCCATTATCAATGCCATAAACACATTAGTAACTTAATTTAAAATGAGGGCAAAATTTAACTGTTATGCATATTGAAATCTGATAATTCAGGAGAGTTAAGCTCTCTATCATTTACATGACTGACTAAAAAGGAATTAAACATAAAAATCAATACCAAGGGTTTACCATCTGATGCTCCATTTTTCTCGGAGGAGATTTTCTGTGTCTCACAACTATCAGCAACACAAATTTAGAAGGATGACAGTCCCCCCTGGGTCAGGACTCCACAGAAATGGCCACACAAATGACCACACAAATTCCATACTATGGCACAATTCTGCAGTTACACAGGGGCATGGCTCCTTCTGAGGTCAACATCCAAATATTCCTTTAAGTGAAGCCTATCAACAGCTCTACTAAATGCAGAAAAATCACTTACGCTCTTAGCTTGAGCTACACAATTACTGCTACAGTCCCCGGATCCTTCTGGAAAAAAGTTGATGGTGAAGAGCACTTGAGTGCATTTTTACCTGCAGGCTGAGCAGTCTCACATTCATTTGGTCCCACTTACTGGGTGAGCCATCATGGCCATTCCAGTGTTATTTCTCTCAAGGGAATCAATTAAGAGTTGATTATGTAATAATATTCTGCATTGTGACAGAACCTACTCATCTTAATTTTACCTAAAATACTGTTCCTGATGTATCTCTAATTGCTATAAGCTCATTTTTACTTTTAATTTGGACTCAAACTTACCCAACAGCCACTGCAAGGCAAGACAGACAGAGCTTTCACGAAAGACTCAAGTTGACATAAGGTGTTTTAATTCTCCTCAACTCCAGGAGGAAGAGTTTCTCCTACTTAGGTGGGCAAACCATGGCAGTGGAGAAGTTGTATCCTACATGCTTTAAGCAAGCAGAAGAGATTGAATAACAAATACAGCAGCCAGAAGGTTCACTGCTTTCCTGCATCAGCATAGCCAGGGAGCTCAATAACTCAAGGGCTAACAAATCCTTGAAAAAATGAGAAAATAGTAAAACTACTCTGAAATGATTGGAAATCATGATTCAGCAAATATAAGATTAACAGCTTAAAGCAACCTCAGGATTTGTCACTACAGGAAATGTCTTAGAACACTTTACATTAGCACCTCAATATATGTATTAATTGCATGCTTGTAGTGGGGAGCATATTCACCACAGGTGGAAAATGAGTTGTATGTACAACTTAAGGGACATGTTTTGCTAATCTCTATACTTAAAATGTAAATTTCACCCAGTGCTTATAATTTATCATTGCTTATCACCAGCACTGCATTATCATTTTCGGGCAACACTTTAATATTTTTTTTTTACAACCACCTTTAATGGTACAACAAATTAACAAGTTTCTCAGAGCATTAACTCTGTAATTGCTTCCTTTTTTTCATGTAGTAGCAGATGGACGTTTATCTCTTGGGATAAGAGAGCCCTTTATTTGCAAGGCAATTTTCTCTCCCATCGTAATCAATACCTTTTATTGCATATGTATTATGTTAATATAATTTCAGTTAAACAGAAAAAAAAATGCATCTTTTTACATAAAGATAAAAATTAAACTAAGGTGAAATGGGCAGTTGAAATTTTTAATTCAAGATGGTGCAAATAAGAGAGGACTCTTTATTTGCAAAGAAAATAGGTTAAAAATTCACCCTTCTGAATTTGAGTGGGTAATCACTGATCTAGAGTTCTTTTTCCTTAGTAATTGTTGCTTTTCAACCCTCACATTTTAGGGAAACAAGACTTGTAGACTTATTATTTGATATTTGGATTATTATCTTTAATAAAGACCATAAAAAAGTCATCAATTCACTCAACAATGGTTTAAAGAACGCTGAGTGTATTGCTCTACTGACATTTTATTCACTGTTCCTGAATATTTCCACGAATACTTCTGCAAGTGACCCTGAGGATGAAATGCAGAAAATTACTTATGGTTTGGTCCATTTTTGTCTCTGCAGCCTCAGAGGAGTTGCCTATGAACAGAAGCATTTCTATTTGAAATACATTCAGCAATGATAATCACAGGTAAGACCATTTTACTGAAAAAAATAATAATGTTCCTATTCAGCACATGGTCCACTGCAATGATTCCCATTCCTATTATTGCTCTATTTGGGCAATTGTCAGCTGGAAATGCAAATAAACTTCTGCAGTGGCAAAAGAAAGATTCTCAGTACAATCATCTCACAGACAAAGATTTTGGATAAAACTGTGGCTGCACATCTAATAGTTTTAGAGGCCTGTCACACTAAGCACAGACCCTTGTAATATGCATTTCTACAGCAATAACAAATCCTTTATTTAAGAGGTCATATTGATTTTGGAAGCAGTTGTAGTTAAGTAGGTACATTAAGAATGCATGCATCTTAATTACAACAACTCAAAGGTGCAATACTTTTTAATGACATCGAATAAATCAATCAGCATAAATAAAAAATGACAGAGGCTCAGAACAAGTGATGCTGTACCTGACACGTTCAGTCTAGGAGTGAATAATATAACAATAATAATAATGATGACAACAAACTGTTGGAACACAGTGGCTGTTAACTGCTACTTAAATACCATCCTGCTACAATATCCCCATAAAATACAAGCATTTTTACTGCTAGGATGAATTTGCCTTTTTTTTTTCTTTTTAGTTAGAATGAACTTTGACAAGTTAATGCATTTTTCCTAATTCAATTCAAGCTACAATTGTTAATTGTCTCACTGCTACATGAGCTGACTAGGACAGAAACAATTAATGTTTCAAATATGGTCTAGGAATATATGAGTGAAATAACATGTACACTTGTCCTCTGGTGAGAGTAAAAGAAAAAAAAGAATTATCTGAATCAATGATGATCTAATATGATCATGTCTTGATGCAAGAAAAAAGTATGGCTTGAATAGCTCTGAAATTTCAAAAAAAATCTGTGGTGTTTTAGCTGGTTTGGTTTTTTTTTTTTAAACTGTTTACATTTCTTATAAAGAGAATATTTGACTAAAATTATCTCTTTTTTTTTTGTTTGTTTGAAATGATAAGTTTTATGTCCATGATCTAGATTAATAATAACAGCCAATGTTTTCAAGAGAACTTTAATGAAGAACATTTCCAGTTCTGTCAGGATGTTGTGCTCTGTAACTCAGTTGATTTTGTTTTCTTTCCAGCAGGAGTGTTGGTTACACAAAACAAGGTCTAAATGATTTTCCCAAACCTTCATGAAATGAATTCATATTATTTTATTAACATTCACACCCAATCATTTTTTATGATGTTACAACTTCAGTGGTTGCACTGCCTTAATTCCAAAGGTTAGTGGAAGGAACAGTTATTACATTTGTCCTAAAATTAGAAGCATTTTCAATTTCTCTATTGTACTGCTGGAATATAAACTACACTGGACAAAGTGTACTTGGAAAGTTTCCCTTTCAACAACTGCATTTTTCTTATCTTAACCGCTGTGGCAGTGAGTACCACATGCACAGACTGGTTGCCAGCTGTGCCTACAGAACAGTAAATAAGTTTCATACAGTCAAAATTATTTCCATGACTAGTTCCTAAATCTTGTGGTAGCAGAAGACCTTAAACCAGATATCCTGAAAAAAAATAAGGGATACTGACTGTCCAAAGAAATTTCACCTCTTTAAAGCTAACTGCCTGCATGATTAATCCTGTCCCTCATGACATCAGTGTTAGCACCATAAGACAGAAAGAAAAATTTCTTGCCTTTGTCAGAGTTTGCTCAAAGTCAGGAAGGTTATGACAGCCAAAGAACATCTTTGAATAAACAAGTATTACAAGATAATTTTTTTTTAAATAAATTAAAAAAGCCCTATTTTATGTATTAATCCATGGTGTTTGTTCCATCTCCCCATCTACCTACAGCCATCCTGGCAACATACTGCAAGGGATGGTTGCTCCCTTGGGATGAGGGGTCCCACAGGGCTGAGGCCAGGCTGGGACCTCAACTGGGGGCAGAATCAGACCCCATGATGGGAACTGGGGTGAGGGACAGCCCCAGGATGGCTGGGCAGGGTTGTGGGGACAGGGACAGCCCCAGGATGGCTGGGCAGGGCTGTGGGGACAGGGACAGCCCCAGGATGGCTGGGCAGGGCTGTGGGGACAGGGACAGCCCCAGGATGGCTGGGCAGGGCTGTGGGGACAGGGATGTGCCCAGAACATGCCAGCAGGGCCCAGGGCTGGGGAGGACCTGGTGCTGCTGGATCTGGAGACCAGTAGGGCTGACATGGGCTCAGGTGGGGAGGATGCTCTGGGCCACTGGGGCCCTTAAACACTCTCAAGGCTCTGCCATGCTGTGTATTCATGCTGTATTGACAGTCAATGTTGCCATAACTCGGCCACATAAATATCTTGTCAAATTAAGTCAGTAATCTAATTTACTGAAACGTTCAGCTTGATTGTTGATTTGAAGCTGTGATTGTTGATTTGACTGTGATTTGAAGCTGCAGGTCAGTGTGGGTTTAGGGAGTGCAGATCTGTGCCAGCAATTCTGCACCATCCCTTTGCTCACCCTCCCTTTTGCTCGTGGCTGTTGGTCTACAAATCAGGTCTACAATCCAAATTATACAAAAAGAGAACTGCTCAAATCTGCTTTCATTTCTTGCTATATTTTCAATACATTGAAATGAAACACTAAATTTGTTCCAACATTAGATTCTTTGATGTTTATATACAAACTTTTGAAGCAGCTCCACCCTCAAAGCATTAAACAATAACTTTGGTTTTAGAAAAGCTTCTGGAAAGTGACAGTGTTGGGAAGATTTTGTAGAAATAGCAGGGAAAATGAAAACCAGAGGATGTTAAATGAGAAGAAGGTGAAATGGGAAAGGTAAAGAAAACAAGCAGTTTTTCATAAACACTCAATAGTTGGACTCAATTACCATACAGGTGACAACAGTATTAATCAATACAAGAATGATATAGCTATATATTAGCAGTTGAGTTATTTCTGCTACTGTTTTCTAGCAGAGGCAAAAATCTCAACCCTTACGTTGTAAGAACAAGTTATTATCCTTACATTTCAGAAGAAACACAAAACAAATTTTATGCTTTAGAAATGTAAACTGCAAGATTTCCTTGTGCCCATACTATGAAATGGGTTTACTGAAGCATCCTGAGGGCATTTGGTGAACAATCAAGAATAACCACTTAAACTCATTTATGATGAATTATAAATTCATAAAAACAATTAATAAAAAGTATATTTAAAATGGCAAGAACTGCTGAGATTGTATCAAGCAGCAGCGCTTTTAAAATGCATTTCAGTCAATTAAATCATATAATTGACTTTTTATTGGTACTGCTTAGAAACTATGGACTAGTCTTTTATCAGGAGGATTAATTTTTCTATTGCCCCTCTAACAGATTTTACAGAAAAGGCAGAGACCTCTTTGAGTTAATTTAGGGAAGTTTAAGCACACTGTGCTTTAAGGTCGGACTCCTTTTAAAACACATTTTAATATTTCAATGCCTTAGAAGAAGATTAAGTATTTAAGCAGCCAACAAAATAATTTGATGGATTAAAATATATTTTAATAAAAAGTTCTTTTTAGACTTGCTTACATTCAAAATACTCCACATATCTAAAAACCTCTTTTGCAGACGGAGCAGTGTGTAAATACATCCAGTATAACCAACCATGCTGGATAAGGTTACTGACTGAGGAGTTAAATTGTTTGCCTAAAGTTTTAAAAGCATCGCCAAATAGTATGTCTTTTTTCTTTTCTTTTTAAGACATACAGTAATCTTAAATATAATTTAGAGTGAATTAATGAAGATTACAGTGTAAGGAAGTATGTGACATTCAGGGATATGGTGCTAGAAACGTTTAGAGGATATTTTTACACATATCTTAAAAGCCCACCGAATAAATCTGGGACTTCAGCCATTGTTTTTGGACATGAAAGAGTTGGAAAATCCTATTAACATCTTTGTGGAAGGGGTCTAGCAGCATTGCTGCTACAGAAGAATGTATTTTGTGTTATCACTTATTACAGCAAAATCCCAACCTGTGAATCCAAGGGAGTTCCTGAAATCACTTCTGCAAAATTATTCTCCTTTCCCTGCAATATTTTCAGTCGCATGTATTACCTTATTGTGAAAATATAATGGAGTGCATGACATCAGTCTATCTCCCTGTCTTAAAATAACATACTTTTGTGCAGATAAGACAGTGTCAAATTTACTTTTTTCATAGTTGTTTTGCAATCTTTTTGAAACACACGGCTTCTTTTTTTCCCCATGGAGTTATTTAGCATCTCCACTTTAAATAAAACTTGGCCTTTGAGAAAGTTATAGTTTCAGTCTCAATTACCAGAAGACTTTATTGCTAGAAGGAATGGAATTAGAGAGCAGATTCAACAGTTTTCTTACGTAGTCTGTGATTTTTTCTCACTATAGCTGTTTAACAGAGTAAATCTCAAGTCTTTGCATATGTAGCAAGGTACAGAAGAAAACATGTTTCTGATTTTCACATTTAAATCCTGCTAGTCATATCCATTTTGAGATGGATCTATTTATAATTTGGTTACAATGAAGACTAAACCATATGTAACCTAATCAGAGTAACACGAAGGTTTTATTAAAACAGTAGACTAGGAAGAGAACTTTTTGAAAAACCCAGAAACTTCACAGACTAGGAAACCACATCAGAAGGGAGATACACAATGCTCTCGATGCCCCCTGCGTCCCTGCAGGTGATTCTTGCTTTCAGGTTCGACTGCAGCCAACTCAGTGACTTTGTGAGACAGTAAACTCTGCACAGTCCCCAGGAAATATTTCTCACCATGTCTGTGGCCTGGCTGCCTTTGCCCACCTCCCCCAGCACTCTCACGCTCAGCAGGAGCTGTAAGAAGCTCCCAGCCCTCCCCTGTGAGCATTTGCCTGCCCAAACCTGTAGGCTCTTAATCCTTCTCTCCCTCAAGCTTGTGCCCTCACTCCTACAGACACAGGAACAAACTCTCCTGCTAGAGATTTCCACCATACCAGACTTCTTAAAAGAACATAAT
This sequence comes from Pachyramphus minor, assembly GCA_013397135.1. Taxonomy (NCBI): domain Eukaryota; kingdom Metazoa; phylum Chordata; class Aves; order Passeriformes; family Tyrannidae; genus Pachyramphus; species Pachyramphus minor. The sequence continues at coordinate 96,354 of VYXB01005382.1, forward strand.
AATTGTGAACAAAGGAGGGAAAAGCATCATGCTACAGATATGTGATCACATTTAAAGACCGTGCTATGTTTACGCATATATATGGTATTTGTCCCTCAGTTGAAGGAGTTCTATGTTCTGTTTTATTCAGACCAAACTCCCTTTTTGGCGATCCCTGAATGGAAACATTCCATCCAGAATAATTAACGACTCCTTTGAGAGAAGCCTCTTGCCCCTTACATCTTAAAGTGGGTATTGTCTTTCCTGCACACAGGCATTTCTCTGTGCCAACACAAATTCCTCTGTGTGTAGGAGAAGAAGAACGAATTACAGAAACATTTACAATCCAGCAGGATTTTCCCAAGCATAATGAACCATATAATCCATTTGATAATGTCTTCTGTTACACCTTGAAACATCTCACACAGAATGGTTACTCTCAAAGAGTAGGAACACGGAGCATCCAAGTTTTCTGGAAGCAGAGCAGAAGCTTTGGTTTCCATGAAGCTCAAGGGATAATGTAACTTAAACAAAGATATCATAATTGAATCCCTGAATTTGAAATGAATTTTAATTTACCTTTCCCAAACACTTACCATGCAAATTAGCAGGTAGCAATGCAGGCCAGCCCAAGGGCCCACCACATCCATCAGCTGGGTTTTCCAGTAAGGATTGCAAGGCTGGGGTGCTGTGTTTAGAGATTTACATAATTTTTATATATTGGAAAAGAGTAATCTAATATAATCATTTTGGAGTGCCCTCTATTGTGTTTAAAAAATATTATATTAACTCAATCTGGTTAAAGAGAGAAAAGGTACAAAAAAATCACTGGAAAAATGCATAATATTTTGGAGAAATTAACTATGCCTGTGTTCTGTAAACAGGTAAGAGTAACCTCAGTTTATGCAAATTTAAGTAGCAATGGATATGAATTAACTTCCCCAAATTAAATCCATCATATGACTTCATTTTAAGCTTTTGTTTTTGTTTTTTTTCTCCCAGATAAGCAATTAACTTTTACATGTCAGTACCAGCAAGAATCAATTTTAAATTTGCAAATTGTAGCAAAGGAATTTGAATGTTAAAAGTAGATTAGAACAGAAAAGGTTTAATATCAGGTTGCAAGAGTGAAACACAGCTGGAGAATAAGTTCTTTTAAAAAGAATCTACAAACTCATGTAGAATAAGGGGAACATAATTAAGATAATGGTACTTTGCAGTGTCTGGTTCTATTCCAACTCTGAAATCACCTGATATATCCTTGATGGGTTTGGTGGCTTCCACTTCTTCAAAAAACTCAGTGATGGGAAAGGCAGATGGAGAAAAGGAGACAAAAATGCCCGAAATACTTCAGCAGCCAAAGTGGTACTCAACATGTTTGGCCTAAGCAAGAGAATAAATAGTAAAAATATTAATTTACTAATTTTAATCAAGAGTAAAAAGCAAAATCTCTTTTATGGCTGTTTTTTATCTAAATAATTGTTTTCATTGCTAGTTTATTAGATGTCAGTTCTAATTTTTTTAGTGTGGAAAGATAAAAAATGCCTTGTATGTTGGCAAACTGTGCTGAGGCTAAGGTACAAATAGCATGATGAAAGTAAGACTTTCACTGTTATTGTAATAGATGGTGTGAGATCACCTGCAAAATTGTGCTGTGTTAATTTTCAATGACTGAATGTCAAAAATCTTTCTTCTCAAGGCCACTATCCCTGATACTACAGCTGAGCCACTGTCTTATGTGCTGAGGGAGAAGAGAAAAAGTTTAACAAAATTAGTGATACTACATAGTGTAATTTTATAAGATCTTCATGAATTAAGAAAGGCAAGTAGTTTGCAGCCTGTAGGAGCAGATGTTGTGGCTGACTGCTCTGGATTGTCCAAAATTCATGCCTGACCATACTGCTGATTCCTGCATGTTGGCCATCAAAATGAACTCTCCCCAGATACAGCAGCTTTGTAACCATCAACTATTTCATCAATTACTTATCATAAATTTATTCATCAGTGTTACTTGGTGAACTAAAAGAAACTACCTCTTACATTGGGACTCAAACCCAGTCCTCAGCAAAGGGGAGATGCTGCCAATGTTTATACACATTCCTGCTGGTGTGATCAATAGTTCTTATTGTGGTCTAACCATAAAGCTCTGAGAACCAAGAAAAGCTCCACACACACAGTGTTCTCTAACAATCTGGAGTAGACTGAGGCAATCTAGATGCAGCTATTCATTGATATCTAGTGCTGCCACATTGGACCATCTGGTCCTGCTCTGTTTCTGCCTCATGAACTAGGAAAATGAGTATTCCTTTTCCAAATCACAAGCCACAAGACTTAAATATTCTGTGATGAATTACTACAGAAAAAAAATAATTAATAGAACATCTGCCTGCCAAGAAGATGGAGTGCAAGTAACTTATATGTTTCAGTTTCTGGCCCAAATCCTCCCATTATTCTGGCAGGGAACAAAGACCAGAAGGCAGATGGGTCAATCTGGCCAACAATTTTTTCATTATGGTGTAACTGTCACCTGGCAAATGTAGCTCAAGTTACAACCTCTTTCTGTCTGTGCCCAGCCTGCAGCAAGCTGGATGCTCTTTCCAATCCCTCTCAGCGTCTCTCAGTGCCTTTAGGAGATTATGTGACTTTGAAAGTCTGGTACTAAGTTACCAAAGCACACAGGTCCCATGATGTTATAATGTGTTTAGAATGCCAAAGCCACCTCTGAAAACAGTTCTCACATACCATAGGTTGGTACTGTTGATGTCAAGCATAAAGCACTATTTTTACACATATGATATGGTTACTTCTGTAAAATAACTTGTAAAAGTGAATTTTATGCCTAAGAATAATTAGTTTCAAGTTACTTTCTTTTTAATTGAGCATTTGGAATTCTTTATTTTGAGTATGCAATGTTGTTATTCCACTCCATCTTTGCATTTGCTTTGAGATGTCAAGTGTCATTTTTACTTTGGCAAGAGGTCTTTTGATTAGCAAGATAAAAGAAAATGTTTGTTCTGAATAAATTCTTATTTTTTATGTTACAAATGAAGTGAATGGAAATATTCTACTAATAATATTCTTCTCATCAGCAAGAGAATCCCTTCACTGTGGTAATCAAATAAAACCTTCCTTCCAGTCAGTCCTCACCCATTTTTATAATTACCATCACTGTCCCCATTTTTTTTCCCCCTCTTCTGAAGTATCATTTGAAATGTCTGTGAAAACTTTCCAAAGGATTTGCTCTAAGGAAGATGATGGACAGGACTCCTGGTGGGGTAATGAAGTTTCTTCCAACCACTGAACTAAATCCATAACCAGACATAAAATCATGCAAAGAGGGTTCAAGGCCTCTGCCTGAAGGGAAGAAAAAGAAGTGGGACTCGTGATTGTGAGTGTTCAGCATTAACTACAGAACTACACTTGTAGCTACAGAACTACACTTGTGCCCTGGGTTATATTAAAGTAATTCACTATTGACATCATGTGAGGATTGCTCAATCACCCTAAATGAATTCTCACCACTGCTCCTGAATGCACAGCCTCAAGACAATTCGATGGCAAAAGTAGGTATGAGACCATAAATCGGCCTATTATGTATAAAATGAAAAGAAACAGCAGAAATGTGAAAGAGAAATATTTTGCAAACTGAAATGGCACCGGAAATCAATATGACACAATGAGTATGAAATCTCAGAGTGCCATTTCTACAAGATTGTAAAGAATAACTATTGAGGACCAACATTTTCTGTTCTGTTATGTAACCCTTTAAAAATGCCTCATTTAGCTGTACTTGAGTGATGAGGCTTTTAAAATATTGGATTTTTAAACACAAAAGCTACAGCGTCTCAGCCAAGATCTAAGGTCAAATCTCTTTCTAGAATTATGCAGAACAGATTTATACTGTGAGGGGAAAGAAATTAAGGCATTAAATATTCTGATATGGCCCTTGCAATGAAATGGAGAAATCAGGTTATGCCCAAGTCAGTGTTTATTTCATTGTCTTCTGATGTGACATGGGAATAAATCTTACCCCGCTATGAAAGTTTTTTTTAACTTCAGANAAGAATAAATCTTACCCAGCTGTACGTTTCTCCATACTCAGGGTGAAAGCAGTAATACCCATCCCTCCCAAACCCCAAAGCTGAAATTTAACATGATTTCTTGTCCCAATCAGAACTTAAATCCTTGAACATAACCTGGCCTGCAAAACCATCTACTTTTAAACTATTGTGGGAAAATCAGTGGTTAAGAATGTTTGCAGCTGTGTGACCACATAAATTAATCAAGCAAACCCACTGATTTTGGTATGCTGGGTCAAAAGGGAGAAAAAAGTGCTTCAAGAAGAATGAAAGTTTTTTTTAACTTCAGAATAAAATATTTCTGTTGGAAGGGACCTGCAATGATCCAGCCCAGCTGTCTGATTTCAGTAATGACCAAAAGGTAAAGCATGTTATTAAGCACATTGTCCAAATACCTCTTAGACCTTGAAAACCAGACTATTAAGTTTTTAGTAATTACTAGTATTACTTATATAAACTAAATTCTGACCAAATTTAAGAAAATCTTGAAAAGTTATTTTTTATGTCATTCCTACATGAACATAAACTGCAAAACATCTAGTAGTTGATTTTGCTGGTGAAAATACTGCCATCTTGGCAAAAAACCTGAAGAACTTCACCAATCCAGAGAGGTTCTCAACCTCCTAAGACAGGGACACTCAGAATGCAAATACTCTGAACAAGCTCTTAATATATCAGTGCAAAAGATCAAGAAGGACCTAAAAGGCAATTGGAGAATTATTCTAAAGTAATTTAATTTTTTTTTTTGTTTTGTTTTAGTTTAGGGAATTTATTTTCTATTATCAGTAATATTTTTCAGATCTGTGAACTGCACCAATTTAAGCAGTTTATAAGAAAAACATTGCGTTTACTCCAATTGCATAGGCCGGGATTTTGACCTAAAAGCTTGTTTAGCTTTCTTTGAAATTGTTACAGAGTTCTTTAAGGAGGATCAGAAAGCTTCAGAAATTATTGCAGTGATAGATATGATACATAAGATATACATGACATATAAGATATATAAGGCTCACATCATATATCATTATTCCTCAAGAAACAATCATCCTTGCAGATTCACCCTGTTTATTTTGTGGAGGTAGACTCACTCACTTCATGGGGAACTTTGATCTTTTCTCTTAAAATAATAAGTTAAAAAAATCCCAAACAACTACGAACTTTATTGGCAAGGAAGCAACAGCTCCTCAATGTTTGATCTTACCCACCTCTTGAGATAATGTTTTTGTATGTGCCATCAAGAAGCAAAAGCAAAATATCTGAAAATGTCACATCCTTCTCAGTTCATCCTTGCAAAACTCAAAAATATTTGAGAATTCCCCCTTGGCTTGTTTATAGCAACGATGGAATAGAAAATCGTGTTTTGTCCTCAATGTTTCTTCACAGGAACCCTTAAAATCTCAAGTTCAGAAGTCAAAACACATTGTGCTCAGTGACCTTTTTCTGTAGTGTGTCATTTCTGTCTCCTGTGCAGAGAATTTCTGTTCTTTTTCTGGGAAGTCTGGGGACAAGTTTCACAGTGGGGACTTGTGACTCCACTTGAGCCAGAATAAGTTAATGGAAAAAGTCACTACAGTGTTTCTCTCACTCTATCTAAGATATTGTCTCTCTCAATCCAAATAAAGAAGGAAATTTCCATGTGAAGGTCTTCTCCAATATGAAGAGCTGATTTGTGATAGTTATGGAAATAATTATTTTCATTTGTTGAGAAGAAAGCACTTTGTTTGCTGTTATCACTTGAGTTATTCCTGTAAGTATCTGTACTGCAGACACTCAGAAAACTTCAGAACAGCAGTTTGTGCCAGTTGTTTAGAATTCTTCTTCCCATCCAATTATATGTCTACTATCACATTCAACCAACCTAATCTCACAAGTTGTCTGATAACAGAGAGAAATATGGATTATATTCACTTGTGGCCAAATACAAGCACCTTATACCATATCTGTGCTTATGGAAACAACCTTGTTCCTGGAGCACAAAGCCTGGCATCAGTAGATAAAAACTCTGTTCTTTTCTTTGCCATACATTTTCAGTAATTGCATTACATCTTCATGTCTTGCTTAATTCACAAGTACATCACAATTTCCAGCTCACTGACATGGACACCCTAAAGGATTTTCCCAGGTATTGGGGAATTTGAGAATCTAGAGGGAACTGTGATGGAGATGGAAATTACTGTTACACCATGCATATATTCCCATTTTTTACAGTATTATCCTATGCATTGGCTATTTTGAGCTAAAATTCATGTTCTAGAATATTTTTGAATGTCACATTTTCCATTATGCAGGCAGAGATAAAAAAAATTCTTTTCAAAAGCAATAATTGTTTTTGTTCTTTTCTAACCATCTTATTAATATTTATAAGCAAACTGATATTTTGGGATGCAGAGCTATTTTCTCCCTGCTTATAGGATCTCGTCACTCACAATTCCTAGATTGCATTGCAGCTTAATCCAAAGATTACTGAAGCCACAGGATGAGAAAATGGAGGATATATCCAGTGTTTGTCACCTTGCCACCTCAAACAAATAATTGTAGGAGAAACTGAAAGTCCAACACGTCATTCTCCAAATCAGAAGGTAATGATAACTGGATGCAGATGTACAAACACATCTTAACTAAAAAGCTTCCACATTTAGCTCTGTCAGGTTGCCTCCCCTCTTTATATTTTCCTGGGGCTGACAGCTACCAATGTAAAGTCAAACTACACAAAGAAAGCTGAAAAGAAGATGTTGGGAAGATTGACTTCATTAAATGGCATCTGTATTCAACACAGACAACAAAGCAACACACAAAGGCATCTTTGTACACTCCCGGTGCTTCAGTGACATTTGAAGAGACTTCTAAGTTGTACTAACCTGGCAGCTTTTGTACTGGGAGAGTTTGTTTTTCTAAGTTGAAGCAAAACAACTCTAAACATTTCTATACTTAAAAAGAAGTATGTGAAACAGGGGGGGGAAAGTAGGTACACAAGGGGAAAAGCATCTCTGGGCCACTTCTTTATTCAACTCCCCCCTCTGAAAACAAAATGAAGATACTATTATTTAGAAAAAGCTTGTTCAAGCATATTTTGTCAGCAAAAGTGATTGATTCTTGTCCTTGGTCATCCTAAGATACTTCTTTTCCCATGGACAGCAATACTCTGTTAAGTGACAACAGTAGCAGGAGGCTGCAACCCTCACCAGCCCAGAGCTTGATCTGAGGCAACAAAGAGCCTCCATCGGGTCTGAAACAATTCAGCTCGAGACCTGCAAACAATCTGTCCCAAAGCACCTGGACTTTCTCAGCCTCCAGATTTCAACTCATTCTCCAAACTCCCACCACTTTCAACTGTATGAATGGAGACTTCTCTTAGATGCAGAGCTGAAAGAAGAAGGTTGCACACACAGGTCACAGCAAATGAGAAATTCACTCAAAGCAATGTCAAAGGAATAACTTTTGAGTGATCTAAAAAATACAGGTCTTTCTTCTGATCTTTCTGACAAGACTGTTCTGTGAAAATATAGTCTTTTGTTTTTCCAAAATGTAAAGTACAAAAGATGATAGATAACACCCCCAGAACAAGCTTCCAAACTCTATCCCCAGAAAGGATACGTACTTAACAATACCTTAAAAAATTAATTTGTTTAATAAAAATAATAAATATAAAGGTTTCTAGAAATTAAAAGTAAGTGCACTTTCTCTCATAACATCACACTTTTCCCCAAAATATTAAAGGTCTTTTACCAGACATTTTAATTAAGTGTAGATTCCTTTCACAGTCATCTTGGATGGACTTACACTTTGAGACTAGACAACCTAATTTCTTTGAAAGAAGGTGTCTCCATGCACCTAAAGATTAAAAAAGACAAAACCCCCAAAGGTCTGTAAGAACATGCAACAGTACCAGTATAGAATTGTTACTGTGGATCTCTGACAGAGAAAAACATCCTAATGAGCTCATAAGAAAACTGAAAGTCCTAGGAAGAGACACATGTGGAAACTGCAATGAAGCAAATCAAATAGTTATGCCAAAAAATCCTGGGCTGACAATCTTTGACAATCTTCTGAAAAGAATCACAGACATTTTCTCATTGTTTACTTTTTCTTGGGGATGCTGAAGTTGAAGTTGGGGTGATCATCTAACCGGGACAGAAAACATCAAATGCCATCTACAGAAGTATTCTGGATAAGCCCTGGTGTTACTAAGGACAGAAAGTCCTCACAGTACCAGGGACGTCAAGAGGCCTCACTGCAGCGTGTGAAGAGCAGGATGAGTAAGAGGACTTTTCCTGAGAAAGGTTTCTTACAAGATGTGTCTCTGGATTGACAGGTGCCAGAGCCCTGCTCAGGCCCAAATACTCCATCTTCAGCAGCTCATCACCTTTGAAAGCAGAAAACCTGGAAACTTCAACAGGTCTGCTGTAAAAGCATGGAATCTCTCACTGAGGTTAATCTCCTCCCATGAATGGATGAGTAAAATCTCATCACCTGAACTGTTTGATGTGAGGGCCATTTGTAAAGACCAGGTGATCATTTGTGCCCCTGATATAATTTATCATATGATTACATATTTTTTTTACTTTTTGACATAGAGTTTGAAATTAAGCTAATGAAACACTTGCTTTTCACTATGAATTTGCAATTTGAACTAAAGTATTTTTTTATTAATTTTCGAGATTATGAAAATTAACTCTCCAAACTTGGAGAGTGAAAGGAAAAACACATTGTAAGTTTTCATAAAACCTTGATGAAAATATTATTGTACTACTTCTCCAAGGATTTTTCTTTAATTATTGATTATAAACCTCTCTGTTTCTTTAAAGTAAGTTTAACATGTCAATGGATCCTTCCACATTGTAATCAAAACACATAATTTTGTACAGAAACAAATCAGACTTCTGTAATGTTAAGGGGTACCATATCCATTATTGTAGTGGATACAAACACAATTATTTGTACAGCTATGAGTAAAAATTTAAAAGATGAAACTCAAGTTGTGGCAGACTGAGGGAAACACATAGTATGAAGTACTGTCAATGTAATGATTGAAACTTGGTTCTGAAACCAAGGGCAGGTGCAGTGGGTTTTCTGCTAAGGAAGTCTGGGGAAAAGACAGGAAATGATTGTTTCTGCCTTTTATCTTTTATTCTGACAGCAGTCTGTTTTATCAGTAGTGGTGTATGGACCTAAGGACTGGTTGTACATGAGAAACAAGAAGTACTTCTATTCTGTTTTTCTGTAGTTCTATAGAAAGCAAAAAACACCAGGAATATCCAACTGCAGCTCTTTCCTTTGTTGTGCATTTAAGTTATTTTTGCAAAAATGTAAGGTTCTTGTATTTAAATAAATTATTGAAAAGAGGACATGTTAATGGGCTATCATAGTTTGCTCTCTAACATCAGGGATTCTCCATGGGTATGGAGAAAACATAATCACACATATGGTGGAACTAAAATGTACTATTTTTCTTGAATGAAATTCTCTTGTTAACTCAGCAGGCACTGCATGAGATCACATATCATTTTTCAGCCATCTGCACATCTCACAGCATTATGGACAGAAAATTTCTATTATTCAGCCACTAAGACTTTATGCTGGGTGACTTGTAAATGCAGATTCACTGCAATATCTTTCATCACTGGAGGTAAATTTGTCATCTGTGCAGATACTCCTTGTATTTCTATAGATTCAAAGAATAAACTTCAAGTCTGTTCTCTGCCCCTCTTGTTTCCAATACCTAACTGAACATACATTCCAGGTAATTTAGACATATGATCTCTTATAGTATAGACTAAGTTAGGAAAATTCATTGCTCAAATTTTGAAGTGAAAGACACTTTAAGAAACATCAAGATCCCTTGATTGTGATGAGCTGTTTGATAAAAGAGAAACATAATAAACCAAAAACCAAAGCCACCACCCTTCACAGCAACAGCTTCGCTGTCAAGAGATCAGAAGCCAACATGTTAATGAGTTCTTCTTTATGAAATGAAATCATTGCTGTTACTGTTCTCTGGCTTCTGATTAATTCATGGATAGCTTATCACAATAGTGTTTCATGAATTACCACATTTAAGGGCTGTATTAGGAATTTCAGACCATGCCTCTCTTTTGGTACTGCTGGCTATTGAGGGAAATCCAATCCTAAGACACTCTGTTACTGTGCAATTTTTTAATTTCTCTTTTCAAATTAGAAGTCTCAATATATACCAACAACAGGACATTTTTCAGGAAGCTCTGACGTGATATTCCTGTTTATAAAAGATATTGTGGAGATTAAATTCATTTTAATTTCCTGAGTCAGTACATGTCTGCTTTCTTACTTGAGATATGGCATCTAATCTTTGAATATCCTGAAATTAATTATGAATGTGATCAGTTTTACACAAAAGAGGGTCTTTAACCTGTGCTTAGGCATTTGTTATTTTCACCTCTTCCTTACAGCTCACCCATTTGGGAGTCACTTTTTTTTTTTTTAGAATAAGGAAATTCTGTTTTAAAAGGAATATACATATCTAGATGTAGTTAAGTAATTGAATAATATAAAATCAGGAATGAAGAAATCAGTTAAGTTTTTGGTTTTTTGTTTCAGAACCTAGCTAGTAGGTTTTACCACTGGCCCTGCAAAATTCACTTTGTACTTACATTGTATATACACACACAGCACTAATGCAAAGAACAGATAAACTGGATTTCAAGTGGACACACAGTGTAATAGCAAAAAAAGAGGAAGGAAAAATTGCTACTTCAGCTCCACACCTCTGAGAGCAACCCAGTTCTTTTCCTTCCATGAGGAAAGCACAGTAGTGAAGCAATCAATGCTTTTTGGTGTCAGAACTGTATTAAATGCAAAGAGAGAAGCATTAAAGCCAACAGCAGAAACTGCTGTATTCTGATAAAGGCCATACTTTGATAAAAGCTGATACTACTACTTTTTTTTTCCTAATACCCAGCTCGTCGATATTACATACCAAGTAATGAGATAACGGGCAAGGCTTTTCTAAAATTAACTTAATTTGTAACCAAAAGAACTGTTCAGAGAGATACTGTAACCCATGAGCTAAGTGCCTACAGTTAAAATCCCATTTTCTTTCCCTTGCTTTCCCCTTCTCTAAGCTGGGTACTTCTCATAGGACTTCATGTAAACTATACTGTTTTGCTATCAAATAATTTTGATTTTCTCTGAATACTATGGTAGAGAAAGGGATTAACAGAGACTTGATTTGCCTGTGGCCTGATTGGTGATAACAGTGATTTCAAGACTTTTTTGCTTGTGTGGATGGAGGTGCATAACACTCCCTCTGTTCTGTAAGTGACATTTAATTTGTCCTTTACTTCCTGTAGCTCATTTTTATCTCACTTTCATCTGGCCAGATCAGCAGTGTTCTCTCCAAGTTCCTGTAGACTTTGGCCTCAGCTGCTCATGTCAGACCCTCTCAGGTGTTGCTCTGCAGATGCCTCCAGCCTTGCCCCAGTGCTGTCCTGAGTTTGTATCTGTTTCATACATAATGCCATCTGCACCTTGGAAACCTGCCTTTGCCACTCCTTTGTCTGCCTCTGTCCCAGCTCCAGACAGGCTTAGTGATCAATGCAAAGCAGCCACAGGACTTTGTGGTCACAGACTGTTATTTTGATGAGCTTTTAACTGGAACTTGCCATCACTGAGCTTCCTACAAAGCACAGCCTGGGTTATACAAGCTACTGACCCTTTTACTGCAGAGCATTATTAATTATTACATCACTTATAATTATCACATGAAACTGTAATGGATCAGTATTTAGAATCCTAATTTAGTGACCTAATACTGTCAGGAAGATATTTTTTATTATTTTTCATGAGGCAGCAATTGCAGCTGGTTGTTTGAACTGCAGGCTCTGCCTGCAGAGGAATAGATGGTCTGTGCAGATCCACAGCTGGCTGCTGAGCCATTGGAATTCTTTGCAGTGTGCTGGGATCCATTCCTGGAGTACTATGCATCAATTGTGCAAAACTGTGCCCTTGATTCCCAAACTTATTATAGATCACTTCTGAAATCATGGCTATTTTTTTGAAAGATGGCTCTGCATGGTTTCACAAATACTGCACGTTGGTTCAAGAGGTCTTGCTGGAAAGTTAAAGAGCTTGTGCACTATAAAATCCAAGGTTTAACACTTGTTAACCTTTTTGCACTTTATATCATTTACATGTAGGTTTTCTTTCCCTTTGACTAATATAATCCCTGGTGGACACGAGCTCTTCCCTTCACCAGTACAGTTTAACATCTAGTTATCACCCATTTCCCCATGTAAAAGAGGTGTTCTGGAGTAGAGGATCTTCTATTCTGGCTAACACTGAAACATTAACATTTTTGAGCTAGAGACATTCTAAATAGATAGTAACCAGGAGTCTTTGGGCAATTAATTACAGCTTTAAAATATATTACTTGACTAACACTATCTTTTGAATGTAACAGAAATTCTATAATGTAGGATTACAAAGAGAATGTCAGACAATTTTCTTAAATACTGCATCTTAAAACTGCAATACCACTTTTAAAGAAAAAAAAAAGCCTTTAAAATAACGTATGTATTGTGTATTAATATAATTAAGAATTTTATTAGCATATATATTAACTTCCACAGCATCAGATGTTTGACTCTGTAAAATGCTATGAAATACCTTTTTTAAAGACATTCCTATCTAATAGGTTGTGCTGAAGCCTCCTGACCTGATAAAAGGTGAAATACAGCTTGGCTACACTGTTTATTGACATTTTCTTTCGCTGTTGTTACTAAAAACATTATCTTTTATTATGTTCTTCATTTCCCTGCATGGCACTTTTAGTATTGCCAAATACTGTTGTTTAATTGTTTCTAAGGGATAATGAAAAGATAACATGGGGAATAATTATGTGTATGGCAGAATAGCACTGGGAGATTTTACTCATCAGTTCATCACACAGAAATGCAAGTCAGTGGCGTGACACCAGATTAAAGGGAGAAGTTTTTGGGGATATGTTATCCCAGAATGATGTTGGATTTAGGACACAGTTACTCTGGTAAACACAACAGTACTGACAGATCCAGAATAGCCTGCCCAGGCTTGAAAAACAGGACTTGAAAAAGATATTGGCTTCTGAAAAGAAACTGGAGGAGAGAGGAAGGGGGAATAAGAATGTTAGAATAAACAGGTGAGGAATATATGAGGTTGAGTTTCCTTGTGTGTAAAGATAAAGACACCAAGGATCAGAGGAAAGACAGGACCCATCATCTGTAATAAAAACAAAGCTGTGGAGCTTGTCAGTGGTTCTGAATCTTGGGCCAAAAATAGCTGGAGCTTTTGTAGAGTCAACTTGACACGGTTTTGCTTTGTAAGAATATGTACTACTTTCTGCAGTTTACATATTTAATAAAGTTCATTTGGGGATGAAATTATGTATCAAAAGTTAGAATAAAGCTGAAACTAAATATGACTTTGAACTACACTAATATCTGAACTTAGAATACACTCTGCTGGTAATGTTGCACTGCTCTAAATTTCTGTGTTATTGCCATGATATATAAACATTCAGGTACCTGAAGAATGTGCTTTAAACTCGTGCTTATACTAATTTGCCTACCCTCTGTGTTTAATAATGCAACAACCCTTGCTTAGCATTAGTAAAATAATTTGAGTGTTTTGCAATGTTCCATGAAGTGCATTAAAGCAATAATACATTCTAAGTACTTAAAAATAGGAAACCAATAATACAGTGATACAGCTAAAAGCTCCATTAAATGAATGCAGAAGTAGCAGCCATCATAGATGACTTGCTTTAATGTTTTTAAATTAAAGTTCCAATAGCTGATAGGTTTGAAACCACCCTCTGAAAAACAAATGGTCTTGACTGAAACCAGTAAAAACACAAACCTGCAAATGATTCATCATGAGAATTCCATGATTTTCTTCTTAAAGATATACCTGAGGAGACATAAAAGTTATAGACATATTAAACCACTGCTTAGGAACAACTAGTGAGCACATTGATCTGTCAGAATGCTGGATCTGAGATAAAATGACAACTTGATTCATCAGTTGCTGTGGATTTAAAAGAGCACAGGGATATCATGAAGGTGATGGCACAATTAGAAGCTTCCTATGTCTAAATTTTTACATTTGTCAGACACTGCTAATATATTTCAAATCAGACAATTAATGACACAGCCCAAAATTAGGTCTTGCAGCCTTGAATCTCAAAGAATATGTAGCTTTCTAACAGTTTTATTTCATATTGGCAGGGATTGATGCAGACATCTTTTCTTCTGCACAAGCCAGACTCAGTAATTTGAAAGGAGATCAAATTAGTCCTTAGACCTGTATCATCAATACACTTGAATTCAAGTAAAATTCCTATTAGCAGCTTCATTCCATTGGCAGCTTCTAATGTATTTCCATACATTAAACATTCACCATTAAACAAACTCAGCAGTTCAGCCAGAAAATTGGTGAATTCATTATTCTTTCCACTTATACAATCACAGTGTAAAAGCAGTGAGCTTTTTTTTCTCTGCCCTGTGCTCAATAACACCCTCAGCATCAGGGTTTAAAATGAAACAAACCAAAACAATCCCTATAAATAGGACACAGTAGTATCTTTATGTATTCTACAATCTATAGGAAGTGCCCCCTTTCACTTTATATGCATGATATGGGTACACATACCCTGTAATCTACAATTTTAACATGAATAAGTCAATAATTCTGTGTTATAGAAATAGAATAACATTATATAGAGAAGTCCAAAAGAACTGTGTAAGTATATTCAGGAAAAGACAAGACTGGAATAGAAAGTGAGCACAGAAAGATAAGAGGACAAAAGCTGGAATAGTTTAACTGAAGAATAGGATGAAAGAGGTAATGAAAAGAAAAACAAAGAAAATGGATTATCTGGAATGCAATGGGTTAAGAAAGAAGGACATGAGAATAACATGCAACAGAGAGCATTAAGTTATGTAAAATACTGAGTAATAATTTAAGACCCAGAGTGTGATGCTTGAGATAGAGAAAATTAACAGTCTCTGCCAGAAAGGAGATGCATAGTGAGGATGTATGAAAACATAGGAACAGGAAGAAATATGCATTGTTGAGGAACTTAGGCCATCCTTTCAGAGACAAATCAAGTCAAGAGAGTAACATGCAGTGGAGACACTTCTATTTTTAATCTACGACACATTCTCCTTCAAAAATGGATTCACTCCAAAAATGGCAGAGTTGAATCTTTAACCTTTGTTTCTACACAGAAATGTTTTAAAGGGAAATGTGTGAGTTTCCCAATGAAAATCTGAATAAACAAATAAAGATATTTTCACACAGATTTAACACTATCACATGGAATGGTTCTTGTTATCTGTTGCCAAAAGATAGAGCTTCATATAGGAATAATATTCTCTTTAACTTAGCTCACCACACTGGTATTTTCCTTTTGGAAAGTAATAACTACTCCTAAAATAAGTTAATTTTCTCAAGACGACTGAAACATTCATTATGCAAGGGGGGGGATCTTGGAACCAATATGAAAGCAATTCATTCTTTACATACATTCTTGTCAAATATTGGCATCATGTGCAAATGAAATAGGTGGAATCATTGAAAGGTGATACTTCTGGGATGTTGATACACAAGTTTTCCACATTTGGCATCCAATCCCATGGGTACAGAGAATCATCTGCTCCTGAGGATTATTCCTGAGGAATTATGTAGCCAGGACTGGGGCGGGGGGTGGTACATCCCCCCCAAGTGTGTCTTGCACCACTGGAAGGCTGGTCCATTCTCTCAAATTTCTGTTGAAAGACAACTTCCATGGTTTTCTTGAGTAGCACAAGAATCTACTTCAAATTCTGCTGTTCCACAGCTCACATTCTGCTTATTCCAGCATCGGATCACAAACACACAAACCATGCCATTTTTCTGATGAGCAACCAAGAAATAGGAATTCAAGCACTTTTTAAAATTGCTGCTGTCAGAATTTTGATGAGACTATTCCTATGAAACAGCTGCTGTTATATGACTACAAAGTAGGCTATTGATCTCGAAAAATAGTGGCTAAACTACCTCCTTAAGCTGCTTGTAGTGCTAGCTAAGCTTGAAGCATATTTTAGCTGTATCATATTTTAATGCTGGATTAACCAGACATAACTACTATTTCTTGTATCCTGTTTTTTTCCCTAATTATAATTGTCTTGTATTTCATTACAGAAAGAGTGCTAATGACATCATCTTACATTATATTAGACAAAATAAATTCTGCTCTGTGTTTCAGACTGGTAGCTAATCAACTTGTACAGTTGGTTAGATGTCCCATCTCAAGAAACCTGGTTCACCAACTCCTTTCTATAATTTGTTTGGGTAAACCATAGAGTTACTCTGTCTTATCAAAATGTCATTTTAGTCACTAAATAATTATGACACTTTATTCATATTAATAAAAAACTACAGGAACATAAAGCAGAAAAAGTATAAGTTTTTTGTTTCACCAGCTCCATTGAATCCCTTTCCACAACACTCACATGAAAACCCCACCACAAAATAAACAAAAAACACCCCCAGAAAAGCTTTTTCGGAATATAATTGTCAAAATTAATGAAATAGATGAAATATAACTTAGGAACTACAGACCTGGGCTGTAATGGACATGTGGCTGCTGAGTGAGACAACAGACACACATCTGAGTCTGCATCCCTGAGGAATTTTACCATGTTCCTACATATGTGCTTTCTGTTGAGTCATTAAGGCTGGAGAAGATCATCAAGTGCAAGATATTTTATAATTCAGAGGAATAACTCCAGTACCTCCAGTACGGAAAGAGAGACAGTCACCTCCACACAAATTAACTAAACCAATATAAATTTCATTATGGTTAAAGAACTCAGAAAGGGACAATAAATCAATTAGGGCACCTTCAAAAAAATTGAAGACATCTCTAAGTGAAGAACATGGAAAAGAAAAGAAACAATGAAGTTCTATCTTAAATTCAAGTCCTGGTAGAAGAGGCCATAGAGCAAGTTCAGCAGAAATTTGAAGAGCATTCTCCAGTTCTGGATAGTGTTTTACCCAGGAGTTCTAAAAGAATTCAAGCATGAAACAGTTCAATTATTCATTGCAATTTAACCTTAAAACTGTCTCAATAACAGACAAAGATATTTCAGTGCCAGGGGCAAGTATGACACCAATTTTCCACAAAGACAATTGTGGCAGAGATATGGAAAATTACAGAAAATAAGCCTGGCTTCCTTATCATACAGAGTAGCAGAATTTGTAATAAACCCATCATGTATTAGAAGACTCCTGAATAAATATCTTTAATGAATCAGCACAGCTTTTGTTCAGAAGAGTCATACTTTCTTTAAAAAAAAAGGTATCTCACATTCCAAATGACCTTGTCCAGAAATGTCTCTAATACTCAGAAATATTGACAGATGTCAGCAGTTATTGAAAAATACGCCTTGGGGAAAGCAGGTTTTTTGAGTAGGGGAAAAAAAAGGTTAATGTTTTATGAAAAATAATATTTGAAAATTAAAAGACAACATGTCAATACACGATACACAGACACAGTTGCATTTTTAGCACAATGTAGCTTTCCTGCAGTAAACAGCAAAAATAATTCAAGTGCAGTGTCCTGAAACATTAAAGAACAGCAATATATAAAAAAATGATCAAGAGTAAGTAGCTGGTCATTTTGTTGAACACAAAGTAATTACATTTTGCAAGTTTAATGTTGGTTAACATCTTCTCTTCAGAAAAAACAGAGATATACCCCACATACATAAATATATCTTTATCTAAGAAACATGCCCTGCCTTATTTCTGCATATAATCACAGGATTTAAATTAGATTGGACAATTTCTACATAAATTGCAACCTCACACTGATTTCTTCATAAATCATAGCTTCAACTTAAGTCAGTTCCAGATCCTTCTTTATTCACTCACCATGTGCCCAGAGTCAAGTTTAGCTCCTTTCCTTGGTCCTGTGTGTTTTGGCAGCTCCATTTTCCAGACAACTCATCTGACAAGTTGGTCACAAGTGGGATCAGCTCTGGATCCTGCTCTCCATGTGTCAGAGTCCTGTTTTCATCTGCATTAAAAGAAACACGTGCCCATGCTGAGGTGCAGTGGATTCCCACTGAATGAAGACAATCCTTCACAGTGCTTTGCTGACAAGCTTGTAGTCACTGTATTTTAAGCTTTTTCACTCTTCAGTAACTGATATTAACAGAGTTTCATTTGCTAAGGATTTTATAATTTTGCTGAACTCTGAACAAGACTATAGAAACACACCCAAGGGGAGACTCTCAAAGTGTTGGTTAGAAAGCCCATAGGACAGTTTCCAGCAGAGCTGTGAGCACAATGAGCACACCTGTGGGCAAACCTAAGACTCTGCTTAATCTTTTAAAACTGATGTTGAGCTGCACAGAGAAATGGCAGGTCCAAGAGGGGATCTCAGTGACCTCTGGCTGAGAAAGACAAGGAAAGACAATCACAAGAAAACAAAACGAAACTGGGTATTGTATAAACCTAAAACCCAACAAAACCAACCAAACTTTAAAAATATTCACAGTTCTTCTGAGATTCCATCTGTTTCCGTTGTGCTGACCTGGAAATACACTTGAGTTTTCCTCAAATGAGAAGAATTTTGTACCTACACATTACACCCTCCTTCCCCTCCCCATTTCAGGAATGACATTTTCCTTGCCCTCCAGAGTCTCACCCTATACCAGTAAGGCATTTGTGTTCGAGAGCACTGAATTAGGCTGCAGGCAACAGGAATTGCAACATAGAAAACATAAATAATTTTCAGTTTTTCCTAACAACAAAAGGAATTGAATATTTCATTAAGATTATTTTCTTTCTGATTATAAGACTCTGCAAACTGTTAAAACATGTTTATGTTTGTATTTAAATCTATTTCAAATAAATATATTGCTGTATATAAAAGGCAATTTAAATACATATAATGATAAAATTAAGTTCCATTACTGCAATATTCTTTATTTTCTACAATAACAATTCACCAAGATTGTTATCCTTTTCATCTTAATTGGGTAATGTATTTTTCTCAATGCAAATGTTTGGGAAACAAACACTGGTTTTCTTTTAGGCAATTTGTAGACATTGTTAATGTATGATGCAGTTATGATGCATAATTTCCTCCACCATTTCCCACAGTATTTTATGATTGTGCCACAAAAGATTGTGCTCATTCTACGCGTGAAATACACCTCTGCAGTTTCCTTGGTTTCAGCAATATTTGCTCTTTATTCCTTATAATTAGTAAACAACTGGATGGACAGGAGAGGGAAGACTGAAGTGTGACAGTTCTTGAGAATTTCTCTTCTCTGCTCCCCCTTCCTGACCTTTGGTGGGTGCCAAAGCCTGAGGAGCAACCAAAAAGTGGTGAGGATGAGGATGGCTCCACACACTGTTGGTGTCTCTTGGTCCCCTTCTCATCTGATCTTCATTCCCTTTCAGAGACTGTGGTTCCTCCAGTCACCACCTGAGTCCTCCCAGGTGAGGTGTCAATAATTCCCATGTCAAGTGAGGCTTTATAGATACAAGTAAAAAGTATAAGCAAAAAGATAAAGAATGGGACATTCCAGTTTCTATCCTTTGCCAAACTGGCTTTTGAATTTTTTTGGCCTTTTTATAAAGAAAGGTCTTGGCATGAACTTAAATTTAGTTATGTATTTTCCAAATAGTGATAAGGTGTCACCTATATGATCTTTTGAAACTCCTGTTTGGCTGCAGAAATGATGTATTATCCTCCTAAAGGATTTTGTGTTATGTAAAATTAAGACTTGGATTTAATTAAATCTAATTAAAACAATCCAAACAAACAGAATTTAAGAGAGAACCACTCAGGGTATTCAGAAGAGACTTATACCTAGAAACAGTGCACATAAACCTAAGTTTAGTGTATCTTCATAGAGCATTTGAGATCTCTGATATATCAGCAGCAGAATCAAATTTTGTTCATCTATCTGGAAGCGATTATTTTTATTTTTACAAAAATTCCTTCTTGGTAGTTAGGATTAAGATGAAGTTTAAATTAAAAGAATACAGAATGTTTTGTATAAATGGAATAAGACTGGGGTAAAAGTTGAATAGGAGTAGATGATTTATATTGCTTTGGTTCAGTGACCTGGGTTCAAAGTCAGCCAAGGATAAAATCAAAGTAGGTTTTCCAGTCTGAATAATATAAATGTTATGTGAAAAGATTTATATTCTGAATGCTATCTAAGCAATTAATCCAAAGGGAATTATTTATAATTGCTAATTAGTTAGACAACTACAAACGATATAGAATGGAATTATATATCAGTTCTCTTCTAAAATCTTGTGGGCTAACGTAATTGTGGTCCATTAGGATAAATCCCTTTACAATGGAGATTAAAATAAATGGGACTGAAACTTCCTTGGCTTCTGTTTCCAGTACTTCTGTAATGTAGGCTTTAAACCCAAATGCATTAATAGGATGATGTGAAGGGACTGTCAGAGGTCACAGGCTCTTTCATGCCCTTTTCAACAGTGGATATTTACTTCTATATCTTCTAATATTTACTTCTACTATTTATTTGTTACTTACAAAAAGTAGAAGCAAACTTCTACTTTGTTTGGTCTCTTGCATTCCATTATACACATTTCTAAACACAATAAATAACTTTCACTTGTCCATGGATATAAAAGTGTCATTTCTACTTTTGTATTTCCTAAAGACAGATTTTTTTTTTTCCCCCATAATCATGGGGGGAAAAAAAAAGGCAACTTATTTGTAGTTATTTTGATTTTTTCTTCATTGGGACATAGAAAAAAATTCAGAAAACAATATGGGCAGAATGCAGCGTTTTGAGGGGATGTGCCATTAAACCCCTCTTCTTTTATCAAAAGGCACTTCTTTTCCACAATGGATAATTTACACAGCAAACAATCTGACAATGATTACACTGAAAACTAGATCCAAACAAACTTTCATTATCCACAGAAGCACAGTGACAGTTCTCCTACAGTTTTCCATACACTTGAGCCAACAACTGTACAAACTAAGCTAAAATATTGCTATATTAATTAGTATTTTAATATGCAGAGAAATTCTGAGAGACAACTAAAGGGGTCAAATAAAAAAGCCCAATAACCACTATTAGGAGCTCACTGATTTGTTTGTCCAATGAATTTTGAGCCTAACAAATTACTTTCTGCCACGTGACAAATCTCTGACAAAGTCTCAATACTGAGTGAATGGAAGTATTTCCACAGATTGGATACCAATAAAGCAGGATGTCAAAGTATGTGGGTTTAGGTCTGTTTAATTGGAATTTCAGCAAAATTAAATTGAAAAATAAGGTCAAAGTAAACTAGTTCTGCTTATTGATATAAATTTCATGGAGGTTCAAGAAGATATTGAAGCATTTTATTTCAATCTAAAGTTGTGATTCATTGTTGGATATTTAATTGAGTTTACTTTCTAGAAGCTTTACAAATACTTAAATCTTCGTATGTATAATATTGACAGCAGCAGAATTCTTGCATATCTGTGAATCAGGAAATGGGGTCCACAAATCCATCTCAGTCACAGAAGTTATTTTGGATCAACACTGACATCATCTCTTACAGATTTGTTAAAATGTAAATGGGATCAGAATCTGGCCTTGCAATGTAATTACTCAAATAAAATTGTCATCCAAGACAATTATTCAATGCAAATATTCCCTATTATCATGCAAACTAAGTCATAATTATGCATCTAGTGTTATTTGTAACTACAAAGTTAACAGCAGGCAATAAATTTTTCCAAAAATCTTATGTGACAGAAGAGATACTGCAACAGACAGAAGGCAACAGACAGTTCAGTCGAGACATACTGATGAAAATTATGGGTTGTACGGTGAAATTTTTGGACTTGTTACATGTATGAGATATTTAATGTTACACAAAGCAGAGGAACAGTTTTGTTTCCGTCAAATGCATAGAAAACACTATACCTTCACTCCATGGATGACTCTTGAAAGGATCTAGTTGCTTTAAATGGTCCGTGAATTCTCCAGCTGTCAGAGCCTGTGCAGGACTACACCCAAATGTGCTAAAACGGGCAGAAAGAGAACAGAGAGATCAGAAATAAGAAGATGTTTAGGTGTTGTGAAGAAGATGAGTCAAAAGGCAATACCATCAACTACAGGAGCTGAGAGACCAAGCCAAAGCATTGCCTAGAGTATATCATAAAAACATACCTAAAAACAACAAATAAAGGAACAACAGTTGTGGTCAGAATAGCAACAGCTACAAAGTCAAGGCACAAATGAGTACTAAGTTATAAACATTTCTCCATGACCGAAGAAAAGTACCAAGCAGAGACAGCACCTAGAGGAACTGTGTTCCTTTCTGTATTACAATTCTGGAATGGCACAGCCAACTTAGGAGGGAATGCCTTGGGATAAAACATAGGGAAATATCAAGTCTCATAATACCTCAGACAATCAACTTATTCTAGAGAGTTAAAAACAGGCTATGAAGATTGTCATACCATAGAGGTGTAAGAGGTGAGCATGATACATCTCAGGGACAGGAACATGTGGCATGTCCTGTTTACAGACAGCCTGTACAATGCAGCTGACTCAGCACTGCTGAAATGCCTGGAAAAGATAAAAAAACCTTCAGAAAATGCTTTCAGGAAACACTTTGTAAAAGGTGACAGCACACAGTCAGTTGAACAAGAGTGCAGCCTCAACCCTTTTTCTGGTCCAAAAACCCATCACCTACAGTAGCAAAATATTACCCCTGTAACAGAAAAGTTTAAACAAAACAGAGTCACGTAGTTATCTTTTGGATTTACCTTTCCTCCTTTGGGAATCCTATTCTACTATTTTAACACATCAAAGATATTTCCAAAAGCTGAAAAATTAGAGCTTAGTTCCCATCCTTAGTTAGGTGGGAACTAAGTAAATCTCAAAGGTGAAAACCTCCATCCCTCCTCAGGTGCAGGCTGCTGAACCCTGTGCTGTGAGGGATTCATCTCCCCAATCTCACTCTAACCCTAAATACTGAACTAGAACCCACTGTGACCTACATACCTATTTATGTCATGTCTCAGATGCTTGCACAAAAGTATATTTGGTGATACACAGGTGATCTGTTCCACATAGTAAAAGAGATTACTCATGAAAACAAATCTATTGTAGTGAATGTATTGAGGTAAGTCACCAAAAAAAAAAAAAAAGGGAGAATTTTATTCCCATTGAGCCAAATTAAACTGAGGTTGAGATTAATTAAGCAGGAAAGTACAGCACATGACACCTAGTCTAATAAAGACCTTTGCATATTTAAATAAAGTGAAACAATATCTGTTTTAATTAAGTAGGCTGCTCCTTCAGGTTAATGCATTCGGGGGGAAAATTAAATCTGTCTCGAATCCCTGGAAGAAATGGAGAGCGGCTGTAGGAAATTGGCCTCCTGAAATGTGATTAATGGACTTGGATGATGAGGACTGACTCCTGCTAAACCAGGAGGACTTGCTGTGAGACAGGTGCTGACACTTGGAGCAGGGGTTTTGCATTCTCCAGGCACAAAGGAACGAGCTCTCTGCAAGGCCCCCCTGCAACTACAAATCAGTTCACAAGTGTCATTTCTATGCAGAGGCTTTTCTCTGCCTGTCTAGATATGTTGGTGTCAAAAGATTTGACATCTAATTTGCTCCAACAGCCTGAGTTTCACATGTCCTCCAGTTTCTCTCATACATCAGAATGAAATGCTTATGCAGCACTTCACAAGGCATCTCACCAGAAGGATGAGGATTTAGTTGCTGTGCAGGTTGGGGCTACCCTCTTACCTGTCTGGTAAGACAGACTTTTGGTATACACACTATTTCTCTCATTCCTTGCCAGTGATCAATAATTAAAATGACAGTCTGCATTTCCATAGCTGCTGATTAAAGGTATCAGTTTCTAACACATTCTCCTTGTAAATGCTTTATATCCTTTGATTTACTCACATGAGTCCAAGAATAGTGAGAAGAAACCTGTTGAAGTGATCAAAATTCCACTCTCAGGAGTGTTTCCAGGTGAGAAGCCCAAGTTCCTTTATGATTTAGCAGAAAACAGTGCAAAGTAAGAACAGAAAGCTGCTTTTCTACTCCTACTGTCCTCATATGGAGCATCACAACAGCTTCAGAAAGAGGCCCCAGGCAGAACGAAAAGAAGGTTTTAAGCTGAGATTTCCAGAGAAAATTTGAGAAGGCGAAGGAAGGCTCCAGTAAGATCAAAGGGGAATGAAATGACAGTACTATGGACACAAATTTATACATTTTCCATGCTATCAAAGAGCAATTTGGTGTCATTTCACTTCATCTCTGGAATATTATGTAAATATTTTCTGCAGGAACCTGGCACTTCCATGGTTTGTCTCATGTATAACCTGACCAAGGAATACAGCTGAAGTCTCACCAAAAAGCAGGGAAAACATCACTGTCAGGCACATGGATTTTTTTAATGGAAAAAGTTCTGGATGTTAAAGCTTTGCAAACTGAACTTATAAATAACAACAACTCTGCAAATTTCTGCTTGAACAGTCAAAGGAGAATCAGGAAGCAAAGTGTACAAAAGCCTAACTCGGTGGTATCTAATGACTTATTAGCATTTACTGAAAGTTACCATAAGAGATAAATATAAGGGTTGGACAAATCCATATTCAACTCAAGGTTATTAAGTGAGTCACACTTGATAAAAGCACATCTTTTTATTGCCTGGCATTGCTCAGGATGCATCTAGCAATTAAAAACATGACTCCTGCACAATAAAAATTGCCAAAGCTATTAACAAAGAGTATAAATGAAAACTTTGACTCCTCTCATTTTCCATTAGAGAAATACAGTCAGAGTACAGCCAACATCCCCCATGTTTCCAGGAATGTACAATCATTACATCTTTGGCTTTTGTAAGTCAATTGACTTGGTAAATAAATAAATAAATTAGCAAATACTTAAGTCCACAGTGCCACATTTTTCTAGATATTTTGGGCTTTTATGTAATGAGAAAAATTTAAGTGTAAGATCACCCACTCAGAAAATGTTGTGACCTTGTACTATTAGATTTGTGTGTGTATTTTGAATAGACTTCAATCTTCCTTATATCAGGTTGTTGCTCAGAAACAGGGCTGAGATATCAATAATCTTCATAGAAATATTTATCAGATAAATTTATACTTTTTAAAATTTAATCTAATGCAACAGTCATATAATAGGACAACTAAACATGTTATGACAGGAAATATGAGGGCACAGAACAGTGAGAAAATAAAAACACAAGCAGTACTATATTCTTTTGTGATTTATGACATGTCTCTTGTTGAAGTGAAGACATAAAATAGTTTGATTTCTGACAACAGAGCTCAGCAGAAGTGGCAGATTCAGAAACAGTCCTGGTCACTGGAAGGCATCCTACGTGTCAAGGTGTTACTGGGGAGTATGATATGGAAATATATATATATTTATGAATTTTTCCATATGTATAGGAATTGGATGTGCATATATTTTACTAAAGGAAAATGCTTCATTTTTTAAATCAACACCATTATAATTAGCTACCCCTCTATATGCATAAGCCATGGTTTAATGGTCTAAATTAAGTCTGAAATGTGCTTGCCAATTCAATTTATGACTTTCTTTTGTTTTGCCTTTTTTTTCCCTACTAAAAATAATTGCCTAAAAAATGGGGAAAGGGAAATGAGGTGCAAACAGCATCAGTTCCCACCACCTCTAGCATCATGGATTTGCAAAAAACACTGCCCACACCTGTGCACTGACAGCCAGGTGCCACCTGCACAGATTTATGTCTCTGAGTCTGTCCAAGGAATTCATGCAGCAAGTTAAACTGTGCTCACTGCTTGAGGACACTCATCACAATTTTTCAACTTTTTTTTGATTAAAGAAAAATAAAACCTCAGCCTTTAAACTACTGCAGCTGTTATATCACACATCTCTTCAAAAAGAGGATGAAACAGAACATGAAACACAAAGAAAGAAAAAAAGCCCATGATTGCAAAGGCAGATCCAAAGCTCTGTGTGTGCCCTCCAAATCCTTAGTGAACTCAGAGCAGTTGTGCTATTTATCTGCAGGTTTATTACTGAATAGTAAACCCCTCCTGAATTTGAAAAACACATGTTCTCTGGGTACAGCTCTGCTCTGGAGCCAGGCTGGGAGAACTGAGGGTGTTCACCTGGAGAAAAGGAGACTCCAGGGAGACCTGAGAGCCTCTTCCAGGACCTAAAGGGGCTCCAGGAGCACTGGAGAGGGACATTTTACAAGGGCAAGCGCTGATAGGACAAAGGGAATGGCTTTAAGCTGAAAGAAGGTAAATTTAGTCTGGATATAGGGACAAAATTCTTCCCTGTGAGGGTGGGGAGGCCCTGGCACAGGTTGCCCAGAGAAGCTGTGGCTGCCCCATCCCTGGAAGTGTCCAAGGCCAGGTTGGACGGGGCTTGGAGCAACCTGGGATAGTGGAAGGTGTCCCTGCCCATGGCAGGGATGGGACTGGATGAGCTTTAATGTCCCTTCCAACTCAAACCAGTCTGTGATTCTCCAGTTTTGAAAGCCATTGTCCCACTGCAGGGTACAGACCAACAGGGAGTGGGCAGCCATAGCCAAAGTCCGAGAATGCCTGGAACAGTAGCACAGACTGGAGGGTTTTCACTAAAAAAAAAGTTACCACATTCCCACATTTTAAAAGGACCAAGGCATGCAGACATCTTAAACTGCACAGTCTGTTAGACTAACCCTTCTCGTTCTTGAGACACACTCAACCCCGGAATTATAAATGAAGAAAAAAAAATAACTAATACATATATAATAATAACAATAACAACAAAATGAATAATGTTAATAATGAATTGAAAATAATTATTAACATTAATCTATCTGTTGGTTTGAAAACTGGGGACAAAAATATAAAACTGAAATCTGTAGTATAAGGACAAGAAAATGTGCGGAAACACTCCAGATGTTTTCATAGACAAATCATTAGGAGAAAGTGAAATGTTTTAATATTAATGCTTAAATATGGAATAAACAGCAGTTTTTGATCTCAAAACAGTAATGCAAATATACTCAACAACTTAGGCTGCCTCTGGGTGCCTTTGGAGTACCTACCCTTCCAGCAATTTTGAAAAATGAAATTTTTAGAGCTTGATTTTCAACATCCCTTAAAAATAATGAAATATGAGAAGAGACTTCGTACTTAAAATTAAGTGCCACTCAGTGATTTTTGACCTGGAGGAAACATCAGCTGATATGCTGGAGGATATTATGATGTTTACAAAATGTCAGGGAGACGATGTCCAAAGATTTAAAGCAGCATCAGAGTGATAAACTCTGTTTTAAGGTGTGGTGTAAATAGGGTTCTAGCAATAGCTGCAATTAGCAGGACAAGGTTAAAATTTAATTTTTTTAGTAGTTAGGTGTCAAAATTACATGTTGCAGTATTAGACACAAATGGCTTCTGTTCCATTGACTTTCATGGGGAGAGTTGAGGTCATTGGACCCAGCTCCTGGAATGTACTCAAGCATATGTTTAAGTGCAAGATAATTACACATATCCTTAAAATTTGTCCTGCATCATTTTCACAAGCTCATACAGCTGCAGTGGCTGGAAAACACCAGAGGTGAAAATCAAGAAATAAGCTGGTTTTCTGGGTGGATTCTGGTCACAAGCATACAAAATATCTGCAGTTTAAAATAGTTTCTTTTTCCTTAATCTTTGTGTAATCTGATTTAAATTATTCTGTTTTGAGGGTGCACAATGCAATAAAAAGAATCATCAGCCAAGTATTCCCTTATGATTTTTGCTTTATACTACACCCACGAAAATTATGCTAAAATCAGAATTTACATAAACTGCTGGAAAGAGAACATTAGGAGAGTTGTCATTTAGTTGTAATTTGTAAATGGCCTGTGAGGCAGAATTGGAGAACTTAGCAAACTATGCATATTTAAAAATGGATGATAAACAAGATATGAGTATATACATTCATTGTGCATTTCATATTTATTCTGCTTCTGTTAGTGGTGGTCAATATGGTAATAAAAGCCACAGGTACCTTCCAACCTGCAGTATCAACATTTATATATATTTTTTTTTATATCTACTCTTTTGCCTGTATGAGCTTCCCTAATGTATTTTTAAAAAGTACTTTATACAATAGTGTAGTAAAAATTGCCTGATTTATTTCCAAATTATTATAAATTAGTCATTCCAAAGCAGTAAATTTTTTATTTGATACATATTCTGATGTAGTAGTTTAAAAGACAAACGTAATTTTACAAAACACTATTAGATTGCATGCTTGTTTTAAGGATTAAAGTGGGTGACAGATCGATTGCTCCTAAATTGTTCATTCAGTGTAACTACACACATTTTAAACCACATTTATTTCATCTTCTGTGTGCATAAATCCAGTGAAACATTAATTTTTCTATTAAAACCCCCCATGTGTTATTGAAAGACATGAATTATTGTCCATGTTCATGATATTAGATTAGATTACTTTGTTTTGATAACTTATATTAGAACAATCAGGTTTTAATTTTGTTATCAAGATCTAAAATGTGAATATACCTTATTTTAGGGGAGATGATATATGAAGATTACTTTTAGGGTAATTTTTTTCCTAAAGCATTATTCCTAAAATAAGCCATAAAGCAAACTACTCCTACACCAAATAAAATATATTTAAGTTAATGATTAGTACACTTTATGAGCATATAGTGAAAACAGAAGAAACATAAAAAAAAGTATAGATTTGTAAGTATTTTATTAGGAAAAAAATGAGCAACTTACTCTCCAGCCTGACTGGCCAATTACAGTGATTTGTTTCTAATAGGAGGATAATTTTGTTCTGGTAAAAAAGAAATCATTAAGTTTAGTGTTGTCATTTATCCCCAGTCAGATTTTGTAAAGGGCTTGAACCCAACAGTTAATTTGTTATTTGCCTCTGTATTCAGTTTTGCTCCAGCACAAGGTTTATGTGTGATGAATATAAACACAGCCTGATGAAATGCTCCTTGGAGCAGTTAAACCATTCAGAGAAGGCAGATAAAAGTGGAAACAAATTTTTAACAGACAAAAGGTAAGATGTAAATATAGACCTACTTGAGCTCAGCCTCTGGAACAGGCACCAAATCCATTTGTAAGATATTTAGGTGATACCAATAAAACAAATAAGAGTCAACATGTTTTTTTTCAGAATGAATCATTTCAAATCCATCAAACTACTTTTTTGCCGTGCTGTGACAGGTCTAGGGGATAAGAGAAAACCAGACTCTATAATTCTTCATGACCTCGGTGTTTTACAGTCTCACACGATACTCTCATGAGTAAACACAAAATAGATTGTTTAGATGAAGTTTACCCCGTGTGGGATGATTATTAATCACTGTCAATCTAGAAGGACAAATAAAATGCAGTTCACGTATGTCTTTCCCAGGAATGACAACTCACTGTTTTGTAGTATTGTCATGGATGAGAGATGAAAAGTATCCCTGGCAGGTAATACACCTTTGGGAGGTAGTAAAAAAAAAAAAAAAAAAAAAAGAAGTTCTTGTGATCTTGACCAACAATAATAAATGAATACAGAACCATTTTATATGAACTTCACTGATAAAACCTGTAGGAAGCTTTGCTAATGTTAAAGTCAGTGTCTTACCTTTATTTTTATCTCTTCCTTCAGAAAATATCCACAGAGATGAGGAAGCTACTACTTTTCCTTTGTCCTTGCTAGTCCTCTGTAATCTTTGTTTTCAGACAGAAGATAAGGCTCATGGCATCTGGTAATGACCCTTCTGCTCTGATCAGATCTGTCAACTCTTATTGGCCAATTATTCTGAAGTGTGCAATCCTGTAAGTTGATGTTTCTCAAAAAATATGAAGTAAGAAGAAGAGATATTACTACTTTAACCTGTATGTGGCATAAGCTGACAATGCTGTATTCTTTTGTCCCTTTTTTTATCCACATTTTCAATAGGAAATTTGGTAGTGATCTATAAATGGAAGAGGCCCAATTTGTGCAAGGGTGACTGGATGAGTGTGTCTTGAATATTTTTTAAAAAATGCTGTTGTGACCCAGTTGAGAATTGGGTGATCTTGACATCTAGGGAGTCAGTGCAAGGTGGGAAATCACATCCCCGGGGCTGAGTGGGAGCTGAGCAAAGGGACAACTCAAACTTCAGTAAAAGCACCACTGTATTTTTATTGCTGACACGGTTTACAACTCCAAAAGGTTATGAAAAGCTTTTTGCATGTAATTTTGCCTTTGACTTACCAATCCATTTTCAACAAAGAGATCACAAAGCTCATTCTATTCTTCTCTAAATCTTAGCCCAGAGCAGAACAGTCAATAGCGCTTCTTTCAGTGGGAATGCATCACCTCAGGTTGTCATGGGGCAGAGGTTACCTTTGTCTTCTCAAGCATTTCCTGAATTCTCAATGCTGTTAGACATCATTCTACATATCCTTCTACAAATCACACACTGTAGTGCTGCTTCATGAATAGCTGAGGGAAGGGCACAGAGCCACCCTGTCCAAAACACTGGGCCCCCCTCTCCCTCTCCTCTCCTGTTTTGGGGGTGTCTATGTCAGAATGATTCAATGTATAATACTGTATATAACTGTATGATGCTGCTGTACAGTCTGTTTTAGCTTTTAAGTGCTCCTCTCTGTGTTGGTAGTTTACCTCTCCCATGATGACTAGGGAAGGGCAACAACATTTTGCAAATGTACAGTTAAACACCACCTTGAAAGCCAACCCAGTGCAGCTGAACTGGAGGTTTCCATAACCTTAAATTATGCCTGCCTTCAAGAGGGAGGTTAAGCTGTTGACATAGCAATGTAATTAACAGTCCCTTTTACACGAGAAGGTCATTTGTAACAAGAGTTCAGATGTTTTAAAGACCACAGGAAAAAAGTAATGTCTGATCTTGAAAGAAAACTCGCAATACAAACAGATAGGTGAGGTCATTCTAAGCAGCAACTGAAACATTTAAGAACCAAATGGATTTTTCAAGTTCATTCAAATCCAGAAGAGCAAAATAGCTTTTATTACCTATTTCTGTTTTTGAGGGGAGCTGAGTGCCTAATTTGCTTTGAGAATCTAGCAACTCTATTCTCAGTTCCTGAAGGAATGAGGACACGCTTGTTAAAACCTGCTTGGCTAATTTGACATGTATTTGCTAGAAGAAAATATATTACCTTACAAGTTTTCTACTCCTATATGATGTCAAAATACATTAGCAGTACTTTTCTCTAGTGAACTGTGCTATTAATTTACACAACAGAATTTCAAAACTGAGAAGATTTGCCAGGAACTGAAGTGACTGATGTTAACATTTTTCATAACTTAGAGAAACAAGAAAAAAGAAAAAAGCCGTTTGCTGGCATGCAAGTAATCTAGTTTGGGGATTACAAAGATAAACCTCATCTACATCAGTGTAACAGAAACAATCTTGCTTTTGAATTGTTTCTTTTACAGTCAACATGGATTACACGAGCACATCTGTAAACTAATCTGTGAGTATTTCTAATCCCAGTGTCTCTGTTCTACCCAGGCGTGACCAAAATAAACTCTGGAATTCACTGACAGCAGAAGTGCAGGTTGTGGGGGCAGGATGTGACCCATACAGTCAGACCCACATTCCAGTTTGAATTAAAACATATAACTGCTATGTGGAAAGATACCCTTTATACATGTCTAATACACAGAGCCTAAACATTTGGCTTTTAATGACAATAATGAGTTTCTGCCTTTTCATGTGTCATTCATTGTGGCCACAATACTAGATTTGCACCATTAGATATTCATGGAGCAGCAGGATAAACTGGATGTTCAACGTGACCTAGATTAAAATACAAACATAAAATAAATTTGTTATTTTTTGGTCTGGATTTTCCTCAGGCCCTGGCTGACAGCTCACAGAAGGCAGGCTGGGCTGACTGGAATAGATTAGCACATGCCCCAAAACCAGTCTGCCACTAAATCCATGAAACTGGGGCCTAACTTGACCTTCTGTAATTTATAGCACTGCAGTGAACCACAATCTCCCTCCTCCAAAATGGATCAGGCATAAGAATGCTCTTATTTAACTACTCAAGGGAAATATTGACACTTTTAATTCATTTTCATTTCCTTCCTTGTCAATATCTCTCCTTTCTTTACTTTTGTGTGCATTTGCAAATCTTCATTT
Organism: Pachyramphus minor; assembly: GCA_013397135.1. Taxonomy (NCBI): domain Eukaryota; kingdom Metazoa; phylum Chordata; class Aves; order Passeriformes; family Tyrannidae; genus Pachyramphus; species Pachyramphus minor. Next base: position 128,623 of record VYXB01005382.1, read on the forward strand.
CAGGAAAACCACTGAAGAGACTTTTATTCTTCCCTAATATATATATTTTTAATTCCTTTTTCCTAACTGCAATTGGAGACAAACAGTCTGCTCCTCAAAAAAACAGTCTTTATGAAAACTGTTGAAACCATCTACTCTCTAAAAGCCTCCCACTGCTCAGATGGAATGGTAAAATTTGGAGGAGAGAGGAGAATGATCTCTTCATCACATCCTTCTCTGCAAGGTTATCTGCCAACTGAAAAAAAAAAAAAAGTGTTCTTATTTATTTATACTGAATATTTGCTTCTATGTAATCCTTGAGATATGTGACACTACACTAATCATGGATGGGGAATTTCTTTGTTCACTTACTGCAGTCATGGTGCCCTGAGGAAAACCCACCTCCACTTTGCACTTATCCAGGCTGAGCATTCCTGGATGCACACACCCAAAGGGGATCATACAGCAGCGCTGCTCACCAGGGATCTGACTTTATCCATGGACCCAATTTCTTCTTAGTCAAGTGTTAGAAGTGGACATGGCATCAGGTCTGAAAAGAAAAGCATTTTAATTAACATTGCTATCTGGAAATACTAATAAAAAATACCAAATTGAAAAGGAGTGCCAGGGGATCCTTCACATTTTTTCTAGCAGCTGCCACAGCAGTTACAGCTTTCTTTCCTGGTTTATTTTCTTTACCTGTTCCAATGAGAGTGTCATATGTATATATTATAAATGTTAGCATGAAACAGTGATACACTGTCTCTGCTGCTCACTCACGACTGGGATGTGATTCTTTGTTCTAAGAGAGACAAATGCAGTAAATTTAAACGTTGTGTAATTTTAACTATCTGAGGTTCTTGAAACCCAATGCCAGGTTTTCAGAAATGCTGTGAATTTGTAATACTCTGCTACAAATAGTCCTGCTTCCACTGATTTGAGCTGGCAATCCAAGAGTTTGTGCAGACAGCTGGTAAAGAGATAATAAAAGATGAATACAAAGACTATTAACCTTTTACAGCAGGCATTGGTCAAGCAAAAGCCAGGTTAATAGGAAAGAATTATATTACCTTTCAGGAGTTACAAATATTTACATTTCATTTCGTAATACAATTCCAGCAGCAATGAATAGCCAAAAGCAGGAGGCCTTATCCAAAGCATAACACAGTCACAGACACAATGGTATCTACATGCAACACAAAACAGCTTCAGCCTTAATTCTGCACCTACCACCATTTAGTTAAGATGATGAAAATTCATGTAAGTGAACTCTGTTATTATATTCTATCATAACAATGGGCTAAAATTCAATTTCTGTCATTTTTAGACCATTATTATGGCATCAAATAACTGCCTTTGGCTTTATTGGATAACAGAGGAAAAAATGGTGTATCTTACAATCATTTCTATGAGAGGACAGAGCTGTATTTATGTAAATTATGACAATTCTGCTGAAAGATCCAATATGTGAAATGTGAACATGCAATTCCTTCATGCAGTTTTTTTAGAGAGCATTTAAGCTATGGGCTCTAAAAGAGAAGATTTAAATGATATCTATTTAAAGAAACACCCAAACTGGACCAGGAAAAATGTCTTTTAGAATTGGTGCAGCAACACTAAAGCACTTTACTGAACATAAAATAAAACCTTTTTTGTCTTAATATGGGTCTTATTGAACCATTTAATACCTTTTCTTTTAATGTATATCAGTTTTAAGACCTAAGCACTGTTTTGAAATTATTTCAGATATTTTATTACAGATTATAGATAAATACTATATTTATATAAAAATATATTATACGTATTATATAAATATAGAGGATTGTATAGATTTATGTTTTAGATATTTATATATAGATTTATATAGATATATAATTTAGATATCTATATATAAATTTCTATAGATATGTATTTTATTATAGATTATAGATATTTTGCCTGCAAAATATTCAAGTGACCTTTTAACTTCCTGTAATATCTTTTTATTTCTCACAAGAAATATGTATGCCAAAAGACAAATTGTTCTGGCTTTCATTAATCTCATGGACAGATAATTTATGCTTCAATAACATTTTACATACTCAAAATTTAAAAAAAAATATTTGCACTTGATAGAAAGTTTTACCAGAAAGCAGAAATTTGATGTTGTTGCATGTCTACATTGAGTGGTACTTATAATGTTTTATACTATTTTCAATTAAAACATGAGCTTCAGGAAAAAGCCTAACAGGTTCAAACTTCTACGACTGAGAAACTGTGGAGAAGGAGAGTAAATTTTGATTAATATCATATGTATTCACATATTTTAAAGTTAATTTATTCTGGGGAATCCCAAGTCATCCATTTGAAGTTCCCATACCAACAGCTTTGCAATTAATCATGTTTGCACTTATTTCAGGATCATATTCAGCACCTAATCAGCTTTAGTGCTTTTTTAACTTGCATTATTCTTGCAGGTTTCCCTGTTAACCTTAAGTTTTCAACAGAAAAGATTTCACTGCTTCTGACAGTGTGTCCTAAGGTATCAAATTCAGCATTTGGATGGACTTTTCTTAAAATCCAAAGGTTCTGAATGCTTTAAAGTGACTTTGCCAATAGAAATTCCCTAAGTTGAGAAACATGGCATTGTAACTCATACAGGATATACGGAACAATTACCAGGAAGGGAATTAACCTGAAGTAAATCTCTCGAATCAAGAATTAGCTTTAATAAGAGTTGCCAAGATTGCAACAATATTTGTATTACTAAAGGAAACGGTTTTGTAGGATGTGTTAAATGGCTGTGGAACTATTTTCCTTGTAAATGTGGTATATCTATCCTAAGCTCACAAACCAATTGTCCAAACCATCTCAAGGATTAACTGTGATGTCAGTAATTCATAAAGACTTCAAAAGCAACACCTATCAGGACAAATCACTTTTTTCATCTTTGTGGTGATGCATATTTTACTTTTTCTTCTCTAAATATCTAATCCACAGGCTCATTTAAGTAATAAGTGCTTGTAGAGAACAATAAAGAAGATATAATTTCAAATAATACTCATTTCTCATGCTTATTTTATTTTAATCAATTCATACATCAATTCATACTGATGTATATTAAGAACAAAATTCTTCTCTTAGATTATTTGCCTTTTTACCAAAACTAAAATACCTCTTTTTCTAAAAGGATTGTGATTCATTCCTGACCTTTATAGATCTCATTTAATTATTATAATGCAGAAAAGGTCTATTGAGTCACACTCTAGTGATTAAAAGGGTATTTTTGGATTTTTCTTTATCATGTTAAAAACTATACACGTGTACATTATTTTAATTAGAAAAGTAATAATTGTACATAAACTCTTTTAAATGTCCTGCTCTTATATCCTCCTGAGATTATTTTACAACAATTATAGAGAAAATGAGAGTGAGAAGTAGTAGGAGTATGTATGTAGGTCAAAACCAGCACATTAATGCCACAAAAAAAAAAAAAAAATCAAAATCAAGACTCCTCAGGTATCAGCACAGAGACTTCAGTCTCGGTTTGGAGTATGTGGAGCTGAATGGTCAAATTCAAAATAGAATCATTAAGGCTGGAAAAGACCTCTAAGATCATCAAGTCCAACCTTTAACTGAACATCCCCATGTCCACTAAACCATATCACAAAGTGCCACCACATCTGATTGGGTTTTTAACACTTCCAAAGATGGTCACTCCATGCTGCCCTGGGCAGCCTGTTCCAATGCTTCACCATTCCTGCAGTGAAGAATATTTCCCCAATATCCAACCTGATCCTTCCCTGGCACAGCTTGAGGCCATTTCCCCTTATCCTGTCCCTTGTTCCCTGGAAGCAGAGTACGACCCAAACCTCACCCCAACCTCCTTCCAGGCAATCATAGAGAGCAACAAGACTTCTTTTCTCCAGACTTAGCACACATGAGATCAAAACCCCAAGAATTTGATTAATTCAAGCTGCTTTTTAACCCTGACCTCAAAATGAAATTCTTGGGAGCCCCTGCTTTGTTCAGTGCCCAGGTTGTTGCTCACACAGAGCACATTTGGCAGTCCTGTCCATGCCCAGGCAGGTATCACAGCTTACTGACACCATATGTGCATCAAAAAGAAGAAAACCTGCCTTGTCAAGTTTCAAGCCAGTGAAGCTGAGATTTGGAGGATGTTAATCCCACTGACAATCAGGTGAACATGTTTTAGAGAGGTCTGTTTAACACAGCCCATGGAGACAGGAGTGACTGTGCTGAGCTCTGCTTTAATCAACTTGGTGACAGTAAGACACGTATCTGTTCAAGAACAAGGGCCAGAGCCAAATACTTCAAAGCACCTCTCCTTTTTCTTTTACCCCCTCTCTCTCTGAAAACTAATCCAACTTAAAATACATCCTGCAAACACAAACCTGATTTGTGACCTATCCAGATTAAAGGAGAGTCTTTCTTCTTCTCTCAAAATGTCTCGCACACCAAAGAATAATTAGAAGAGGTACTACCTGTATAAACACCTGTATGAAAAAATACCCAGCCAGCAAGAAAGTAGATTCCAATAGAAATGTAAATAGTGAATTTACAGAACATAATCAAAACACTGACCTCAGATTTATTTCAATTGACTTGTTGATGATAATGTAATTTGATAACCAAAATTAGTTCTGTGCCATGATATCCTAGTGAAAAAAAGCAATCTTAGAGAGACATCAAAGCAATGTCTCTAGATTCCCTTACAGTTTAATATAACTATATGAAGCAAATCTATATAAATTTAAAGAAATTATGATGTCTCTTTGAAATGTAACAAATTAAACATCCCATTATAAAATCAAAGACTCCAAAGTCCATGACAGGTTCAATTCTTGATCAGTATTCAAGACATAACAAATCTACTGAGATTACAGCTGCCCCTATTTCTGCTTCACTCATTCTTATCTGTATATTATAATGAGATTTATAGGCTTTTAATAATACTACACAGGAGTTAGTACAAAGCAAATTTTTCTGCCTGTGCAAATGATGATTGCATTGCATTGTTACATCAAGTGATGTCCTGAAATGCTGCTAGAATAATTTAACTTAAAACTGTCAGATAAATTCTACTTCTACATAATTTTTGCTCATCACTCCAGTGTTTTTCTCATCTTTGTTAAGGAAAAGAGACTTTCTTTTCTGATATGTAACATGTAATGTCAAAACTTTGTGACTGAGGTCCAGGAAGTGTTCTGCATCCAGAGAATGACAAGGGGTTTGACTGAATATACCTATGTTTACTTACTTTGTTTAGGAGTTGGCTGTTCAGCCAGTAAGCACAGGAAAAAATAACACTGTATGAAAGTGTGCAAAAGACAAAGCAGGAGTGGCTTTTTGTGATGCCCCAGCAATGAGTGCTCCCCAGGTGGGCTGTTTTAGGATGTGAAAACCATAGCCCAGAGAAACAAAGAGAAAGGCAGGAAGGTCTTCTCTCTGGTGCTGAAGACTCTCTTTACAGACATAAATTTTGTATGAGGGTTTATCAAATATCTTTGCAGAAAGTGATAGGAAAGCTCCACGGTGAGCTAAAGAGGTCAGAAGAGTAAGGAGCAAGACTGTGTAAAAACACCCAGAATCATCCTGTCATGTTTTTGGGAGCACAGTTGTCCTTTCTCACCCAGGGTCTAATTAATCACTCATATGCACTTTTAAAACTGAATGTTAAGTAAGATAAAACAGGACAAGAGGGGACCCAAATAAATGGCTTAGTGTCACTCACACACCTGCAAATACGGGAATGTGAGAATTCCAGCTCTTCTGGAAAAAACATAGTCCTGTACCTCATGAAGGACTTGTAAAATTGAAGGGAAAACAACAGAAGGCCTTGAGAAAACTGCTTTAGCGATCCAAGTCCCTGAGAGAAACTTGATTCAATCAGGAATCTTGACTAAAAAGCCCAGATCTGTCATGCCTGCCCAAGTCAATTAGAACAGCTCAGTGCCCTTCACCCCGAGATTGCCCAACCTGTGGGTGCTTTAAAGCTCCAGACTGTGCTTTAATCACGTCTGCCCCAGAACCAGAGTCCCCAGGAACCAGAACCCCCTGTCTGAGTTAAGAGAATTGTTCTATTAAATCCCTATCACTTCTCATACACCTTCATCTCCTTGATTATGGAGAGCTGTTAGCTACTTAAACATTCTTAAGAGTGCATGTGGAGTAAGTTGAGCGAAGCTGTGTGTGTCACTAATTAAATTCATTGTGACTTGAGTGGGCCTTAAGGGCAAAAATCTGTTCCTTTTAAGAGGAACACATATAAATACTCTGGGAACATTTAAATATAATTATTATAGCCTTCAGGATTCTGGCCTAAATGTATCAGAGTGATTGCATTCCCAAGAGCAAAGTTTATTAGCATTGTTTATTTTTGTTTTCTTACAGTTATTACATGAATGCCTGGAAGTGGCACTCACACTGAAGAGCTGTTCATGCATCCTATAGAAACACTAAGATTACCTTTGTTCATCTAATTTCTTTCAAGTCAGTTTTTAATGACTGAAAAAAAGATAATTTAGGGAATTTTAATTCTCTAGCCATTGAAGAGGTAAGGCTATGGATTACTTTTTTGTCAGCAGTTAGGAATCAGCCCAAAGCCCTGTGTGTGCAAAGGTCTGTAACACTTCACAACATGTAAAGAATGAAATAGAAAACAACTTGTACCTCTTGATTTTTCCATCATGATGCTTCTGGGAAACTGTTGTTCACTCTCTCTTGTTACAATATCAGCATAAACCCGGATCTAAGTGTAGAATGTAAAAAGAGCATGGGAAATCTCCATAACTTAGGCAATCACATCTTTGAATTAGCAAAGAATCTCATCAACACATATCCTGGTACTGCAAAACAGCCCTAATGTGACAGTAATGAGGAATTACAGTGAGGCCAGAAACTTGACCTGCTGGGTGGGCTGTTTCCAGCAGTAAACAATATTTTGCCATGCTGCTGTCAGGCACTTTCAATAACATGCTGATGATAGTGCTGCAACTAAAAGACATTAAAACCAGTCACCACACATTTTATGGCCATACATATAAATGTATACTTTAATGGACTATTACTTTGCCTTACATAACTATTTAACGACCCTGGGATAAGGATCTATGTATGACTAGGTTGTTTTAATAAGACTTCATGCTCCTGGCAAGTCAGATCTCAAAGGCTATTGAAGGAAATCAGGAGCTGTAGCTGAAGTTTCCAAAGAGTCCAGTACAAAATGAGGAGAGCACAGGTTTGAGGATAACAAGCACATTAATACCAGAAACTCCAACTGCATAAACACAGATCACAAATGATCAATCACCGATCACTAAAGAAATGAAAGCAGGGTAGAACCAGTTATAGAGTGAAAGTGGAATGTGAAATACATTCTGCAGCTGCTGGTGACTGAGAGCACAGGCAGAACCATCTTTTGACTGTATGGAAGTCTTCAATGAATAACTATTAACATTCCTTACTCCAGAAGAAGGTAAGAAAAACTAGTGTAAGATAGCTTGAAATATATTTATTATCACAAAAATGGAAATCTAAGTGTCTGCCTGTGACAACTTAAGGCTCCACCATTGAAACTGGGAATTTACACACAAGAATACATTTGTTTTCTTGTCATGTTTCCAAAACACATGTTACGAAAGTGTTAAAACATCAGGGGAAAGGAATCATTATTCTGCTGGCCTTCTGAAAATAGATCACAGAATTGTGGTCAAAGCTCATTAGAACTATGTATCAGCACAAGCACCTAAACTTTTCTGTTTTTTAAAAGCCTTTATTTAAGTGGTTTCAGGGTAATCACCTAGAAAAAAAGGCAAAAAAATACCCTATTCAGAAATGATTTTATGAGTTTCATTTTAAATTAATGTAACCATTAAAAATCGATGAGGAAGTAGTTGATAATCAGACAAGAGCTGGCTGTATATTGGATGGGGCTCTGTGCAGACATTCCATGTGAGTGGAGAACATTACTGGGAGCAGGCAGTGCCATTTGGGATACTAATGACCGGGATTCAAGAAGAGCTTCACACACCTGCATGTTCTGCCAAAAGGATGGAACTGGACTGTTTGAACTAAGAAAGGAAAGGGAAGGGTGTTAAATATCTACAGACATAAGTTGAATTTTCAGCTTGTTTCTTTTTCCTTTGTGGGGGTGTGCATTCAGTCCTGTTTCCTCCAGCAGAAGGAAGATGTTCTCCTGCATCCCAGGCTCTCCCAACCTCACCTTAACCTCAGCTGGGACCTGCCCTGGGGAATGCAGGTGCCCCACTGCTGCTGTATTTAGTTCTGACAGGTTAGCAGGAGGGCACCTCCCACTTTGCTGCTGATCCTTGTTAATATATTTTGTTTTCCCCACAATCCTTTAAAAAATACTCTTTATTTTACATTTGTGGGATAAAATAGATATCTGATGTGAAATTTTCTGTAATGAACATTTGCTCCTGTTGGACATGGGCCTGTTTGCAGGAGATTTGAAATCCACAGCGAATCATTACTGCAGGCTCCCTTCTCTCACAGGCATCTCATATTTAATCTGTATGTTCTTTAAATGCAAAGCATGTTATATTTAATGTTCAAACTGCAGCATTAGTACACTGAGCCCTCATTTATGTGTGCATGTGGGTGAATTGGGTGTCTCACAAAGGATTCAAACAGATGCTTTAGCTTTAATGATATTTCTAATCATCTCACTTATGCCCCAAGGATATTTTCTTATGCTTTATTCTCCTGTCATGATTTCTACTCATTACAGTAAAGTGTTATTTTAAATCTACTTTTTATATTTGAACTTGTTTCAGCATCAGCTCTCTAACAACTTTTTTTTTTTTTTAAAACACACGCTTTCCTTCTGCTGTCTAATTATAGGCACTGTCTTCAAAGGCATAGGAAGAAAAACAATCACACAATTCAGTGGTGACTTGTGATCTTTAGTGGTGACATCAGTGGTTATTATTCTACACTTTCCTAACAATGAAAGTCAGGAATAAAGTCAGCTGAAGTCCAAGGCCAGGTTGGACAGGGTTTGGAGCAACCTGGGCTGGTGGAAGGTGTCCCCACCCATGGCAGAGGGTGGACAGATGAGCTTTAAGGTCCCTTCCAACCCCAAATTCTGTGATTCTCTTTCAATAAATTTTTTAACTCCAAAATTCCTTTTTACTATTTTTTTGTCTCCTAGAAACTCAAACCTTATAATCCTGTCTATTAAGCAGGCACATGCCTAGAAATCACGTGTCACTTGTGGGAGGGTCAGTGACCCTTCTTGGTCTTTTTTGTTAGAAAGGAGAGGAAAAAAGAGGAAAAATCCTCAAATTCATGGTGGAAAGTTTGATCCTAGAAAACCACCTGGGAATAACAGAGTTCTTTCCCTGTGAAAGCTCATCTTACATTCATGGAAGTAATGACTTAGTGACTATTGGTGAAAAACAAGGTGAGGAAAAAATAGGGGAGGGAGGAATCTGTAAGTGGGAAAGGGAACCATATGCAAGGTAAACAATCTGAATATTGACTCCTGGAAAAGTCAGATCTGTTAGGAAAAAAGAAACATGAAGCCACAGCAGATTTTAGTTTCTTCCACAGGAAAATAAAGAGAGAAAACTAAGAGGATTTTTCAGATCCCAGAGTTGCCTGCAACGTCTGCCACAGCAATTTCACTGCTAAAGCTGCTCAAAATTACACTGCAAATTACAGACCTTAAATTGGCCACACTCGCATATAAGTCAAATTGTAATTAAAATCTTGATTCATTATTTTGTGTGGACATTGATTCAGAGCTAGTAAAAAGCCAAGTTTTTTGATTAGAAACTCACTTTAAATTTCATTGAAAAAATAATTAAAAAAACCCCCAACCTCTGGCAGAAACAAGCAGCAAACTAAATTTGGGAAGCAAAAAATGTCAGTTCTATTATCTAGTATAATTAATTACCAGTAGGTATTGATTATCCAGAACTAATCACAAAAAGACCCCCAAAAAACCCAAATACTCCAACTAATTTGCAGTCTGAAATTAATCACCCATAGCCATATGTCTTTGCTGTCAATGAACATCTGACAGATTAAATTTGTTAGAATTAAAGAATAGGGAACATGTTTTCTAAATCATATTTTCAGTAATTGTATTTGAAAGGCACATGTCTGTATTCCATCAATGAACACAGTAATGGTATGGGACAAAATTAGAACCAATTAATTAATTTGAAATAGAAAAATACTGGCTTGGAAGAGTCAATAGAAAATTATTCTCAGTATATGAACACTTTAAAAATAGCATTATAAGCAAAACAAAAACTGCTTATAAATATTCTGTCAAAATAAATAGAGTACACTGAAAATAGTTATTTACTTATGGGTTTTTCAATCACAGAATAATCTAAACAGGTGTAACAGTTTTACCTGGCAAAAGGTGTTTTTGCCCAAGAAGATACCTTTGTGTTTTTAGCTTAGAAGCTGATTAGAAAAAATAATATTTGAATTAGAAAGGTAAAATTGGATTTCCCTCTATCTTCTCGAATCCTTTTCCAACTCTTTACTATTACAAAGCTTTTGGCTGTTCTAATCAAGAGCAATTCTCATGTGTCTTCTGTCTTTTCTTGAATCTTACTAATGCTTTTGTACAAGGGAGGTTAAAAACCTTAAAAGCCACTATTTACTATTTCTATATTTCCTTCTTTTACAGTCACAATTTGCCAAGAGAAAGTCTATGCACATGCAGATTTATGTTAAATAAACCCAAACATTTTAGTTGGCAACAGACTATGTTTCAAGCAAATACACTTAATTTGTATCTACAGAGAATTTAATTTCACTTAGTAAAGATTAGACTCCAATCTGCCTAAATCTCGATCTTGGATCTAACACAAATACCTTCTCTCCGAAACCTGGCAAATCCAGAATTCTGATTCTCCTGTATTTGGGACAGGGAAAAAACTGCAGAGTGTTCCAGCCACATTGACCTCTGGAAAAGGAAAAGACTCACATTATCAATTCTGTATTGGGCCCACAAACACCCCCACATGATGTGATGAGATTCACACACCAGTCCTGTTGCCCCTAAATATAAACTCTGATGCTTTGAAAGCCTTGTGCAGACATTTTATAGATTTCCAGTTGCAAACTGGCCATAAAATCTTCATTTATGAAGTTGATTTATTTTAATTAAGAACATAACTGATCCTGGAATGACTCTTGCCCTCATATTTATCTTATTATGTAGGGATTTAATACAATATTGAATCAAATATTTTTCTTCTCTTGAAGATTTCTGCATCAGGAATCTACTGATTTAATAATTACAGTAATTAAAGGATAACACTTTATTTTCTATTTAACCATTTCTGAAGATTTGCAGAAGGTGTTCACATTTATTATGTTATGATTATACTAATTTCTATTTTTCTCCCTCACAGCTGAACACGAATGGATGAGCATCTTGATTTGGGATTTTGTTTGAAAATTACCCCAAGCATCCTAAAACTTATTCAGCCAAATGAATCTTTCCATAAAATGGATAATTTGTCATTATTCAGGAAAACTCTAAAGAGCAATATTCTATAATTTGTACAGTAGAAGTCTCTGGGTGTCTTAAGTTACAGACAACTATTCTCAGCAAGAGAGTGAATTTCAAATGTGTACTGCATACTAAGCCTTTTAGTGTTCTTTGGGAGGAAATAATTACCCATGTGTCACAATAAATTGCATTTAAATTTTGGGGGAGCATGGCCTACACCTTGTAAGGACAAGCAATAATATCATAAATACATTGTGCAAAAACTTTCTACTGCAAAAGGCTTTATGATTAAGGCTCTATATTTCTAATATCTCAGATTTCTAATTAGCTAACTGTGTAATTCTAAAGAATAAAATTTACCATCTGCCAGAAAAGGAAGCCAAATTAGAAAAACTAAAAAAAAAAATAGTGTATTCTCTAACAATTCTGTGCCATGAAAATTCTGAAACGAGTATCTCTTATCTTCCTTTATACTCACTTTTCCCAGTGTGGAAGCCCATTATGTACATCAGAAGCATCATAGCATTTGTTAAAATAACATTAAGATTCATTTTAGTAATTCCATTCTATAAGGGCAACAGTATCCCTGTGGAGCTCCATGTACTCCTCTGAAGTCACTTATATAGTAACTCCTGTTACAATCTACACCTGTTGTCTGCAGAAGACAAATAGGATGTCTTCAGTAAGCATTTAACCACCCAATTAATATAATTGTTAGATAATGAAGATCAAATTATTGGCAAAAATTAGCTTATTATACTTTGCTGAGGCAAAAAGCAAACCCTAACATTTATGCTTCTACTGGAGGAATTATACAGGATTTTCCAAAGGGAAAAAAACCCCTCAAACTTGTACAAAAGTGTTTGGGGGTTTTTTTGTTTGTTTGTTTTTTGTGTGGGTTTTTTTTTTTTAATATAAAGTAACATTTCTTCCTCCACTTACTTGGCAATAATGTTTTGAATATCATTGCTTTTTTCCAATCTCTCAAAAGTCTTTCAAAACAAAACAACTGGTTTCTTTTATGCTCCTATTAAATTCCTACAAGATCAAAGTCTAGTGGAAAATATCTAAAATGTTTAAAATTAATATGAGGGATTTTCAAGTTTCTGTGTCCATGGCAAGGGTTTGGAATTAGATGGTTTTACAAATCCCTTCTAATCCAAAAAATTCTATGATTTTAGGTAAAGAAAACACATTGTGCAGTGCAGTAAACCATGAGCCCTTTTTCTCTTCATCATGACTTTTGAAGACATTAAATATGGAAAGAAAAGCACCAAATGAAAAATATTTGTAACACAGAAAGTAAAAACAAAGGTTTAGATACAGAAAGACTTAACATCTTTAATCACTCGGTTTTATTTTGTGACATAAACCAGACATAATTTGGGATGGCTCAGTGAGCTGTAAAAAATTGACAGTAGATGTATGTGAGAAGACTGAGAAAGCAATTATCTGAAACTAATTTGAGTTTATCAGGCAGAAATTAGACTTCTATGGGTAAAGTTAGAGTTTTGTATTAAAGTTGATGCATTAAAATATATAAAATTTCAAGGGTAATATAGTTAAAATTTCCTTGGCAAATAACTGATTTTCTGTCTGTACGGCTCCGGCATTCTCAACAGCTTTTATTCAAGTAGGAAACAATCTAAAATAACAGAAAATAAAAACTACTGCAATAGAGAAAAATCCATAAAAGGAAGGGGAAAAACTCTCTTTGGCTTTCAAGAGATTTTGTGTCTGACTTCCCCAACATTACAAAACTCCAAATTGGTACTGTCAGTCTCTGATGAGGTTGGACAGAGATCACATCTGAAATGCAGCTCTTGTAGGACTGATTTTGGAAAGGTACATTAGCATGAATGCAGGATGTCTTTCACTGACCCCAGAGAAGGTATTTTAAGCAGATTGGAGTGTTTTCTACACTTTAAAAAGTGAATAGGTGCTACACTAGGGCAAAAATCTAATTACACCATGCAATTGTATCAGAGTTTCTCTTCTCACATGTTAAGAGCAGTAGGAAAGCTGTATTTTATAGCTCAAACTTCTAAGAGCTCTCCTGTTTATCTAGAAGGTGGCAATCCTGCAATATCCCATGCAGTAAGTACCATTTAGTGGTCAAACTTTTTTATGCAATTAAGATTTTCCAGTAATGCAAGTGACTGTTTACAGTGCATTCACATCTAACGTGAAATAATATCTATCAGGTTGCAAAATGAGGGTCCTGGAAGTTAGGAAATAGCAGAAATCGGGTTAAACTTTGAGCCTAAGAATCAACTATTGCATAACTGCTTTATTAATCACTGTTTATAGCATTAAATGCAGTGTGTATAGTATACAGCATTCAAATAAACTCTGGGCTCTGAATGCTTCACAAAGATTTTTTATTTCGGAAAGTAGAGATAAGGATTTTTCTCTAAGATGGCTATGAAATCTTTTATCCTGACAACCTGAGTTTAATTTATTTGATTGGATGTAAAAGACAATTTTAAAAGGAAACAAGAAATCAAATATAAGGAATATTTCACTAAATAAGGTAAAATTTAGATTCCTGGGTGGAATTCTTTCATTTCAGGCTCAATGAGCACTGAAGAAGTCATTATTAGAAGTCTCTCTAGTAAAGAACAATTGTTCCCTGGCCAATAATTGCAGTTTTGATAAGTAAGAATCCCTTCCCAGAATCCAAAGAACTTGTACTGTCAGTGAAAAATGTTGGTACAATATGCAGTGAGAGCACAATTTGCAAAGCATAGGCAAACTTCTTGAATCTAAAAATAATAACAAGTTCTGATGACTGAAACACCTAGAAAGAAATCAAAGCAATTCCTTGTATTTCATAGCCAACATATTCCAGGAAAAATGTGTGCAGAATTACTTCATTCAATGATTCAGTTCAAGTGGATAATTCTATGTACTGAACAGATACAATACCCTGAAATGTTTGTGAAGGTTGTTTTATAAGCCAAATTTGTTGCCAAAGAAATTTTATTTTTCAACATCTGTCCTTTACAACTTCCAGATTGTCCGCTCACTGGATGATCTAAATTCTTTGTCAGGCCTATTTCTTAAAAACTTTAATGATAATATTCTACTGCCATAATGTAATAGAGGTTAATGTTTGTCATCCCTAGATCATAGTGTCTGTTTGAAGTGACAACATATGCATCATGAGAATGTATTTACACATAGTTAACTGGCTGGGGAGGAGGAAGAGGAAAAATTATTATAAAAATGAATATTTGTGTATGTTAATGTTTTTAATAACCCAGATGTTTTGATAGCACTGTACCACAACAATGGTGTCAAGTGATTCTTAGGGTTTTGGGTCTTTTTCCCTGTCTAGGACATTATTGTAAATGACAACAGAGGTTATCTGCATTCACTGAAACTCTGAGCACCTTGCTGCAAACAGGCTAAAGGAGGGGCTCTTTTCCCAAAGTCTGTCCTTATCATTCCCAGATTTGTCCCTAAAGGGAGGTTTCCATTATTTTTAGCCGAGCCTAATTCATTTTTTTTTAATTAAAATGATAATATTCCATCCATATTCCTTTGAGAAGAGCTTAGTCTTTACATTGCCATTATGTGCTATCTTACATGTCATTACATGCTAATGATTGTGCTGTTACTCAATAACTATGCTAATTTCAAACACAAGAGGTGAGATTATCTCCCTCCCAACACTTCCTTCCATTCCATTCCACCCTGGAGCACAGAGCCTTTCCTTTCCTTTAAATAAATATCACCACCACGCCCCTCTCTCTATCACAGCCTTTGTCCATCTCAGACTCAATGTTCATAAGGTTGATCCTCATCATCCTTGAGTCAAAAACAACACAATCAGGAGCTCACTGTGAAATCATTATGTTCCTGGGTTACTCTCATTTTACACTGAGCTGAGCAGAGCTCTACAGCTGAAAATTCCACACTTGGCTACATCTCAGCAACTACTTTTACAGGTCAGAGATTATCCCATTCTTTTCGCTTTTCAGAATACCAGGTGCAAATAAATAAATAATTTCAGTGCCTGACCAAGCAATGAAAGTACATGCATCTAAAATAAAATAACCACAAAGAACTTCCTTAGTTTATGTATTTGTTAATGAATTTCTGTATTTATGTATTTACTACCGTATTTTGTGATGAGAGAGGATCCCATCAGTCCATACAAATATCTCCAAGGGGAGTCCAAGGATGGTGCCAGACTCTTTTCAGTGGTGCCCAGTGACAGGATGAGGAGCAGTGGCCATAAACTAAAGCACAATAAGTTACACCTCAACATGAGGAAGAACTTCTTTCCATGAGGGTGGCAGAGCCCTGGAACAGCTGCCCAGGGAGGGTGTGGAATCTCCCTCTCTGGACACATTTCAAACCCATCTGGGGACATGTTCCTGTGTCACCTGCTCCGGGTGACCCTGCCTTGGTAGGGGGTTGGACTGGATGATCTCCAGAGGTCCCTTCCAACCCCAATATTGTGTGATTCTCTATCACAGAAAACAGTTATTGCCTTATTTTGAATTTTTTTATGTCTAATGAGTCTTGCTCAGTCTAACACATGCTATGTAGATACTGCAGTGATAGATACATTAGATATACCAAAATAGATATATTAGACAGGCAGAATTATCCCTGCATGTGTTAAGGTTGATTGATTACTTGATGAGTATTATATTCCCTTTACTGTTCTCTAAACCCCAGCTTTATTAACTCCACCAATTTTCTCCAACTCCTCAATTTGTAGAACTAATTGTGCCTCATTGCAGCTTCCTCCATTTAGCTGATGAAGACTTAAGAGACAGAAGACTTCTACACATAGAAGTGAATTATATACATAAAAAGCAGATTTTTATAAACTGAAACTTGTCTAGATGTATTTCTCTGTTAACTGAAATGTTTATGTACAGGCAAATGCCTGCATATGAATATTTAATAAATTTCCTTCTAGATTTTATTTTTTTCTTGCAGGAAAATCTGAATTTTTGGTTGAGTAAGAGCTTGTGTTATTCTATAAAACCTTTACAATTTTTCTCTATTAGGTAAAAAATGGTAAAGAGATATTTTTGTTGTTTTCATTGTTTCTGAACTAAATTTATAGCACTAAAGTCTATACTTTTGATTTATAGGGGAGAGTGTCTTTTCTCCTACTCAGAGCATTGATTTTCTATACTAATTTAAAGGAGGCACTGCATCTATAGAACATGTAATGAATAACATCTTCATAGGCAGAGACACACTCTAAAAAAAACATTTGCAAGACCTTTGTTTTGCCCTCTGTCTTGGGAAATGTGTTGTGTGGATTGCTGTTTGTATTAATCTAATTTTCATAGAAATACATTTGTTCTATATCCAGATAACAAAACCAGATATTAAAATTAATTTGATAATACATTTAGAGCCTTGCAGAAAGTCATGAAGCTACTACTGACCACTTAACACTTCAATCAAAAGTTCTGTTTAGCAACATCAGATGCATTACACAGTTTGGAACAGGAACTGGTTCTTTAGAAACTCATCATATCATTATCACAGGGACATAAAATTGCCTGCTAAGAGTTCTTGTATGATTATATCAAGTAACAACTGTTTTCACAATTAAAAACATATTTGCTGTGGGAATGTAAAAACAACTGCTATTTCTTGTGTATTTCAGTCACATCAAGTCAGAGTGAAGTTGACTGTAAATTCAGCTTCTACTATTTATTTATGGTTTAATTTGACACAATAATATTTTTTTCTTTATTTGTTGGGGGGAGTTAGCAGAAAACACACAGTCATCATTTAATTCTGTTTTGTCATCCTAAGTGAGCTTCCACAAAAAGTGCTTTACTGTTAAACAACTCTCTCAAACAGCAATGGCAATATAATTAGGTCTCTGTAGACTTATTCTAAAACCATGCAGTGCAAAGGCATAATCTCCTGTCATGACATAATAATGTGGTCCCCAGGGACCAGCTCAGAGCTTGCTTTGACACTGTAATGGCAATATAATAACTTCATGTGAGACTCAGCAGAGATTGCCACTGAAGCAACTCCTGCCCTGCAACAGCTGCCCTGGAATGCAGTATTCTCATCACAAGACTCAGAAATGCCACCCTATGAAAGCAGAGCACAGCAAACCATGGTTGTCAAGGGTGTTATCAGGTAAATAAATGAACTATGAGACACTGGGTGTCATCAGCTTTGCTGCTCACAAAGCTCTGTTTCTAAAGAGGGGAAGCCTGTAAAATTCCCTCCAGTCCATAAAACAACAATAGTTGGACAACCCTTCCCCACAAATGCTTTCTCCAAGTCTATCAACTCATAAAATGTTATATTAAGTTTTACATTTAAGGAGGAAATAGGATATAGGATCATAGAATCACAGACTGGTTTGGGTTGGAAGGGACCTTGAAGACCACTTGGTTCCAACCCTTTGCCATGGGCAGGGACACCCTCCACTGACTCAGGTTGCTCCAAACCCCATCCAACCTGGCCTTGGACACCTCCAAGGATGAGGCAGACACAATTCATGAATACAAAGAATATAATTTCATTTTTTACACCTTGTACCTCACTCAGATTCATTTATTTTCAACATTAATAAAATCGATTTATGAAAACATATTAAAAACTTAAATTGTCATTAAAACAGTTCTTATTCCATCTGTGCTGGAAGCAGCCTTTGTTTTATTATCCTATGTTTACTTTTTCAAAACTTCAGAAAGTATTTAGTATCAATGTTTTAATTGCTTAGCACAGATGTAAGATGCAGAGTGGCTTCAAGTCAGCAAAATGGAATGTTGAAGTACCTTGTTGAAAATGGAAACAAATTAATTTTACAACAGTAAACTGAAAAATAAAATCTCTGCAACATAAACACTTTGCTGAAGGAGCATTTTACCATTCAAGATATCTAACAGCTCATTTTGATTTACCTTGAACACACTTTTATTACTTTAATTGGAAAACAGTTAAAAACATGTCTTATAATGCAAATATTCATCTTTCTTCAAATGACTTCAGGAAAGAAAGAAGACATTTTGGAATAAAATCCATTCCAGGCTATTTCCTGTGATGCAAAAAGGATCCTATGGAGTTTAGTGTGTCGTTACCATTGGGGGCAGGAGAGTACACAGGTTGTAGAATTATTTTCATATAAGACATCTGAAAACCATAAATGTTCACTGACTGTGTGTCTATTCTGTGATTACTTGAAATGACAGTAAAAAGAACTGAAGAGGAAGATTTCCATAATGAGAATACATGTCCTGACCCTTATCAGGACAAATTTTGACAAGAGTAATTCAAAGAGACAAATGAAAACCAGCTGCTTCCACAAGTGGTGATGGAATCACAGAGTCAGATGGACACTGAGAAGGAGCTTCCTAGTTAAATATGGAACTTAAAGGAATTGTCACTCACCTTTCACAATGCACAATAAATAAATTAATGCAGAGCTAGAAATACAAATAAGATTTTTTCATTGAATACCTCATAAACTATATTTAAAACATACAGGATATAATACAGACACAAATAAAGCTGTATGTTAATCACTGAATAGAATATCAAGTACAGAAACACTGCCAGTTTTTGTCACAAGTATTATTATAATGTAACCTGCAGTAAATGTAGTGGATCTTACAGATATCTCATAAGGTAGCAATGAACATTGTCACCATAAGACATCAAGCACATTCACATTTTTGGCTTACTTTGTGTTTTGAATTACTGTAATGAATTAAATTACATACATGTGTAATTCCACCATCCTCTTTGACATATTTCTCTTTCCAAATGCTCTCACATGTCCTACAAAGAAAAATCTTGTCCTTTCGTGTCATCAAAGATTTGGTCTGTCGCACATGAGGGTGTCCAGGCTGTCAGCAGACAGAGCACTGAGCTATCCTCCCCTTTATCCACCAAGAATACTTTAGGAAAAATCATTTTCTAACCTGTTGACCTGTTTATATCATTAACATCTTGGCCTTAGTTTACAATGATCCCTTCTATTTCTCAAAACTAGTTTTTGTTTGCTTTCATTTCCAAGGTCACCTCCTCATTCTACCAAACCCTTCTGACATGTTTATGCCTGACTCAATGAGTCACTCCATGATTACATTTCCAGTCAAGAGCATTCAGACATTTTCACATGGAGTCCACTCTGGGTATTTCTAAGGGACTCACACAGACAGCTCTAATAATTTTTCCTTTCTTTATTTTTCCCTTAGTGTAAAATATCCAACAACAATTAGGCTGCTGATATAGCAGTCACACTACATTTTGTGCCAACAGAATGTTACATCACTGTTGGGTGCTGCTGTCTTTTCCACTGAGTATCACCAGTAATTCAGAGTTTATGACTTTTTGTCCCAGGCTTGTACAGTTTAGTATAAAGCTGCCCCCTACAGTGACTGGGGGCTCTGGTGTGCTTTTGTATGACTGCATTTGGAGTATTTTACCCAGTTTTCAGCTCCCCAGTATGAGGGTGACATCCCCAAATCAGTCCAACAGAAGCCGCCAGGATGATCCAAAAGGGACAGAGCTCATGGTCACACAATCACGTCTGAGGAGAGCCTGAGACAATTGGGTTTATTCTGTCTGAAGCAGGAGGCTTATTTCTGTTTATAGCCACCCACCCTCTGGAAAGATGTGGACAAGACAGAGACAAAGGTCTGGGGCAACAGGAAATATTGGGCACAGGAAATTCTGATAAATATTAGGGTTTTGTTTTCCCTAGCAAAGGTGTGCTCAGATGCTGGTATGTGAATGACAGATGCTAAAGAATTGCCATCCCTCAAGACATTCAAACTTGCTGGAGCAACTTGACCCAATTTGCCCTGCTGGAAGGTGTGTGAGGGGCAGAAGAGGTTGGAAAAGGCAACCTCCAGAATGCCTTCCAGGCTGGAATTAAAGTGATATTCTGCTGATGCAAAAAAATAAAATGTAAGTGATGAGTGCCATAAATGCCTCTGTTACAAACTGTAATGAATACAAAATTATTGGACAAAGCCCCATAATATGATTGCTTTTATACACCAGTTTTATTTTCACTGATATACTGCTCATATTATGGGCTGTAACTAAACCCTGCGTACTGCCAGGACACAGATTATTTTTTTCATAATTTTCTTTTGGATCATCAGTTTTCCCTCACACACAAATGCAAGCAAATACCTTTATAGCTTTACAACAAAAGGAATTGTTCTAGATATACTAGGATACAGATTATCTATTACATCTTTTGTGTATTTGATTCACCATCATATAGTGCACATTTCATGAAAATAAATAGGATTTATTATGATGTAAATTGAGAAGATATTTGCTAGGCATGGCATGAACAAGAGCCAGAAGTCTTTCACTTTTATGAACCTTAAACATTTCTTTTTATATCAGCACTTTTTGCATTCTGACCATCTCTGACAGGTTTCAATTTATAATGTTCTTTTTTATATTCTCAACACAGCAATCAAATCTTTGGACCTTGAGGAGAAGGAGGAAATTAAGGCCATTAACATGTTATAGGATTGTTTGATTTACTCATTATAAATTATTCTGAATCTGAATAGCTCATAAGACATGCCTAAAGGGAAGACAAATTTTGATTGGCAGTGTCAAAAAAGTCAAGGACATAGAGAGGTTTTGTTAATAATTACTAAGTGCCATTAAGAAATGCTGTTTGCTCTCTATCTAAAATCATTGGTAAATTCCAATCCAGGATTTCCCAGCTATCAAAGTAAGATATCAATTTATAATTAAAAGACAGATTAAGAATATATGCTGTAAACATTCTTTTCATAACTATAAAAGATGGAAGCCCTTAAACTAAGTCAAGATAGAAAAAAACCCTTCAGGATAGCAAAACCCCTCAGAGACAAGATCAGAGGTATCTGTGCAGGGACTCCTAAATGTTATGGTCTCCTAAATGTCTTCTTTTTTTCCCACTATATCACAAATAAAAGGATCTATACATATAAAAAAGAGCATTCATCTGTTTTTTTAAAATAGTCAGCTCATGTTTCTGTTTTTGTAACAAATATATAAAACACCCCTGCACAAGGATAAAGAGCCTCCTGACAGGACTGACAGCCTGGCAGAGAAGTGTGAACAGCACTTCCACATTCCAGGACCTGAGGGGAGCCCATAAGAAAGAGAGAGACTATTTACAGGAGCATGTAGTGTCAGGGCAAGGGGAAATGGCTTCAGACTGAAAGAGAGTAGGTTTTTTTAGATATCGGGAAGAAATATTTCCCTGTGAGGTTGGTGAGGCCCTGGCACAGGTTGCCCAGAGAAGCTGTGGCTGCCCCATCCCTGGAAGTGTCCAAGGCCAGGCTGGATGGGGCTTGGAGCAACCTGGGCTAGTGGAAGGTGTCCCTGCCCATGGCAGGGAGTGGGGAAAAGTTGATCTTTAAGGTCTCTTCCAACTCAGGTCATTTTATGATTCTGTGATTCTTTATCCCCACACACCACCCACAGGGAAAACACCTTTCCTATTTTATCTTTCTTATTCTGATACCTGTGGCCTGGGTATGGATTTCTACTCAAGGCATAGCACTGTGTTTGCCACAAGAGAGAAACCTAATCCATGCAGATACTTCCCAGATCCAAAGCCTACCAACAAGTCACCTCTGCAGAGCTGTTCACTCACCCAATTTCTACAGGGAAAGGGCTTCTAACATCTCACTCTGCTATTGAGGACACCTAGATCTGTTCTCACAGACAAAACAGCACAAATTCTGAAGCATCAACTATCAAAATATTCGTGACAAAGACAAGCAGCAGTTCAACATCAGCCAATACAACCTTAGCAGAGCCCCACCTTTACCCTGTAACTCCTTGCTATAGGACGATTAACAGAACAGAGCCACTGGAATTGCCCCCTATGCCAAGCACAGCAGGCCCACAGTCTGACTCTGCCAGTTTAATGTGTGAACTTCCAGAAAAAACCCCTTCCTTATACAAGTAAGGTCTGAAAAAACACAGTTTTAAGGAAAGTAAAACCCATGATATTCTAGGAAAGGACGGAAGACCGATTCTACTGTCCACCCACCTGAACCAAGACCAAAAACTTACCTGAAAACAGGTGAAAGACCTTGGAGATACAACTATGCAAATGAACAGGTGTGACAAAATATTTGGATCTTCCCAGACTTTGGAAGAGGTTCCGTCCTTTCTGTACCAAGCAGGGGTAACAGCCCAGATGAAGAAGGTGCCACAGGAGTTTTGTGCCTCTGGACTGGTGGACTGGTGTGTGCTGCACTCTTGGACCACAGTGTTGGGGTTTTTTTTCCTTAGGTGTTTCCATATAAATTCCAAGCATTAGCTGTGATGGAAAACAAGGTAAAAAAAGATCATCAGGGCACTATTGATCTCACTAGTATTAAAAACCTCTTCAACAGAATATGGATATGCATGTTTGAATAACACTTTTTTTATTACTCGTACAAACTCTAGTAGTATAAAGTCAGGGATAGAATTTTTTTTCCATATTGTCCTACACTCTCCCCCTTCCAGGTAATTTTCCCCTCTAGCAATTTTAAAGCCCTGCTTAGTTTCTGAAGCCACCTTGATGTGTGTGTGTCTTTCTTAAGTAAATAAGGCAGCCCAACTGCACCCTGGGGTACAGCACAGTGGCTCAGCAACATTATGAACAACTAAGGGCTGACACAAGGTTCCCTTCTCATTTTCAGAAATAGAGGTACAGTGCTCCATGTTCAGAATTAAATACAGTGAATTTCCAATGGACAGAAATTTTTAAAGCCAAGTAAGATCATTTTTTTCTCCTGGCACTAAACAAATATTTAAATTTGTATTAGAAATTCCATATTGTTTTTTTACAGCTGTAGCTGTGTTGTTGCAGACCACTAAACTTACAGAGTAGCTGCAACTACTGCAACCTACTATCTAGGGTTTTTTTGTTTCATTTTTACAAGATCACAGATAATTAACATTTTATTTTGAAAGCACTTTAAAAAAGAATCCAGTAATCATTCACTTTTAATGTAGTGAGCTAAGGATTTTTCTTTGATATTGTTATTACAGACACTGCATGTCTGTAAATTTGAAATGATAGGACAGCAAATACCTTCAGAAGGACAGACACTGCCTTTGAAGTCAGTATATATGGTTTAACATAAATGTAATTTCACAGCAAACTGCCTTTTATTGTTCACTGTTGTTTTGTCCTGACACTCAATGTCTTGTAATAAACATTCAGAACTTTGATATAAATAAATAATGTAATATTTTCCTTTAAACTCTTTGAAAATAAGCTAAATGGAGACAGTAAGCGGGACAATGAACATTCCCTTGTACACAAACCTGCACAAATTCCAGTGTCCAACATATACTCAGAAGCATCACATCTGCATCTGATGGCCAGTGTATTTAAAGTCTTGGAGAGGAGTTCCAGCCATTTGAAAGGCTGTAGTGAAGTATTTTTTCTTTATCTGAACACATTTTTGCAGGTCATATCCCGTTTTGCCATGAGCAAATATTTCCATAAAGTTGGTTTTGAAATTTTAAGGGTTTTTTTTCCCTGTCTTTAAGCCCTGTAAAATGTCAATTTTACCAACTTATATGGAAGAAGAGAAATTATCCTGTTGATAGAGAGAGGAATGTAGAGCTTGCAAGCCTGGGAACCAAAAAGGGAGAGCCCTGCATCACAGAAAGGAGAGAAGATCTGGCTAGCAAAAAATTGCATTTTAGATTGGGCTTCCCTAAGGCATGACAGTCTTGTGTCATCAAATAAAACATATCCAGTACCATGTAACTGAGCTAAGGCTGTTGGCTCATTAAAAAACTTCCTGCTGCATATTTAGGATAGAATGATTAGTGCACAAGTGTAAGGAATATAACAAATTTCTCTCTGTAAATGTTAAGGACCAGATAATTTCTACAGCAGTCATACATGAAAAATACAGTGTAGGAGAAGATTGCAGTGTTAAACATTCAGGGAAGAAGAACAGAAGGAGCAGGAATCCCTCAATGAGCTCTGAGTTCAGACTGAGCAGACCATATGACTGAGTATTAAAGTAGAAGAAAGTAAATCTCAGTGTAAGAGCAAAAAAAGACAGTGAAAGCCCCAAGATGAGGAAGTTGTGGATGAGTGGATAAAGTTCCCAGAGAAGTTGTGGCTGCCCCATCCCTGGAAGTGTCCAAAGCCAGGCTGGACAGGGCTTGGAGCAATCTGGGCTAGTGGAAGGTGTCCCTGCCCATGGCAGGGATGGAACTGGATGAACTTTAAAGGGAGTGTGACAGAACCTGCCTGTCCACTCTCCTCAGAAATCCAGGGATATATTTTTTTTCCAGAAAAGCACGTCATGCTCTTCACAAGTGCTGAAATTCAGAGTCCTCACCAATGCAAAGGGAGAATACGTATTTTTTTAAGAAGAATGAGAAGCAAGATATTCTGTGTGCCCCATCACAGTCCTACTCAATCCAAATGTCTGAAAGAAATTTTCCTTTTCAAGATCCCCCAGCCTTTGCTAAGCTTCTTGTCTGGAGCTTAGCAAATAAACCTCTTCACACTTCAGCTGTGTGGCTGCAACAGCAAAACATGTTTTCTGATGGAGAGAATAAAACTTCCAAAACATGAAAGTTCAACGTGTTAAACAGTCATGAAATGTTGTCACAAGGGGTGGAATTCTCTTCCTTTTCCTGATAGTTTTGCATTGCTGTAACAGCTTTGACTTCAGTGCAGTGATAACCTGACTCATATAATGCCAAAAACATGGTAACAGGGGCCAGAATTTGATGCAATGGATGCAACATGACAAGCATAAAAAATTAAAAGAAAGAAAATATTCCCTTTGATTTGATGCCTGTGATCAGCTTGACACAGAGTTGGTTGTCTAAATTTCTAGCAAACCTGAGGGTGGAAAATGTTGGTAAGTCAGGAAGGTTTCCAAATTTTTGAAAAAGTAGCAGTTCTATTCCAACACATTTCATTGATAAAATAACCAGTAACAAGACACTGACGCAAAAATATTTCCCGCTTGGATGTCACAACTAATTACATTATTTTCATTTTCTCCAAAGAATCTTCTATCAAATAAGGCCAAGGAATATGCATATACCACACTGCTTCAACTAAAACAATATTTACTTTTCTTAATGCGTTCAATAAATGTATTTTCTCAACAGACACAAATATGAATTCTTAAGCCCAAAACAAATCATAATCCTCCATCCAGTGAATACTGAAAACCAGTTCTTCTAAATACCTAATAACATTACTTTGTAGTCTTTCATATGATTAAACTGCAAAAAATTATCTAATTTTATATAAAATTTTATTAATTGCTTTAAAAGAATAATAATACCTCTTTATTCTTTCCTGTGCACTAATAAATGTTTTACCAGTTCCACTCTGACTTTGTTCATTTCTGTTTAGATGTAGTTAAAAGAGATCTTGGGGAAAAAAAAAAGTGGAATTAAAAGGCCCAGAATGATGTGAACAGAAATATAAAGTTTCAGGGGTTTCTGCCAGTTTAGGCAGAGAGAGGGAAAAACACATAATTTGCATAAAGCTAAGAGTTCCACCTTCATGGGAAATATGTGTAATAATTGTTTTCTGTTTATGGAGACTCCTCTGAGGAGGAAGTGGAGGAGGGCAAAGTCTCAACAGTAAAAATTATGCCCTGAGGTTGTAATACCACTCCTGGAGCAGTCACAAATTCATTTATCTCACTGCACAAGATTTCAGAAACAAGAGACTGACCAGCATTTGTACATTTAACACAGATATCATAACTTAAAATATTGACTAATGAACAAACCAATACCATTCAACAGTCAATTTATATAACGTCTGAACCTTATTATGTAAATCTATTTTAAAAAATACAGTATATACCATATGGGGAACATCTTCCCAGCTGTAACTGAAAAATAGTCAAAAAACCAGTGCTGTTATACTAATTTCAATAAAAGTTATAAAAGAATCAATCATCCTGATGACTGGAGCTTTCTTTGAAAGGTGAGCATAACTAAGTTATAACAAACTTTTAATAATATATGAAACTACTAACAATTGCATTATCATTACATGTACTTTAATTTTTTTTTAATATGTTCTTTGAGAGGCACAGGATGATATTCTCCTTGGAAAACCCTGGTGTGGGTCAAATATGAACTGGTAATTTGGAAAAGGCATAATTTTGTTCTAGGGACACACATAGAATGCAAGGATATATGGCCACAAAAATCAAGTTTAACATAAAGTCATGAAACCAAAAAAACCATGAATTAAACAACACTGCCAGTAAGCTGCCATTCTCCTTTACATAAACATTGTACTTATTACCCTAACTTTAAATGAAAAACATTACAAGGATAACAAAGCCAACAAGGATTATAAAAGTTTTATCCCTGTTCTGCTGAGAATCATTTAGATTTACGAGATTTTCCTAATAGCTTAGATCAATATTTAACATTTCAGATTTTCTGTTTAGATATTCTTCTAAATATAATAGAAAAATGGCAAATAATATGGCTGGCATCTTCTGTAATTGCAAACAATTTTACTAAGACAAATATTCCAAAAAGCAAATTTCTTTTACATGATTATTGGAGATAAATATTGGAAGGTTAGACAGAGAAAACTATAGTACATAATTACCAGCTGCTTATCTCAATTGATTATTAAATATCTTTATTTATTTGCACTTTCAAAACAAAAGTCAGTAATCAAACACTTCCTATAGGTTTATAGCACAGGGTTTGCTACAATCTCCCCCTCTCCATTTACTAAGGATGTTCTGTTTTAAAAACGCTCATTGAGTAAAGGTTACGGGTAGAACCAGGAGCAAGAGGATTTATTGAGGATATTCTGCTTTAAAAATGCCTGTTGAGTAAAGGTTATGACAAGCACTAGGAAACTATAAAAACAGAGAGCTGGGCTTTTACTAAATGTATTACTTGGAACTGAATGTTACAACCCAGACTCTCCCACTGGTTTCAGCTGATGCTCCTTTTGACCAGCAAAGGTTGATAAACACGTCCAGCTCGTGATCAATCTGACAAAACACAAGGTTTCTCCTGCCAAGTGCCAAAGATTCCACCAACTTCTGCTGTTGCTGTAAACACTTAACAACTTTCTGAGATACTCCTGCATTCTTGGTTCTTAAAAGGTTCTTGTTCTGCAGAGCCCTTGTTTCATGAAGGTCAATAATCAAAGCATTCAATTCACACCTTGTATCCTCCTGTTCCAAAGAGCAGAGAAATTTCTTAAGAGTTATTTCTCTTGTTCTGTAGGAACACACTTTCCCCTGTATCCAGGTAAATAGTCATAGATCTAAAAGAAGCAATCGAATTTTTGTGTCTTAAAAGACTCCTCTGAAAGAGGAATACTGCTTTCAATCTTCAGAACCAGACATAAAGCTGTTTTCAAATGTTAAATTTTTATATATTTCACAATTTATTCTTATAAATGATGTATCTACTCCCCAAAAGTGACAGAATCCTGTAATGTAAAAGATGAGTTTCAGTTTAATGAACTGTACTCTCTATCTACGATTTATATAACATACAGATGAAAAACCTTCACTGAAAATGATCATGTTAAGGTATGGAAATAATACCTTAGAAGGAAGCTGTGAGGTTAATTTCCACTACCTTTGAGCTGTCTGGAAAAGTGGTATATTAAAAAAAAAGCCAGAAATATTAAGTACTACAAGTAGAGTACCATACAATACATAATGAAATCTTTCATCCAAGAGTTACAGTAAAAAATTTTATAGTTGCAGTATCTAACAGAATTTATTTCTGATACATGATTGATATTGACTTTTTTAATAATAACTCCCTGTCTATTCAATGAATTATGGATATTGATTCTATTTAGACCCTCAAACCAACAAACAAACAGGGCTACTGTATATATGAGAACTTTAAAAGCAACCAAACTCACTAAAGTACAGCAGGATATGTGACTACACAAAAATATGCAAATGCAAGAGAGGGTTGCCCTGTGATTGCCTTATGGAGATAATGGATGTGGGCAGCACAACTCAGCTCTTTTTACAAAAATATCTGAACCAATATTAAAGTCCAGTCAGTGTGAGACTTGTGCATTCTACCTCAATAAAAGGATCAGAGTGGTCTCCAAATCTTGTTTCAAATTAAATCACCCAAGTTTTTACTTAGCAAGTTCACAGCTGTGAGTTCTATTTCCAGTTTTACTTTCAGTGCAACATTGTCTAATTCTCACTTTCCTTTTCAAGGTGTCTATATTTGCCTGTCTCAAAGGACAATATACCAAGTTATGCATTTCAAAGGACATTGAGACTATAGAAGAACCAAGCACTACCAGAACAAAGAGAGACATTGAATCAGATGTTTCCCATTTCCAAGTTTGTAATGGCTTT
Source organism: Pachyramphus minor (assembly GCA_013397135.1). NCBI lineage: Eukaryota > Metazoa > Chordata > Aves > Passeriformes > Tyrannidae > Pachyramphus > Pachyramphus minor. The sequence goes on from VYXB01005382.1 coordinate 157,450, forward strand.
ACTGCACCATAAAATAGCTCCATGTTTAGAAGAAAAGGTGCAATAATGCATGTTGAGCTGTTCCAAGGAAAGAATGATTACAGTGCAGAGTAGCCTAATCACTGCAACATTATGTTAATTTTTATTAGGTCCTATGTGTGCAGTTTGGGACTGATGAGGATACTGAAAGATTTGTTGAAAGCTCCTGCAACAGCAGGTCACATTTTAATACTTTAATGGGCAACTGCTGCATAATGTTTCCTAACCTCATAGCTTCTCTTTGTAAACTTTATGCTGACCTTCCAAACTAAAGATGGATCAATACCATTTTATAAGACTATAAAACTGTATGAAACACTCAGTCAATACTGTATTTTTATCACGCTTGTAATATAATGCAGTTCTGTACATCATATAACCCTGAAAGGACCAGAAAGAAATTTTGTTTAAAGATATTAATTCAGCAAAGTACTGGCCAACACGAAAGTCAAAGACACCTTAGTGTCCAAAAATCCCCCCCAAACCCAAAAAATTAAGTTAATGCAAACTTAAATTGTCCAAATCCAACTGTGTGGCATTTTTTGTATATGCTTTAATGCTTCTCTCCAGCCTAACTCTGAATTTTTACATGAACAGCAAGTACCTCCATTAATGAGTATGCTTTACAGACCAGCTTTACTATAAATAGTATTTTCTTTGCTGTTCCATCACAGTTGAGAGTTCATAGAAACTCATTGTATATTCTTATAAAGCACACACAAACATAAGCGAACACTAACAAATAAATATGACTTGAAAAAATATAACAGTGAAACAGACCAAAAGAGAAATAGGAACATGAGATTATTTGCCTTCCCTTGAATGAAAAAATCAAGAGAAACATGGTATAAGTAGGTGTAATTAGCATTTGTAGTTATGTTTGAAATGCCTCTTATTTGTGCAAACATGAATAAAACCCTTTGGATAAGAACATCTGTCTGAGCAGAGCAGCCACTGTGCAAAGAGGCCAACTCATATCACCTCCCATAATGGAAGATCTCTCCATCTTTGTGGTTTCCTTGGGCTCAGGATCCAAGCCTTTCAGTGCTGAATTCTTTCCAACACTGGCTTTATCCCAGGGAACCTGATATAGAAACAGGGGGGCCAGGCTGCCATGTGTTTAATCAGAACTGTTTTCCTCTGGTGGCCAAGGCATTCATCTTCCCAATTGTGAGCTGCTCCCCATCCTTTTGGTAATTAACACACATCTGAGCTGTGCAGGTTGGAGGTGTAAAGCTCAGCTTCAAGGGCACAACTATTTTATTGCCCTCAGCATGAGAAATCTGTACACATAAAACGTATCCCTTGTAAGTGAAGTCCCCACACACCCCATCTCTAAAGAGAAAAGTATTTCTTCTGTTCAAATAGAGCTGTAAAGGCAATCTCCAAACAAGCATTCGGTGGATCAATAGCTAGAAATTGAATAGAACAATGTCTCATGCTGCTTTATAGAATTTTCAAAAGATTTGAACCACACAAACTCAACTTTTCAAGTTCCACCACTGGGATTTATAGCCTTGTTTTCTGAGTCTGGAAGAGAAACAACAAAGAGTAGATTCACACACTAAAACTAAGAAAAATACTGGATGGACAAATAATATCAGGGGTCTAACTTAAGCCTAGAAAAGCAAGGGCATTCCAAGTTAGGTTCAGGTGTTTAGGTTTACCTTAGAGGACTCCAGAGAAGAAAGGGGGTTTCATACACCTTTCTTTTTAACGCCCAAGTGCAACAGATATAGTTTATATTTATTAAGATCTGGTTAAATATATTTTAAAATTTAAATTAACATATTTTAACAAATTCATATAATATATAAAAACAGCCTTTCCATGGATTTTTAGGATCATATTGTCAATTTATTTAATGCTCTTTTTTCACTTGAACATCAGTGTGTTATAATCTTTCTCTGTAGACATCAATTACTTAATTTTCTATACCATAAATCAGGAAACAGATATTTTGTATATTAGCTCCTGGTCTACAAGATGTGTCTTGCTTCTGGCTTTACCACTCATGAAGAAAAGTAAATTTGTTCCATTACATGAAAAGAAATATCATGAAGAAAAAGACATAAAATTGTAATTCACACACACAAAAAACCCCCAAACCCCAAAACCAAACCAAAGAACAAACAAACAAACAAACACTCAAAAACCCAAAATCCCCACAACCAAAAAACAACCCTTTTTCAATGTTCTGGGTTTGGTTTTTTTGGTGGAAAATAACTTCAGGCCTGAAATTTATTTATTCAATACCTAAGGTAAGATGACAAGAGAAGTTGAAAGAGCAATTTTAGACATACCCAGGAGAACAGTTCCTTCCAGGTCTGACTCAGTTTTGGTGTAACCTGTCTGGTTATGCAAAGTATCCTGCTGTTTTCCACAGATGTTCCAGAGAGTACATAATTCCCACAACAAATCATTGGTGCTGAACACAGATTTTCAGAAGAAGGGGCAGGAATATGTGGCTACCAGGTTTGGGTCCAACCACACAGAGGATTGCAGACCTGTCTAGAATTCTGCTGTACATTTCTTTTTCAGCTTCCTAAGGAAAGTCAACCAATTTGCCTCCAAGGAATTCCAATCCTGCATGTTCCTAGATCCAAAATGAGTACAAGTGTAATGTTCTTCTGAAAAAAAAGGGATTTGAACTGTGTCTTTATCAACTGGGCATCATTATCACAGGCAATCTCCAGGAAGACAAGTGAGAAATTTTCCCTCTTTTGAAAAAAGAGGGAAAGTATTTTTTTAACAGGTTCAAAGTATTATAGAATGTTAGATTCAATATTTTTAATAACCCAAGAGAAAGTCATTCAGAAACCAGAAGCATCCACAGAATTGCCCATCATCTAGATCTGATACAGGAGCTCAGTCTCCAATACAAGAAGTTTATGAACCAACCACAGGTTGGTTCTTTTTTCTCACCAGGAAAGATGCAGCTCAAACATTTAGTTGTGAAGTAAAGACTTGGCTGAGGTAATAAGCAGATAAGATATATTATGAAGAATAAAGGAAAGATTTTGGAAAGTTACAGGTTGGAATTATTACATCTAATTACTTTAAATGAAAATGTTCATTTTCCCTGTCTTGCACATATAATTTTTTTTTCTGCTTCTTCAGTCTAAATGCAAAGAAAGCAAATTATTTTGTTGCCACTAACAATACAGATTTCGGTTTTGTTTGGATTCTTTTCCTAACACAGTTTAACTTACATTGTATTTTTAATCATTGCAAAGAAGCTCAGAAACACATAATTTTTGGCATTTTTTTTTGCCTTGAATATGTCAGGGGACACTCTACATTTTTTAGAAGATGTGAACAAATAAGTCATCAGAAAAAATGTCAAACTTGAAAGTCTCAGGTTCCAACTGTGGAAATAAGTACAACCTCCTCTTGTCTCTTATAATTAGATCTATTGATTTATGTGTTTTGTTTTACTTGCATTTCATACAAGTATAAACAGATGAGAGAATAACAAGGGGGAATAAAAAGAAAACAAATAAAGTGTTTTAGCATAAATAAAATACCTAGAAGAAATGAAATTCATTATTATGGTGTAATGTAATGTAATCTATTTATTTCTGGCTTTTTTTACCTGAAGCTGTTACTCTTTAAGTGTTTCCAAGGCAGCACACTTTTCTCTCAGCTTGTCAAACAAACCTACATATATTTAAAAGTCCCTTCTCTCTTCTTGGCTTCACCCCTCCACAAGAATGCAGGACATTCTGGAGCTCATCTCTCCCACAGTTGCACACTCTGGATAGATCCTGTCAAAATTCATTATTATATTCCTAAGAGATGTTGTACCTCTGCTTCCTTGAGGGTAACTGAGGATGAACTTCTCTAACGAAAGATTCATTTTATGTCTTGAAGAAGATGCCACCTGAAAACTATAAACAAAACCCTTTTTCATCTTCAGTGAGTGAACCCAACTGATATTCAAGTATTTTCTGCTTGCTGGTTGAAGAGTTGGTAAAAAATCAGCAAGATGTAATTTTTATCTGTTCTAATTATTATTAGATGATGCAACTTTAAATAAACAGAAAGTCAAGAAAAAAGTTCCAGAGTTTCTTCCATAGAGAAGTCATAGAATCATAGTATGGTTTGGGTTGCAAGGGACCTTAAAGATCATGCCCTATTTCTCAAAATAATAGATTTTTGTAACATACACAAGAGAAAATCTACAAAGGTATTCAGTTGGCCATCAATATTTTGGTCTTGAAACCCTTTTGAAATCAAATGCAAAATACAACTAACTTTTGACTTCCCAAAAAATAAAGAATTATTTGTAAGCTGAATGACAGAGAGCTAGCACTGAACTGACCTCTAGAAGCAGAGCCTTCCTCCCCTGGAAGGTATGTATGAAAATGGAGTGCACCTATGCATGTCAAGCTCTGCTTTCTTCCAGAAGCACATATTTTTTTCTGGAAGTAAAATCAATGCAATAAATCAATACCTTTGCCAAGTACACAGCTGCAACAGTAAGGCATTGCTGTCTTCAAGTTGCAGTGCAAAGATTTGAAAATATTCCTAAACTTTCATTTTGGAACTAAAATACTGGGTTTTTTTACTGCTATCTTTTTTAGATCTCTATGGGTCTGTGTGTGCAAGCCCTACTCCAGCACATCAAACCTCAGAGATCTGATACTAATGGAGTGCAGTCACCAAAATAATAACAACAAATTTCCATTTCCTCTTTCCTCCAACAAAGTTTCTTGTCTGGAAATGCAGTGTAGTGTCTCATTCTTCAATTCTTAATTTAGCACTGCAAATTTTACTTTTCCTCTCATTCAATCCCTAAGTAACACACTCATTTCATGATGACAGACTGAATATTCCTGCTACAAGCTTCTAGGCACTACAGCTGTGTAGAGCATATATTTCCTCATTAAGGCAGTGATGCTACAACTAACATTTAAACATGGGAATATGTAATTCATGAGTGCAGGCATTAGTTATCTGGCTAAAAACTCATGAATACATATGAAAACAGTGATTACCTAAAAAGACACCTTGCAGGTTTCTAATGTAAATGCGTTTTCACAAATTACTTGGAATGATAGGAAATAGAGCTTGTTCCCTCAAGATGCAAAGTCGCTGTTCCATAAATTGTTTCAGCACTATGTTTATTATCACTTTTTTTTTTTTTTAAGAGAGTGGATGATTCTCTATCAAAACTTGACAAACTTTCATTATAGTTGCATCTATTACACCAGCAAAAGTGTATCCAACACATCTTCATGACATTTGCATTCCAGGAGTTTACTGTGTCAGATAAAACCTCTTTGTTTTAACAAAGCAGGTAAACAAACTTTTCAAAGTATAAATCCCTTACCTTTTATCATATATAAATCACATTCCATAGAATACCAGTGCTCATTAAAATTTAGCTAAAACTCAAACCCATGAACATCTGTAACCATATGTACAAATGATTATTTAGCTTGCATGTTATGCTGGATTTTTGACAGGGAAATATGAGATCTGACTGAAAGATTGAGCCTGAACCACAATGGAGTTTCAAGAAGTAAGATTAGAACTGAATTGGAGGTGAACCAAACCAAAGCACCAGAAATACCCAGAATGGTCAGTTGTCATTTTGAGAGTTAAAAAAGGAGACCAGGTCGTGCATCAATCCCAAAGTAAAATAAGGAAGAAGGCAGAAATCCAGATCTTTAAGGTGTTCACTGTGAGGAACAAGCCTATGGAGGAGCAGGCAGGAAGCTATTTATAGGGGTAGATGTCTATGAGCAGCCAATCAGCTCTGAAAACCAACAATAAGAAACCATGAGCCATGAAAAAATGAGAAACTTGTTTTTTGGTGTCTGGGAACCTGCAGTCACCTCAGCTTTGCTCCTGTGATTTCATGGGAAGTGATCAAGTGCCTGAGCTCATAGATACTGTAATGCAAACATGAATAAAAGCACTACTGCCAAAGTACAATCACCTAATAGCATTGGTGCCCTAAATGGATCACAAATGTATTAAAACGATCAATATTCATTTATTTTGTGCTCCTCATACAAAACTGACAGCAATTTTAGTTGTATAAATGCAGCAACACCATGCAGGAAAATGGGACATATATAATGTTTCTTACTCTCACAGTAATGTAGGAAGCTGAATAGAAGCTGGTAGAACTGTCTACAGTTCAAATTACATATAAATTACTTCTTTCCAAATATTTGACAGGAATATACCCCCAAAATGTTTTTGCAGCCAACCTTTCAGCAACAATTTGTGATACAATTGCAGTTGAATGAAACTCTCTCACTGTTTCAAGTAAAGAGAAGATATTGGACAGTAAGTGGCTGCTCAGGACTCTCAGCCAAAGTCTCCTATTAGGATACATGGGATTACACTTACGTTTGTTTCCCCTCGAGTCTCTGCCTTATTTGTGACAGCAACCAAAATATGTATGCAAAGGATTAAAAGTGCTTTTCAAGGTTACTGCAGAAATTGGAGATTGTCAGAAGATGGTGCTCTTAGGCTGGTTTTATCCAAGGAAATTATTTTAATCACAAAAATAAATAATCCGTGTGAAAACCCTGGATTGTTGATTGGTTTAAAATGTGAACATTTTTAATAAATAAATAATTTTGCATTTGTTAAGGCAGAGCTTTGACCTTGAACTACTTTACTAAGTGTGTACTGATGCACTTGCAGAAATCTTGTCTCAGTAACATGGGATTAAGTTTTGTTTCTGACAAGTTAAATTAAACTCAGGTGCAGAATTATTCTACCTACACCTGGAATAATGTGCATAACTTCACACATTACAATTTTTTTCTGGTTATTGGAGATATTATAAGTAGGCTTATTAACAATTTCATATTAACAGTGAACTGAATGCATGGATTGCAAGGCTGAGGTCACAGTTCAATTAAACACAGAGAGCTGAGCATTTTAGAGGGAATGATGGGGGAAAACAACCAGGGAAAATTTCCAATACCCCATCAATATGAACATTAAAAATTGTACTTGATAGAAGAAATATATATTTGGGTCTCTCACTGAAAATATAATCCTACTCTATCTGCAGCTATTCTCAACTGATATTCTATATGAATACATCTGTAAAAAATGTATGATGATCTCCAACAATTTTTTCCTTCACTATTTGCTTGATATTTAAATATAATTATTTTTCATAGCAGATTTCAATAAAGAAAGGGGAAATTTGATCAGCTACTGCAGGATGGATATTTATAGCTTTTTCCTCTAACCAAACACTTGAAACATATTTTCAATTTCCTTGCTGAATTAAAGCACCATCTTCAGGACCAGCTTGGAGGGAAGATCTGTTTAAGAGACTCTTGCCTTGGAGAGTGGGAAGTGGGCACTTGGGGAAGGAAGCATAGGAACAAAGCAAATAGAGTCTGGTTCCCTCCATGCCTCCCTGCAGCCTGCAGTTTACAGGCTAATCTGAACACTTGACTCACTTGTGCTCTTGGCTCAGCTGCTTGGAAAACTGTTCAGTATTGGAAAAGAAATAAAATTACAATGAAGACTTACAGAACTAAGCACTGTCTTCTTTTCTTCCTGTTAGAAGAAGAGGCTTTGGAAAATTAGATTTAAAATGCTACAAAATGTTTGCAAGAAACAAGGTAGAGGTACCTGTTATTCTTAAGATGATGTCTCTCTCAAAATTGTGTTTTGTTCTTTATCATTCTCATGAGATGATCTCTCTGCAACCTGATCTTACAAACAACAACAACAACAAATAACAAGAAGAACAAATAGCAACAACAACAAAAAACACAACAAAACCCCAAAGAAACACTCCCCCCTCCCAAAAAAAAAATGCCAAAAACAGAACCAAAAAAGGATAAAAACCTTAGTAAATTGGGCCAAGGATAGGACTTGTCAGCAGGTCTTTCTGTGAACATTTGGTACTTTGAAACACCTTTAATTTAGGAAAAACAAGTGGAAAGAAGCTAGTGAGTAAGAAGAGAGGAGGAGTAAGCAAGGAGGGTATGAGGGACCATCACACATGACATCTACACAACAACTGTGACATGACAAAGCAAGAACAGAGCTTTGCTCTCATCTTTTGCCCAAGAACTTTGTTCTTGACATCACCTTAAATTTCTCTTTAGACATCCTTCTCTCTCTGTCCTTCCCTCCATGAAAGGACATTTGCCACATTTGTTTCTCTTGTCCATTCAGATTCTGAGCTATTTAAACTGGAGAAGCTCCTGGTCACTCCCCTGCAGTGCCTGGGCGGGTGGCACTGACCTTGGCTGCTCCTCAGGAAGTGCTGTGAAGAGTACAATTAATAACATCTCCTCCGGGGCTTTTCTTCACTTGGAAATCACACCAAGTTAAATCACAACCTTGAGAAGTCACTTAGTGGTGTTTTCTAATTGAATGTAATTGTCAAGTGAAACCAAGTCCTGGGAGATATTGCCACATTAGCGCAGCACCTCCAACTGCTTAGTCACTCTGACGAGGTGTTGATCTCCCTTCCCATGGTATTACAAGCCATGAAATATAACAGTGTAACAGCCAGAACAGCAGGATGTTATTTCTGCTTCTGTCATTTATTCATCACATATTATTGAGGAAAATAATATGTGTTTTCCTAAGCTCCTTCACTTGTTTCACAGGAAATAATAACTGTGACCTCCCGTGCAGGGGAACTGAAGGACAGAATTCAAACTTAAAAAACATGGTGAGATAAGAGATGTTAAAAAAGCTCAAGTATTTATTATGAGAATTTGAGCAAATGCCATTTTTCAGAATTACAGAAGTTTCTTACTTGGCATACAGTTGGAAGACAGGAATTATATTTTCTATAGATTTAATCTTTAGTCACACATCACTTTATCCATATTCTTTCATTGAAATGCTTTTCTCATCAAGTTACCAACCTAAGAGTTGGAGCTTAGAGATTTTTAATGGTGTGAGCCATATTCTGAAGAGTAACTTTAGAGGCCTGTTGTTTTTGTATTAACAGATATAAATGGCAATACCAAAGTGCATGTAAAAAAAAATCCCATTTTGCAGTCTTTGAACTGTGCCTGCTGTGCAACCCGTGTTCTTGACCTACTGAAAGGTAATGACAGAGTTAGGTCTTAATACTCCAGCAATCATGCAGGTGATCTGGCACACTGAAAGGATGAGCTCTCATACTGAAAGAGTGAAGGGGGAGAGAAATAAAAAGCTGATAACACATACAGCTTGTTATATTAACTTTGGACAAATTCAAAAATGAAAGAGAACCAAGACTAAAACCAGTGGCCCAGAGCACAGGGAATTTAAGTAACCCAAGGCTCTCTGCACTTAATGAAAAAACCACTGACCTTGAAGAGTGATCAGGGACGTGATTTAGAAATACTGCAAAAACAGAAAGGGTATGAGGCAAATAACTTATTTCTTCCACAACAGGACTTCTGAGTGATGCCCTGGCTGAAGAGCAACTTGTAATATGGTACAGCACACACACACACAAAACAAACAAACCTGAAATAATCCTACATTCCACGACTTTACATCAAGTTGCCTTCATGTATTGAGTATGTTGACATTAGCAGAGGAAAGACTGAAGACACTGAAAATGTTTCAAATTTAAATTTAAATCAAAAGTCTTTCTCCCACAAATTGGATGAGAACTGTTCTGTAGGTATATCCTGTATGGAGTTATATCAATAGAGAGATCAACAGAGATTGACAGAAATACATTTTATGTACAAATGAAAAGCATAAATATCCCTTGTAGATTTTTTTATGTAATTTGTTTTTTTTAATATCAAAAGTCTGTATATCTTAATAAAAATCTCCTACAGTTTGCTTTCACTTGTTGCAGAAAGAGGATTTATTCATTTAGCTTAAAGCTCCTTGTGTTTGAGCCGACATTTGATTTTACACAAGTTGGCTCTGTGTTATGGAAACACAGTGCAACAATTAATTTATATTAGTTTATCCCATTATTAAAATACTTCATCTGCCAGTAGTGAAGAAAAATCATGATTATATATAAACAAGCTTTCTCTCGCTTATTTCCTTTATTCTAAGCATTTGGATATAGTGGGAGAACAGAGAATTAAGATCAGAGACACAGACCAAGAATTACCCTTTTCTTTGTGGAAGGATCCTCTAATGACCATAGGGAAGACTGTTGGAGGCAGGATGGGCCCCTTTCCCCTTGCTCTGCTGATTGTTGTTCATACCATAAAAATACTTTGCTAAAAAAAAAAATCTATAGCACAAACAAAAATTAGAATATTATCAGCTTCATACTTTTTATGTCCTCATTTTGGATCAGCGGCTGACATCTATACAAAGTACAAAATTACCATGGGGAAAAGAGTCTGATTTTATTTTCATAGAGGTTTCTGCATGTTACTCTCCCCATTTATTTCTCCACGTATCAAATCATTAAAAAATACACAGCCAGCCACCTTCCAACAGTATTTGGGCCACTGGGGGGTATATGACAGTTCTGATGAGAATTAATTGAAGTTGAAGCTATTAACACACGTTTGGATCGACTTATCTCAGACCACAGCTACTTGAGCACATTAATTACATGGTTGATCTTTCTGAGTACAGGAGGGAAAACAGTTGTTCATTCAACACTACATACCTTGTACACTGTCCATCCAGGAATGTATCCCTGAATGTTAATCAGCATGGAAGGGAAAGCCAGCTCTGCTCCAGAGAGGTCACATTTTCAATACAAGCCCATGTTCTGCTTTAGTCAAGCAAAAGAAATAATTTCAGAAACACGAAGGCAACCAAATGCAAGACTGACAAAGATTAGCAAACACAACAATTAATAACTGCATTACACTACAATGGCAATAAATCCTTCTATAAAATACAGTCCCAATTACAAGCCACACAAATCATTAGCAGACTATTTAGATTTATGAGGAAAACTGCATAAGAAAAAGCAAGCAATGTGCCAAACAACCTACAAAGCACGTTCCCAAATGTTCTTGAGGAGTTTGGGAACACTGACTTTGAAAAAAACAGTCACAAATCTTGGAGCTCATGGTAGATTTCATCCCTTGCAATACCACTTGTTTATATGCAACCAACTGGCTTGAAGATTTTTTCATGTGTCAAGACTGTATATTAGAAATACACATATTAAGCTCACCTTGAGGAAAACAAACCATGGGTCTCTTAAAAAGATAAAGGTCCAGAATATCACTCCAGAATAGGATACAATAATAACTATAAAAGCATAAAGTTTAAAAATACAACGAAAATTTGAGTGTTTTTACTAGAATATATAACTATTCTGCTCCTTGATTACTTTTGTTCAAAAAAGTAGTTATAGCCAATCTTCTTGAATTCACCAGCGTAGTTTCCAAATTATCTCCCTCTCTGCCACCAAAAAATCTCACCTCTCTAATTTCCAGCAGAGAAAACCCTTATTTTGTGTGTGACATTACAAGAGAGAAAGCTGGGCCATACATTCAGATCCATGCATAAACTTTCTTTTCTTAAGTTTTATGTGGTATAACAAGGGAAATGCAGCAAACCTGCAAAGCACAGAGGACAAGCGATGATTTACCACAGAGAACAAGTGCACAGCGTTCAGTGGGAACTGTATGAAAGGAGTATTTGATCAAAAGTACTCAACAGAAACACAAAGCTATAAAAGTGAGGAGAAAATTCCTTTCAAAGTCATTCCTGATTAACTGAAGCTGTTAGACAAATTGTTCAAACTTGGAACATGGACAGGACTAGACCTTACACAGCAAGTTAACTAAGTCTGGAGATTAAAAAGTTTTAAATCAGTTGGCCACTGAGGTTTAAAATAAATAAAAAATGGCATAATCCATTCTTTTTTAAAGCTTCAGAAATCATGTGCCATTTGCTGTAAGACCTCAACAGCAAACAAATTAACTTTTAATTTTCTTCACTCTTCTTTTGTTTGGTTCTCTTGTGGTTTCAGCTGTTCAGTACTTGAAACTTATATTATCCTTACTCCAAGTCTGATTCTTGACTGCTATTTGATGTAGGAATGCCCTGAGAAGTTTGAAGTAAAATTCAAATAACTAAGGAACACAGGAACAAGACAGGTAAAGATATTTCTGTATTGAGAGTGTCTGTAGATGGTTAAGCCAAAGAATTAGGTTTTAAAGACAGATACAAACAGATTATAACAATTATTATTACTTAAATATGGCCTTTAGCTGCTTCTACCTGCCAGAAACACCATTTCTTTTAATTCATTTCTGTATCACTGTGTACTCCCAAATATATTGTTCCTTCCTTAGAAAAATATCTCACAATAACAAGGAGACCTTTTCACAGATCCTGCAAAGTTAATTGAAGCAAGGTAAGTACTAAAGGTAATTGAAGCAAAGAAAGCTCAGCACCAAGGTGAAGTCATCTTCACTTAGGGTTCATATTTAGTAGGCATTCAACCTAACAACAGTACTAAAGGGAATAAAATTTGGTGTGTCAGGTTTAATGATACAGAAAGCAGAGAGATGGTGTTAAAATGCAGCACAGGTGCGTAGCCTGAGGGAGTTTATGAGCCCTGGGTTTTATTGCTCATATTCACCTATAGGATCAGATGCTGTACATTATAATGCAATATTCAGATGGTCAGAGCAAGGTTGTGACACCCTGTGTAAACCTTGCAAGGTAAAGGATTTAGTCTTCACATGTTAAGTCTTCATACACATTGTTCTTTTAAAGTTCTTATGAGAAAGAACCTTTTATATTGAATGAAACCTATAAAAGCCCAGCTCCCGACTGCCTTCACAAACTGATTGGTTTTCTTCTTTGAATTCTTTGGATTTTTCTGAAAATCAGAACTGGCATAGTCAACTCACTCTGTAGACTTTCATAAAACCAGAAATTTATTGTTTTTCTCTTTCTATTCTTACTTACATGGTTCTCTTTCCTCTCTGCTTCAAGTGTGACACAACAGGTCATCTCATCTTTCCCTCCTCCCATCTTACAAAATAAGCTTTATTAATAAGTTTGTTTTCTGCAGATCCCTACCCACATTTTGCAAAGCAAATGTCTGTACTTCTTTAAGCTTAACATACTGCATTTAATTAAAGAATAATTAATATGGACCATCTTAAAATTGCTGTGTTTTCAGAGTCTATTAAAAGTCCTTAACCTATTCTAGTTTTAATATCTTTAGCTATTTGATTAAATAATAAAGAAAGAATTGTCTGTTCTCATTTACTGAAATGATAGACTGCAGATTACTAAAAGCTAAAAATGCCAAATTTCATCTTCATTATTTTACAGCATTGAGAACTGTGCATTTTCTCTGTAACAATGAGATAATCCATTTGCCATTAGAACTTTTGGTATTTTGCCCCAGAGTTAACAACATAAAGGACAGACTCAGTGTTTCAACATAAGAAATGACTGAATAAATATATCATAGTACATAAACTAGATTAACCATCATAGATTAATGAGCAAAATTGGAATAACAAATCATGAAAAACCAAACTGGAGGGGACAGGAGTTTTAACTGTTCCTAATAGAGGAAAAATTATTAAGCACATATGTAAATAAAAATACACTGTGATTGATAACTATGCTACTCATTCCCAGTTTGCATTTAACTTTTAAAGAATGAAGCATTTTGATACTGCATTAAAACCTAACTGCTCTATAAAATTATTAGAAGTATGCCTGCATTGTAATTATTAACTATTTACTATGAATTTGTATTCTCTGCAAGCTCAACATTGCTATTGATCGATGTGGTGTCATAACTTTTACTAGTGACCAAGAGCATTTGTGTTACAACTAATACCTTGATAGATACTTAGGCTGAATCAAAAGTGAAAAAGCATGAACTAATTAATTAGTAAGTATTTTATACTTAACTAATAAGTATTGCTGGATTATCAAAACAGCAGTTTTCAAATTTCAGCAGGGAAACAGAGCTGAGCCGATGTTTGGTAAAATCCAAATATGCCAGTGTGAGGCACTTTTCCCTCTTTTCATACATGCCCTCCATTTCAATATATTCAAAATACATTAACTTCCCTCTATATTTTCCTATTCTGTCATCCACAAAAATCTCGGAAGGAAAACCAGCTGATGTTCTGTATCTCCAAGCCACCTTTCCATCATTCCCCTTCCTCTTCCAGCTCTCAGGAGCAGTGACAGAAGCACCACTGCACTGCACACCTGAGAAAGGGCTTCACACATCCATCAAAACACAGTTTACAGGCAGCTTCTCACAGCCCCACTTGATCCAAACCCATGATAGAGCTGTACAGAGCAGCATTTACCCATAGCATCCATTCCTCATTATTACAGCATTTTTCTTCAGTTGATCACTCAGCTTCATTCCCATCACAGGTAAAGTGGTTTTACTTTATAGTAAAATATAGTATCTTGCTTTTAACTGTTACTTTTTACAGTAAAAAATAGTCCTAGTAAAAAGATGTTCAACTGAAGACCCTAAGGCTGCTGAAATGAAATAAAAGTACTTTCTCTGAAAAAATAGCAAAAAAACTATGTACTGAATTTCTGACACTTCTGTCTAGAAAGCAGCTTGGCAGAGTTACGGTGTTTGAGGCATCAAGGAACAGCAGGGAGAAACAAAGCACCAAAAAATAAAAAGGAATAAACCAACCCAGACTGAACTGTGTGAGAAGAAAACAGTGTGAAGATGTAGGAAATGACAGGAAGGCTGGGGCTGATATAGCTGTGTGTGTGCTGTGCACTATGGATACTAAGAATTCCCATCTTCCTTTGGGATACCTCCTTACCTCTGCTATAAAACAAAACTCTGGCCATTACCTGATTACCCAAACGAATGACAGTCACCCAGCAGTCAGGCCTGGGCATAGGAATGGATTTCTGAGTGTTACAAAGAACTGTCCATAGTAGGGAAAGGTTAAAAACTATCCAGGGATTTTTGAGGTTCTCATTTTTATGTAAAAGTAATTGAACAAAAGACACCCTTTTCCTCTTCAGTCAGCTCTGCAGCAGGCAGAGTCTGCCTTTCTTGTCATACGTTCTTTTGTGGCCTTGTTCAAAAGAAAAATAAAGCTGACATTGCAAATTGGTAGAGAGTTGGCAGAATTATGAACTGTTTCTTTAAGACAGCCCAGTGTGTTTCCACCATTCTATATGTTCTTACACGTAAATAATAACTATTTTCACACAGTCACAGAATAGCTGGGGTTGGAAGGGACCTCTGGAAATCATCCAGTCCAACCCCCTGCCCAGGCAGGGTCACAGGGACACACGCAGGTGGGGTTGGAATGTCTCCCGAGTGGGAGACTCCACGACCTCGCTGGGCAGCTGTTCCAGTGCTCTGCCACCCTCACGGAAAAAAGCTGAGGTGGAACTTGTTGTGTTTTAGTTTATGGTCACTGCTCCTCATCCTGTCTCTGGGTACCACTGAAAAGAGCCTGGCACCATCCCCTGACACCCGTTGGAGATATTTGTGTGGATTGATGAGATCCCCTCTCAGTCTCCTCTTCTCCAGACTGACCAGGCCCAGATCCCACAGTGTCTCCTCATGAGAGAGATTTTGTTTCTCCCATATTATATGCCTTGAACCTGATGAGACCAATTCTGAGCTGACTGGAGCGCAGCTAAAACTAATTTTTTTTGTTAAATCACTACTGTTCTTTGGCATATCCTTTGTTTAATGACAATTACAGTCCTGTGAGAAACCAAAGGGTGACCCTGAGCCACCAGTGTAGAGAAGATATATCAGAAGAGGGGGAGTTCTATAAAGATAATCTAGATTAAGATATTAAAATCATTGAGATTAGAATGGAAATGTCTTTCACATCATATACTATATATATATTTTCCTTCGATAGTAATAAGAGGGAGGACAGAAGAATGACAGAATCTTCCATGTTTCATTATCATATCAAATGTTTTACCTCAGCCACTGGTAAGATTACTTCATGAAGAACAAGTCCTGGCACTGTTATTTTTTCCTTTATAATTACCAAGGCAATGAATGACACAGCACAGTTTAAATCAGTGTGATCTGTAGTGAGCAAGCACCAGAATCCTTATTGACTGTGAGCACAGCAGATTCACGTGATGCTTTTCCAAGTGCCTTTCCTTACAAGGGATTTGTTTACCTGTGAGCACCAGGATGCAAACTCTCTGCCCAGCATTGTTTAGTGTTTCATCTGCTTTGGGGCTGCCTGCACCAGATGCAGACAGAAGTCCTTCTTCCCTTAACAAGCATTCCCTGGGAACATCTGTCGGAACAGGAAAACAAGTGGTTATTCACTAAGATTTATAGTTAGTAGTCATATAACACCCAATGGGAAATAATCACTTATGTGGTGCAACAGCTGAGCAGAGAATTTTAAGAGGGGCAGCAATATCCCAAATATCCTGCTTAGGAAAAGATTAATTTAGTCTTATGCAGCAGGGCAGAATTCAGCCCTACAGGCAACAGGAAGAGTGTTATCTTCCATCCAGCACTGCAGATTGGACTTAGGGTTATTATGGGATATTTCTGGGGTTTATTTTCTCTGCAGCACACAGTATTAGCCATTGCTGGAGGCAGAGTATCAGACATTTATCTGCACCTATTTTCTTCATAATGAAGGGCTAATTCAATTTTCCAACAATAGGAGAGTCTGGCAGTGGGTTGGGATGGAGCAGAGAGCAGAGGACTGAGGCTGGTGGGTGTTACTGCAACAAAAGCAGCATCCTGGCTTCCTGAGCAGGATTAGAGTTCTGACACTTAGCAATGCATTAGCCTTGGCAGACTTTGAATGATGCCTTATATATTTATTTAAACATAAATTTCAAGTTGTGGACTCCCTCTCAAAGGGCTAAGGTAGCCTGACTTAGTCCCAGTGTAGGATAGGAAGGTATTGTTTGCTATTTCCATAATACCCTTATGGTTTGTGACTTTTCTATTTGAATCTCAACATGTGACTAGTTCAGATAAGCAAAATTTCCTCCCTCTTTGGGGTGATAACAGTGTTCCATAACCCTGAAAGTTAAGCTACAAAACACTTTGCTTCCCAGTCAGACTGTTGCAAGATTTCATTATTTGGAAATGATGAAACTTGACTAAGAGGACAAGTTTCAGCTCCTGAAATAAATTAAGCTTCATCTAAGCCCTAGTGAATTTAAAAAAAAGCAAACTGTATTTGACATATTTCCTACTTGAAAATGAAAACCAAGTATATAACTATTGAAAAATATTAACTATTATTACGAATGAAAACCTTCAATCTTGTATGCCAACTTCGGGAACGAGTTCATGCCTCCCTTCATCCGTCATCACCCCAAGGCCAGGAGCTGACACTACACTCACCAGAAACAACAAAGAGAAAAGACTGTACTTGCAATGAAGCTGAATGTGAAAGTGGAATAAATTAGAATTTGATTTAATGACATCTATTTAATATTTGTTCAGTTTTTAGGTAACAGTGAATGTTACCAAGGTTGTAATTTTGCTTTGTTTGTATTCTTGCATTTTGATTCCTTATCAAGTAATTTAAACTTACATTTGTTACAAAACTTTATAACAGAAGCACTATCTGCACTTGTGAATGCCATGAAAACTATTAATTGAATTAAAATTTTGTCCAAGCATGTAACTGTGAAGTTTAGTATACAATTCAATATCAGTATTATTAAGAACAGAAGACATCTCAACTAATAAATCTGGAGTTTTAGAGGAGTAAATTTTTAAGAACTGCTGTGCTGTGCTTCAGAATCAAGTTCTCCAATAACCACACCAATTCAATATTCCCTCTTGAAAATCAGAGAAAAATATTTTAGAACTAAATTATAGTATGAAAATAAAAAAGTATAAATTAGTTGTAAAGACTGTATGAAAAATTTGCAGCCATATCTAGCGTGTGAAATCTAAGAAATGAGCAAAATTTCTTTGGATACATGGTTAAAGTGATACAACATTTAAAACAATATAAAAATCTTATTAAACATCTAAATCTGGAAGCCTAATATGCCTTAGCATTGGAATTAGAATTCCATATAAATTGAGTATCCTAAAACTGCCTTACAGAAAATGAGGTGTCAGTTGAAACAATACTGTAAACACTTGAGGCCTTTTAGAGAGAGATTTTCCAATCCAGGATCTCAGACTTTGCACATCCAGATGCCTCAAGTAGAGTAAACAGACAGAGATCACAAAATTCTGCTTTCAATTTCTCAAAACCTAAAGTAAACCTGATAATATTTATTTACCTAATATCAAACATATATATATGTGTCATTGTCCCAAAATCAACACAGAAATTCCAAGCCACTACACATAAATTGGATGCCTTTGTAAATTACTGTAAAATGTACAATATTTGAGAAGGATTTCCTTTATTGCATGATCAAATATTATTAATATGTATGTGGCCTATCTACCAAATCAACATATGTATGCAATAATATGCAACTTATGGCAAAGCTTAGACTGCAAACAGTTACCTTTCCAAATTCTGGTTTTCCTACCCTTCTGCATTTTCAACATTCATAATTTTGTGGTTTTTTTCTATAAATCATTCTGCCGTTTTAAGTGTTTGTTCTGTTTCTTCCTCTGAAGCTTTAGATTTTTAAGCACCTGCATGCAAAAGAGAATGAAAAAAAAGTTAGCAGTGCCTGCTTCAGGGCCCTTCAGGAGACAACTATTGTGCTGCTGAATATATGTTTTGTATCTTTGCACATTAATGGGGATTCTAAAAGTTGTCTGGATTAAGCCCCATCAAAGTTAACAGCCTCTTTTTATAAGACTTTATCTTTTTCATTTTAAGATGTTATTAGAATAATAAACTTGGTGCCTGGTGGGCTGAAAGCAGGCTGCCATTTAACATATTTAATGACCATCTGGAGATTTTTTTTTTATTCAAAGTTTTATTTTGTATTTTCTCTTAAGCACTTCTTACTTTTTTTAGAAAAAAAGATTAAAAAAAAAAATCTCATTTTTCCTTCCCTGTTTGGAAGCACTACAAGGTACTAAACACAAAGGCCTTGATTCTTTTCCTTTATCACTTTTAATCTCCTGTCCTTTGGTTATTATCAGTTAGGTTATTATTATTTACCATAACCAAGAAAATCAGTGGTTGCCCCCGTGGAGAAAGGCAGCAGAGAAGAGGTGGATGGCTGGGAGGTGAAGTGTCCTGGTTCCACACTGCCAAAGGCAGGAGAGTTTCAGTACCTTTTACTCACCCTTTACTGGCTGTAGTAAACTCTAGGTTTTCTCATAGTCAAACACTGAGAGAAAAATGAAATATTTGGAAATCCAAGGAGGAAGAGGAAGATAGGACTTACCCTGCTTGTAGTGATGCCCCATGGAGCAGAGCCCTGCACACGGTTCCTCAGTGGTGTTGCTTCCCCTGAAACTCAGTTCATGCTCCTTCATTTCCAAGGGAACCACCAACCTCAGGGCGGGCACACCAAGCATCCCCTACACCTCTTAGACAAGATATAAACTTCTTTGTGTTAATTATACAAGGGTTTTTGTGTTTCATTCAGATTCTTCCTGGCTACAGAATATAAAGTTCTCAGATATCTCCTGGCTTTGATCCTCTCTGTTAATAGATTGTCTGCACTGCAAGGATTAGCTGTTAATAATGTGATTATTTTCTTCTGAAGACAAACACAGATGGAGGGGAAGGACAACGTGGTCATCCCTTTCTATCTGTATATATCTTTTCAGAATTTTGTGCTATGCAGCTTTGAACTGTTCACTGCATGGCCTGGTAACATTTAAAAGTAGAAAAGAAAATATAATAATACATGGTGCTGAATATGTGCAAAAAAGGTGAAATAAGACTGGCAAGAATTTTTTCTATCTATAAAGTTCTTGATAAATTTCTCATTTCACTGTATATGCCTGGCATACAATAGCAAACTTATTCAGGAGAAAGTTTGGTAAATTCTCTCCTACATATATTCCAGCATTTTGATTGCTGTTTATCTGTTTATTCCTGTATTTTATGGACAATTAAGATAACAGGCATCCTTCTGAGAACACATATCTAGAAGTAATGTATATCTGTATATTAATGGGTGGAAAATTAGCACCATTTATATATTGACATATGGCATTTTAGGGAAGCAATAGATATGGAGACAGAAACATCTTGGAATGAATGCTGTTAGAAGGGAAAAAAAGAACATATCTGAAGTAACTTGGGGCTCAAGCAACACGTAAATGACAGAGCAGAATGTCCTAAACAGTTTCCTGGGAATCTGAACTGCAGAGATTGACAACCAGCCTCCATATAAATGAAAGATTAAATACATTGGTACGATTGCTTGTGCAGTGAAGAATGAAGCTTTCTTTTGGAAGAAACAAAGCACTTCCAGAGGTATTCTTGGCAATATGAAGTTAACTCAGCCAGGTAAGGATGTTCCTATAGCTTATCTCAGCTGTCATATCCTTGCATCACCTTTGCTTCCAGGAATAAATCTGTTGGAGTTGCCAACTAAATTTTTTATAGCGTTCATTGTTATTGTTTATTATCTACAGAAACACATTTCAATTCACATTTCAAATCTGAAATGCAAGGAGAAATGGCTCAGGTTCTTAAACACGAATGAAAGTATTGTGTGGGATGGTTCACAGATGGAATTTCTCTAGCTGTTCATGCTAAGAAGGACATCCATAAACTGAGCTCTGCTGGAGACATTAAATGTTACCTGATTCTAGTTTAACGTTATCTATTGCTTTCACGCAAATATTTGAATAGTATCTGAAGAAACACAGTTTCCAAACTGAAAAGAATGAATCCAAATATATTTTCATGTTATTAATACCTGTATTTTTTAGTTTTCCCCCTGAAGCTGTGTCCTCTGCACTGCATTTATTGAAATTCAGAGTGGTTCTCTGAACCTTCTTTCCCACAGTGATGGTCATAGTTCCAGTAGCATCTGGGCATCTTTATTTAGACATGGTGTCCTTTAGAAGGACATCTCAGGAAAGTAAGTCTCTGATAAGACAGATAACTATGGTTCTTAGTTTAAGGGCTCTGTTCTACAGGGACCAGGCACAAGACCTCAACTGCCAGAAAAGGTCAGTGTGGTAGGGGAGCAATAACAAAACCACTCAAAAGCACTACTGGTGTACAAACTAATGCAATATCTGCCTCTCTCTCAAATTTTAAACACTGAGACAAAGTTCAATAATCCATTGATTAGATTTATGGAGAGGACATCTACAGCAACAACTTATAAATAAGAATATCCTTCAATCCATGCATACGGGGGGAGACTGGGGGGGAATCAAAACCAGGCTATAAGAAGGGCAGAATTTCAAACTGCAAGAACCAAGTTGGGGAAAAAGAGGTGCATAGTATATTACATCTCTGAAGTCCCCACAACATATGTGATGTTGATTCATAGAAAGCAAATCCCCAATATTAACCTTACAGCAGCACACATAAAAATCTTGGATCATAGGAGACCAGTGGAGAAGCCTAGGAAGAGAGACTGTGCAAGTGAAAGCTGCATCACACACCTGACAGGTCCTGGAATCAGCTCTCCCAGGTCCAAACATACAAACACCTCATGCAAAAAAATTAACTATTTGCATCAGACTATAATGGAAATAAGTGACAGTGCAAGGAAGCCACAGGTGATGGTTTAGTACCTGCTATTCAAAAAGCATTTCAGAGAATGTACATGTCCAGGGAAGGTGAGAATCACTGAAAAAGCCATCAAATTATGTCTAGATATACAGGATAAACTTGCCAAAGTGCTGTAAATGTTCACCATAACAACACTGAGGCAACACTCAGAGAGCAGAGCTGCAGCAAAGCCAGGAAAACTAAACTCCATTTGTCTTCATTTGCTTCACTGACCTACTCAGAATATTTAACTTGCATTTTGTCACACATTTATTTTTCTGCTGCTTGGCACCACCACCCAATTTTCTTGTTAGGGTGAAAGATTATGTACTTGTTACAAGTACCTTTATTTCAGCTGATCCTCTTAATGCAATTGAATCAGAACTGAATCAGAGCAATAAACACAATGTAATTTTTCTCCTAAGAATGATATATTTGTATATTCTTGACATTATTGGGAAATTATTTTAAAACTGTATAGATACTAGTTGTTGAATATTTAAACACAGTTATATCTGTGTGCTAAAGAGAGGCCAAATTTCAGAGTAAAAGTCCACAAAGTTAAACAAACCTGGCATCCTTCCCGCACTGCAAAGCACATTGAGTGATCACTCATACCCTGTGCTGTGGCCAGGGAAGCAAATTCCCACAGTTTGAAGCCCAGGAAGATTTTCTGGAATGTCAGGGTTGCTTTTGAGAGCTGCAAAGTGAGCCTGACTTTCCACACCAGTTGAAGTAATTTACATCCAATAAAGCTGATGAGCATAAGACCATGAGCTGATCAAAGTGGAGTGATCTCCAAAGCAAGTCCCTGCGTTCTAGAGGACCTAATTGTGGCTGGCATATGGACTAATGACTGGCTCTGAAAGGAAAATATAAGATTCAGTTAGTGTAATTTATTGCACATTTTCGTATTTCTGAGTCTTTGACTTTCATCTCTGTAATGCTAGTCTTTTTTAAAAAAATCTTCTCATCTCTAAGGATAATTTTCAAACAGAACCAGCACAACTTTTTTTCTCTCAAGATTTCTGCTCTTCTAAATTTTTTTTCCTTGTTTGCTGGACTCACAACAAAGCAGAAAAGACTCCATGTTCCCCTTCAGCTGTATGAGGGTGCCTTCATGATTCAGTCTCTTTCTTTTCTTTCAATTTGCCATATTCCTCTCCAGAAATGCCCTTCAGCTGAGCACCCTCTGCTGTGCTCCTACAAAATGGAATCCCCAGCTGTCTCCTTTTTACTCTCCCACTACTACCTTTAACAAGTGTGATTTATGAACTCATTAAGTATAAATCCTCTGTCCCAGGCTTACATATCATTTCAATAGAAACAAAATAACATCTTTTGTATTCTTAAAAAATGAATGGAAATACAACTTGGGACAGAAATTCTTCTATGAGCACCTCTTGTACAAATTCAACCTGAAGTCAAGACATTAAAAATTACAGCTTGTGCTGAAACAAATATCCCATATTTCAGTCTGCACAAAGTAACCGCAGTAAGAACACAACTAATTATGAAAATTTTAACAGCTGCCTTTTCGGTTGAAGTTGTAATTCTGAGGTGGAGGAGATGCCTGCCAAGCAAG
Organism: Pachyramphus minor; assembly: GCA_013397135.1. Lineage (NCBI taxonomy): Eukaryota > Metazoa > Chordata > Aves > Passeriformes > Tyrannidae > Pachyramphus > Pachyramphus minor. Next base: position 180,583 of record VYXB01005382.1, read on the forward strand.
GTGAAAACAAAGACACAACTGACAGGACAACATACAATCAAAATTCCCCTTTCCATAAAACAGCCTTGTTACACTCACAAGAGATGACTATCAAAAAGTTACCAGGGTTCATAACAATTAATCATTTTATTTAGCTGCTAAGCAGGCAGCTTGCTGACTTAATTATATGTAACAACACCCCTAAAATTCCTGCTCTTGCAGAAATGTTGACAACACTTCAGCTTTGTATTGGGACATTCTTGGTACTCCAGCGACTCCTGAGCCTAAACATTAATTACACTTACATAATTATTGTGCTGACAATTAATCTGAAGTTCTGTGCTGAACTAGGAATGTTTATTTTTTTTATCCAAATTGACATATTTAGTTTATTCCCTCAGTCACAGATGTACAGCCACCACTTCATCAATCTGGACTAACAGCACTATGTTAATTAGAAAAGAAACGTTAATTTCTTTCCCCCTGTGGACCCAAAGGAATCCAGAGGACATGGTTGCTAAGATGTATTCCTGTAAAATAAAAGAATTTCTACATATTCACATCCAGCAAATGTTGACTGTATACTGAAAACAAACTTCTGCTGACAGAGAGCAGTGAACTACATTTTTAATTATTAAAGGTTACTGTGTAAAGCTGGGAGAACTTTAATAAGCCAGAATTTAAGTTTTGATTAAAACCAATATGCTTGGCATTAAGCTTGACAGCTAAGGTTGAAATGTTTGCTGCACTAAAAGAAATTAGGGACAGATACTCAAAATTGGTTATTATTTTCCCAATTTTTTTTCCACTTCCCTCTTTTTAAGGAATAAAAACTTATAAAATCTACAAACCTTAATTGTTCTATTCCACTACATGTAGCACACACCCTAGACAATTTCCTTAGGTAAATATTTACTTGTCTGTAAATTGTTCAAATTTTGATGAATCTTATATGTTTAATTCCCTTTTCAATTTGCATAGTAAATAACATATAAAACTTTCTTTAAAAAATAGTTGAAAAGTGAAAATAGGTTCCCCAGAGCACGTCTAAAATACCCACAGTTACTGCAGTTACTCACCAGGGTAAACCCTGAGACACGGACTCGGGTACGTGAACTTAAACATTTCTCCTTTTCTCTGTTTTAGGATATAAACTCATCATTTTTACCATTAATCGTACCAGGTGTCCAGTAAAACCTATTAAAATCCCACATGACACACATGCACCAGCAAATGAGCAACATGAAAACACAGCATTCAAACTGCTGCAAACAGGGAGGTGTTACATTAATTATATCAGTAACTTAGAGAGCATATGGCACTTGGCAGAAATCAAAAACCAATGCTCTTAGTCTAATAATACACCTTAAACTGTACCTATTACTTCAGAACTAAAGCTTATTAATTTAATCCTCAGAAAAAATTCAACTTTGACTCTCTTCACATGTCTTTATATGTGGAGGGTTTTGCCTTTGTAAAATTTGAAAGCATGTAATACATACGCAATATATATGCAATAAATATGTATTTTAACGGGATATTTGTTCCTGACTTCCTGTGGCTTTTCTGACAGTCTCAACCTAAAGGCATTTTGAATGAATCTATTTTCTATTCCACGTGTTGAATACATGACAACTCTGGCTACAACAACAAGTTAAGCGTCCAATTTCTAAACTATTTTTTCCTTATTAGTCTTTCTCTTTGCCTGAAAAAGTTCAATCTCTCTAGTCATTAAAATAAAATAATCCAGCACACTTTAGACCAGAAGAATTGAATTAATGCTGAAATATTCTACATATTTCTTGCAGTTTCAGTTCCTGGAAGGCTGCATTTTGCCTTTATGTTATATCAGTGTACATCAGTGCTATATTGGTTAAAAGGGATACCACTTCACAGTTCATGCCTTGTCAGCTTTGTACACACCCACATTGTTTGACGAGAATAAATTGTACATTTACTTGTCGTTTCAATGCTGCTGTTGTTTGCAAACACTATGGCTCCAAGCAGCAAACATAAATCACATGCTTTTGTTATTAAATCCTACATATGCATCAACATAAAGAACTCCAGAGTTCTTCCTATAACAGAAGGAATATAAGCAAAAAAGACACTTCCTAGGAAAGGTTAAAATGAGAAATGAAGTTACATCTTCAGCCATGCTTTTCCCTGGATTGAAACTGCAGATAAAAAACCAGAGGAAAAACCTCTGAAATGTAGTATAGCATCACACACATGTTACTGAAGAGTGGCCACCTTTGGGGTGAAATATAGTAGACTTCTTGTATCAAAAAACTTCACATATGTGAAGAAAGTAAATACATAAATTTATACATCCTATCCTTATCTATAATATTTCCTATAGTTATTTTAGAAAAAAAGTTCCTTTCTAAATATCAGATCAGATTAAAATGTTCTTTTAAGAACAAAACCCAAACTAACCAAACCTCTACTTCTCAACAATTCTGAAAATAAACAAATAGGTTGATACAGGTAAGCACTCAATAGAAAAATACAAGCAGTGCAGGACAGCAACTTCAGGGACAATTACTTGAACAAACTGATGAGTAAAAACTCTTTAAGAAGTACTAAGCTCAGTTTATTATTGTCTTTGGATAACAAGAACAGTCTGGTAGTGATGTACTGGTTTAAATTTAGTATCAACAGTGGACAGTTAGTAATAGCAACGTTGTCTAGGGACTTGGTATTTAATTTTGAGGAAAAAATGAAAAATAAGTAATATCTCTTCTAGTGTACCTGTGCCCAGATTTTATCAAAAGAATTTAGAAAAAATCACAAAGTTCCTGACTGAGAAATATTACCAAGTGGATAAAATTATTAGCACTCACTCCTTGCAGATTTGAAGACTGCAAAGGGCCCTTGTGAAATGTTCAGTTTGCTGTTTGTTTGTTTTTGTGGTTTTTTTTTTTTTATTTTTTTTTTTTTCTAATAAAGTCAGCTCTGAATGATATCTTTTTAAAGTTTTCCTCAGTAAGATCAAGGCCACTGAGACACAGAGGCACAACAACAGGCCTAGTGCTGCTGGCAAATCTCGACAAGGGTTGGTGGTAACACAGATGACACTGACAGTCTGACACTGCAAATTAATTTACAATTAAAAGATCTCTGATGTCCTGATCATCAAGTCAGACCATCTGTAATGAGTTATCTGTGCTTAAGGCACAGTGAGAAACATATAGAGACACATTTAACATCTTTCTTGGTGCCATGGACAGTAGGATCAGGGCACCTCAGTTTGCTGACAGCCCCAGGCTGTGTGGTGCTGCCAGGGAAGGGATGGATCCAGAGGGGCCTGGACAGGTTGGAGAGATGGGACTGTGCAAGCCAAGTGCCCTGGGTCAAGGCAATGCCAGACACAAAAACACAGGCTGGGTGGAGAATAGATTGAGAGCAGCCATGAAGAAAAAGGATGGGGGTATTGGTGCCTGAGAAACTCCACACGACCCAATAAAGTTTCTGGCAGTCCAGAAATCCCAGTGTGCTGGGCTGCATCAAAGAACTCTGGCCAGCAGGCTGAGGAGAGCAGTTCTCCCCCTCTGCCCTGCTCTCGTGAGGCCCCACCTCTGCAGCTCTGGGTCCCCAACATTAGAAGGATGTGGAGCTGCTGGAGCAAGTCCAGAGGAGGCCAAAGAGAGCATCCAAAGATGCTCCGAGGGCTGGAACCTCTCTGCTCTGGAGCCAGGCTGGGAGAGCTGGGGGGGTTCACTGGAGAAGAGAAGTCTCTGGGGAGATCTTAGAGCCCCTTCCAGTGCCTAAAGGGGCTCCAAGAAGGCTGGAGAGGGACTTTGGACAAGGGCCTGGAGAGACAGGAGAAGGGGCAATGGCTCCTCACAGCCAGAGGTTAGATTGGATATTGGGAAGAAATTCTCCCATGTGAGGGTGGGGAGGCCCTGGCACAGGTTGCCCAAAGAAGCTGTGGCTGCCCCATCCCTGGAAGTGTCCAAGGCCAGGTTGGACAGGGCTTGGAGCAACCTGGGATTGTGGAAGGTGTCCCTGCCCATAGCAAGGGGGTTGGAACAAGATGAACTTCAAGGTCCCTTCCAACCCAAACCATTCTCTGGTTCTACATGACCTCACTGAGGGCAGGGGACTGACCAGGAAACAGAACTATCAAAAGCTATCAACAGGACAGCACTGTCAGACCCACTTTCTGTTGGATAGTGGTGGCTATTTTCCTTTTATGGTTGTTCTATTTTATTTTATTCCACAGAAGTACATCCACTCTGTACGAAAAGCTGAAGCTGTGGCTGCTTTGAAAACTGGCTGCAACTATGAGCAAACATTGTTTTCCTCCTTGTTTGAGAAAACTACATTTCGTAAGCTGTGGCTGACAGACAGATAAATGGGACCAAAGGACAGAGAAGTTTTCTTGACTTGAAAGGCACAACTAACTTTTCTTGAAAATGTGTTTGTTGGAGTTTGATGAAAAGCTATCATATTCACATCTTTCTGTAGACATAAATAGAACACTGGATTAATTGCTCTAAAAACACAGTTCAAACAGTGATTGTATCAGGATGTTCTTGCTGACTAACTGTGCCCCAGTATCTTAACCAGGAATACATATTTTAGTTTTTATAATACGGCTCACTTTATATCTGAAATGCTGATTTTGAGAGCCAAATCTGTTGGTAGCAAATATAGCCATTTTTTTAACAAACTGCATTTGTTTTATAGTTATTTTCTATTCTACTTATGCCTCAATTATGAAAACTTTGATGCCATCTACATACATGTCTTTACCTGTTTTCCATAAATCACGGATGCTGAGAGAGGAGATGATGGCATTTATGAAATAGCTACAGGTACAGATACAGGTTGGAGGTTAAACCTCTGCTACAACAGGGAGAGGTTAAAACAGAGATCCATGTGCCAGCACTGGAGTTTTTAGTGCTCCCTTATTAGGCTGAGAAAATATAAATTTATTTATAAGCAACTTTTCAAAACAAAGCACTTAATACATTGGCTTATACTGCAAGTCACTGGTGCCCTTGGGCTAACAGAATTTATAAGAACTCTATTGATTTTCTTCCCTCCTCTGACTCAATGCATATTTTATATAGTATTTTTGGCTGCTTGGGCTCTTTTTTTTTTTTTTTTTCCCAGAGTTAATTAACAGCGAGTAAATCTGTGAAAATTAAAATGAGCCTCATGATGACAAGTCCATGGAAAGCAAGAACATCCAGGGGTGGGTCATGTCCCTGACTTGTGACTGACTGAGCAGAAGCCTTTAAGTGACACAGACATGACTATGCTGATGTTCAGGAATAATAAAATATAGAGTGAGATAAAGTGAAAACCAAAATCAGAGCGTTTCCATAAGTATTTAAACAAGTCATAGATCATAGATTTAACTGGCAGAAATAAGGACAAATAAACAAATTCCATTACCTGAGGCTGAATGAGTGTAAAATGACAATTTTTTTGTTTGTTTGTTTAATAAAACCATTACTTTATGAGATTGAACTAGAAAAGACCATCCAAATTTTCTTCTGCGGCCACCTGTTTTTCAGCAATGCTGTATTTTCAGGAGCTTAAACTTATTTGGTAGCTTAGAGTAGCGATATTTTTTAAACAAACAGACCTTTAAGAACAAGGAAAGAAACATTTGTCCTTTAGTTTTTGTAGGGAAACCAAACCAAGAACTTCCACAAGAGAAAACTGCCTATAAATACCGATCTGAATTTGTTACAGAAGAAATTATACAGTTAAATTTTTTGAAAAAACCAGCCTGAAAATAAGGTTTTGTTCCTTATGAGAAAATTAGGCAACAATCAGTAGAATAGGACTGTTTCTAAAATATTTTAACTTTTAAAGGTCGACATCTGAACAGTTTGGACAGGTTTTAAACACGCTCTTGTCTGTACTACCATTGTAAAAAGCTAGTTAAGATGGGAGAACTTAAAAAGAATTACACATACAAAACATGAAAACACATCTGCTTCCATTCAAAAGCAAGTTTATATGGAAAGCAAATAGAATTCTTTAGAATTTATTTAATAGATAAATTAAATTTAATTTATCTAGACTCATTATCAGTGCATAACATTCAAGAATATCATGAAGGCTTTAAGATAGACATATTTTTGAAGAAAGCTGCTTTATCCACAGACAGAGGTGTAGAACATATGAAATTTCTTTTGACCGAGTGAAAAATCAAAGACAATTAATTTGTTGAAAATATACAATCAGATTTAAAGAAGTTACCTGTTCATCAAGCAGTGATTCTATGACTGGGCAAACTAGATTTCTATTTAAACAACTATTGTATTCCTGATTTATTAACTTTTATCATTCCCTGCAGTCCTCTCTCAGTGTATTATATACTGTTCCCATTTGAAATGAATGTTTTGAAACATACTGGCAAACCAGGTTAAAAGATATTATTTTATTTTATGATTTCATATTCCATTATTCTTTAAGTTTGAAACTAATACTTAATTGCTAAGTGAGACAAGGAAAACCACTGTTTTTAACCTAGCTAATATACATTGATAAAGGAAATCTGAACAGAGTGGAAGACACTGATTTAATTACCTGTTCTTTGACTGAGAGATAAAATAACAACCAGAGAAGTTAAACTGTTCCTTTTTCCTCTGTATAAAAACTTATCATTAAAGCCATAGGGTACTTTTTTTGGTGAGTTTTCTTTTTAATGGGTTATTTCTCTTTCTTTTTGTTATTTTGTGATTTTAGGTAGATTATTGATAATCTCAATACATTCATTTTTTTCAGTTAGAAAGCACTGGAAGTCTAAGATAATTATTTCACTTCTTTCACTCCTTCTAGCTGTGTTTAATTGGCCTTTCAATTTTATCTCCATAAGCAGAAGCATGACACGAAGCCAATCTTATGGAATGACTTATCTCTCCTGGCCACAAAAACAACACTGGAGAGTGCAAGGAACTTTCTGTAAAAACTTTTGCTTTCAGACTGAGGTTTGGTTGTGTTGTTTTTTTTTTTAATTAAATTTTCACTGTAGGAAAGAGCTCCATGTATTCACTGTCTTATCAAGGGTAGAAAGCAGAATTTAAGCTCTCCCATCTCAACAGTGACCTGTGCTGCTTTGAAATGACTGAACACATCCCCTCCCCTCATCTCCATCTCTTGATGCTGCTAACAGTCACTCTCTCCATTAGCTCTTTTTCCTTCATTTCTCTCTTATAAACAAATATTGGTGGGATTTTGGCACCAATCCCATCACCTACAAAGTAGGATACTGAGACACACATGAACATCCCTAAATCCCATGTGCCTTTCTGAGGGGCCTTTAATAACACAGGAGCAATTATCCCTACATTAAAAATCTTTCTTCCACTCATGTTTTCACCTAACAAATTATCTACAACTGCCTTAATAATCCTCATAAATTTTTTATGCACTCTCTTCTTTCCAAACTGCTTATTGTGCTTATTCCTCCTTTTTTTCAAGTCTTCCTTATAGAAAAAAATACAAAGTATAAAGGGTCCTGGATACACCTTTTTTTTAAATGTCATAAAAATTAGCCCCCATTTCAACTCACATATATGGGCAGGCACAACCCTTTGTGCCTACTTCCATACAGGTACTGCAGTGAATAAATTCAAATTAAATCTCTCCTGCAAAGCCACTCCAATTTTCATTCTCACCAGCAGGCACTGAAAGGTTATGTCAGAACTTGTTAGATCCCTCTTACAAAAACAACCAGCTCATAAGTTCCAAACACAGCCAGAGTCAGAGCACTGTTTATTAAATAAAGGAGAGTTGATGGCAAAGGGAATGGAAAATTATCACATTGTATTATTGACATTCTACAGGGAAGTTTTAATATTCAAGTATAAAATTTTAAGTTCAGTGCTGCCTGTTGCTGTGTGATGAGTAATAGCATTTAATGCTTGTCTGAGTACAGTTTCTTTTAGATATTTCTGAAAGTTGCCTCATGACTGACCCAGAGAGGATTTTTATTATTTTAGCTGTAGCTTTTACCATATTTGATTCTCTCTGCTCTGGAGAAATGATTCAGCCATGACCTGTCAGCACAGCCACAGGCTGATGACAAATTGCAATTTGTGGGATTAAAGTAAAATGAAACATAAATTCTAATTATTGGCCCTCCTTTAAGTATTTTCTTCCTCTTATTTGTCCCTTTAAATTTTGCAAGGAACAGTTGAACACTGAAAGCTGTGTACCACTATTATTCAGTAAATTGCTTTGTGCATAATCCTGAGAAGGAAGCAGAGAATAGGGGAATGATTTCCCCAAGGCAATTACTTTCCTTGTTTTCCTTCTCTGTGAGGATCCAGACGGAACCATCACTGCAGGACAGGTACCTGAGAGAATCCTGAGCTACACTCTGGAGAATCATCAGGAATCAATGGCAAATCAGTGATCTTGGAATTTTGTGATTCCTTCATTTTGAGAAGCATATGGACTTATTTATTTGTATTCCCAGTAATCTGATGGGATATAAAAAGTGCAGATGTCAAAAGCACATGATTCTTAAGTGAGTTTACATGTGCTAGATTTAGATAAGCCCATGGAATCACAGGGCACTATTTCACATATTTTTTGCAAACACATTTTATTTAGAGATTTAAAGCCATTTCAATTTGATTTAATATGATTTTTTCGAATTTTACCTCTCATACATTTTATTGAGCCTGGCCTCTCATATTTTTTCCAGACAACTCCTTTTCTGATCTGCTGCACATCTATACCCGAGTCTGTAAATTAAGTAGACACTATGATAACTATTTCCTATTTCTTATATTCATGTTCAGATTTTATTCAATTTATTTTAACTCAATTTCACACCTCTGTCAAATCTGTTCTAGTTACTGACTTCTTTGCCTCATTTCTTTTGTCTTTCATGAAAGAAATTTTGCTGTTACCTGGGGATGAAGAAGTTTCCCAAAGTTTCTCTCCAAGTCCAAGGTCTGCTCCTTTGCCATCTTGGTTCTGCTGCAATAAAATATCTAAATTTATTTTTTGCACATCAAATAGTGGAGAAGAGAAATCTCATTGTGGCCACATTTTACAAAGTTTAGGGCATTCTTATCTTGAATGTGTTCTTTCCATATTATTTTTTAAAAGACATGAGCACAGTAAAGTACTTGAATCACTATAAATACTACTAAAAAAGGCCAATTTTGGGTAAAAATGGAAATGCTGCTGAAGGGGAATTTTGCACCAGAGATTCCCTTTCAATGCAAAGCTGGGTTTCCAGGCTTGATGACAAAGAGGTGCAGTATTTACATACAGCACTGGGACTTGCCAAAAACTTGGAGTGAAACATGCACCTAAGCCCAGTAGTTGTTAATTTATGCAATTATATGACACCTTGAAAGTTTGAGTTTACATTTATACTTACACATAACTCCTGGAAAGCAAAATATAAATCAAAATGCATGGATAAATAATCCCAATAAAATCTACGTGTCATCACTTCCTACCCAGGGGATATAAGGTAATAAATGTTGATTTTCATGAGCAAACCTGCATTTCAAAAGTCATTAATGAAGTCTGAAGAGAGAAGGAAAAAATGTGCCCATAAATTACTTTTGCTTGAGGACAAATTTGCACATAATTCCAAAAATATTTGAAGAGGAAAAAGGAATTCACAGAGAGACTCCATTTTGCTGAGCAATTTAAAAAGCTGGTGTGATTCATTATCTGGTGCTAGTACAGCACGTGGATTAAATTTGTACCCTTGAACATACTTAACAAATTTCCAGCCATGACATTTCAACTTTAATTAAGGATTATTTGAAGAGTCAAATACATAATTACATATTTTTTTTAAAAAAATAATTACCCTTTAAATTAATTGCATTTAAATTTTGTATGGTTTCTGGACAAAATAAGGACCGTATTAGACATTATCAATCAAATGTCTTTGAAAATATGATTATAATCTCTTGTGCTGCTTGTTTCAGAGAACTATACCAGTAATGAGTCAGTGATTCCACCTGATTTTGCCAACTGGTTTTATCCCTGTTGGGTCCCAGCTAAGAAATCTTTTGGGGACAACTTACCTACAGAACTGCAGAAAAACTCTGTTACTTTTTTACTGTAGAAGTCCCAGAACTTAGAACTTTATTTCTTTACTGAGATTTTAATTTTGCAAATAAAAGAGGGTCAACAATTCAAAGCTGCCTTCTTCTTTTTCTTTCCTACCTTGAGGATCACATTGGAAAGGCAAAAAAAAAAAAAAAAAAGAAAAGAACAAAGAGCAAATTAGAAAATCACAAACCACCAGAACATTAAAACTTGTACTTTTTTATAGAACCCTTTCCTAAATATTTTTGTTTTAATAAATAACTAAATTATCAGCATGTAAATGGAATGCAGAGAAGGTGGAAATCATTGTTCCCAATGTTCGTCAAGATCAGAATAGTGATTAAAAGTGAATAGTTCCACTTACCTTCATTATCATTCTTAAATTATGAGACCATACAGATTACAGCTCTGTATAAAAAAGATTTCTTGAAGAGAGAAGCAAACAGATTTTAAGATTTGAAATAATTGAGCTAATTTTCATTTGCACCAAAAATCTGCTATAAGCACCATCAAATCCTTGAGTACTGAGATGGATTTCATCTGCCTTGACATCTCCAGTTCTCTTTCACAAATAACCAGCCCTCCATCTAAAGAAAAAATAAATAAATAAAGCCTCCAGCACCTCAGTAAATGTTAGGAAAGAATAAAGAAAGAAGACATGCTGTTCTCTATCTCAACTCATTAGCAGCTAATGAAGCAGAGGATAACAGCAGTCCAGAAGGAAATACAGTATGATTCAGCTGAAAAAGGGCAACAAATGAAGACAGATAATGGGTGTAATGAGCCAACAGAGGACTTTTCAGGTTGTACCTTTGAATTTACACTCAGCTCCAGATGTTCCTTCCCATTTTCTCATGTAATGAAAAACATGGAGAAGAATAACTTTTTTTTTTTTTTAATTTTTTTCCTCATTCTCATTTCGAAGAGACAACAGCTTGGACTCTCTCTACAAATGTGCTTCGTCATAATAAATCTTCAGAATTATTCTGGACAACAGTGAATGAAAATCACTGGCACTTAAAATAATATTTTCTTCAGAGTGAGTCAATGGGTTGACATTCTCTCCCATTGAAGCCAATACAAATCATATGCAAGGATAGTATTTGGGCAACAGACCATATAAAATAACCTGAAAAGCTTTTATTGGAAAATTATAATCATCTTCCCTGGCAGCAGAGGAATCCAGAAGAGCAGCAATGCAAACCTTCTTTGCAAGGTGCAAAATAAATAAATAAACAAAATCGAATAAACAAATCACAGAGTAGTGTTGTTACAAGCACAGATGGAACTACCTGTTGGATGGAATAGAAAATGTTTTATATGAGATAACACCTGCCATTCCTCAGATAACCTCTGTGCATACCATCCACAGGTTGAAAAGCACATAGGGAAAATAGACTTAAAGTTCAACAAGTATTTCATAAGTACATAAGAGAACAGAACTGATTAAATCACAGAAACACAGAATGGTTTGGGTTGGAAGGGACCTTAAAGCTCATTTTATCTCAACCCCCTGCCACGGGCAGTGACACCTTCCACTAGACCAGGTTGCTCCAAGCACTGTCTAACCTGGCCTTGGACACTTCCAGGGATCAATATACAATCTATACATGCACTTCAAATTAAGCTTCATGTGTTAAATGAATCATCAGGAGGAAGTTTCTGTAAGAGTCTATTTTATTCCTTGTCATGTTTCTTTCTCCTCCTCTGACTAAAATATTAAATATCAGCTTCTCCCTCATCCCACACATTATTTTGTGAGAAACAGCAATTACTCTTTCTGTAAGAGTAAAAAACTAGCAAAATATTCCTGATACCTGCCAACATTTCAAGTAGAATTTTCTGTATTTTTGAGGCAGATATGTTATATGTGACATAGTACATCTGGCAAGTGGTAGGATTTTCAGATTTTAAAAAATGTCCTTCTGTTCACTGCTTTAAGTATAACTCTGAGACAAAATTAATTATATGCTTTTCTCTTTTTATATCCCAACTTTTCTCTGCTATTCCTAGGTAGTAGCCTCAAGTCCATTTTCAGTGTAAAAATCCCAAATTGTGTGTTCAATTGCAAGTGCAACATAAACCTTAAAGGCAGCAGTATAATTATTGCCATAAGCTCATCTTTATGTCAGCTTAGCATTTGCCAGGGAACAACTTAAGAGTTATTTTTAGGCCTTTAAACAGGGACACATCTGGCATGGGGTGCTCATTAATGAAGTGTGTTAAAACTGGGAAGACACTGCTGATATCAACAGAGGGAAACATTGGGAATCTGGAACATTTGGCCTGGTGTTTTATGTGCTGCTTGGAGTGCTAAGTGTTAATAACAATGAATCAAAACCTGGCAGAATGTTCTTTTTGTAACACCAGCTATAACATAACAAACTTTCAAGGTGTTGACACAAATTTCTGTCCTCAAATTAAGTAAATTCAAGCATTTAAACATAATTCTAGAATTCCATCTCATGCATGGACTCTGTTTAGTGTCTTGTACTGTTACAGGGAGAGTCTGGAACTAATTGGTAAGTAATTAATTTTTAAATCTATTGACTGATCATATAAATTATATGTTTTCTATAATAATGACTGTCTAAAATACGCAGCATATTGTAGATAAAATACAGCTTCAACAAGCAGCCTCTGTTTTAAATTAGAGGAGGAAAATTTGTGTACATAGTACTTTGGATCACTCTAATCTGGAAGAAATCTTGTTTATAATATAATTTCAGAGAAAGTCTTTGAAGATTCACAATCCAGTAGAATGTGCCCCAGCCTGTACTTGATATGTGAATTTATTTTCCTCTTTTACCCTTTATTTCTTACTGTAATAAGATCAAATGTTTTGTGTATGAGAACCTACCAAAAAAAAAAATCAAAAGTAGTGCAATAAATATGCAAAAATTCAGTAGCAAAAAGGATGCTGGATTTCGGGGGAAAAAAATAAGTGCTAAATATCTAATTGGGTAAGTAGAAGAAGCTTTTTAAAAACTGTACTTCTAATTTCATTCTATTTGATGATTCCTGTCTCTCTTCAATAGCATGAAAGTAGATGAGCAGAAAGAGCACCTTTTTCTTACTGTTCATAATTTGTTGGACTAAAAGGAGTTTGTTCCACTTTACAGGATGCACAGAAAGTGTTGCATCCTAAGTTTAAGGCTGATTAACATCAGGTCATGATGAAACATGGCAGTCTAATATAAATATCTTTACCTGTGAGACACCACATTTTTCCACATTTTCCATTCATCAGCAACACATGAAAACCTCTGACAGAGAGTGGATCAAATAAAACACTGAGCATGCTCTAGAAGTTGCAAGTTTCTAAAATTGTTTAAATATCTTCATACTCAACATCACTCAGGAAACAGAACAGAAAGGGTCACATTCTAGCAATCTAGACAAAATTGGGAAGACAATTCCTGTATCAGTCCTGGCAGATGAAAGGGTTACAGGGCTTCCTATCACTGGAGACACTTAAAAGCAAGTTAAATACTCCATTCATTACTTAACAGTTTGGACCACAGTAGGGAGTTACCTCTAAACCCAAAGACCTATTTCAGGTGTGCTCCAAATTAAGTGAGGGAAGCCTCATTTTGGGGCACTTACCTTGAGGAGCAGATAGTTGTCTACATTCATTTCAGCTTAAATATACACACTAGCCTCATCTGCAGATTATGTCTTTAATTCTAAAAAGAGTAGTGATTTATTTTCTTTCCAAGCTACATTTCCAGTGAATATTTGCATACTATAAAGGGGAGGGGCAAATACTGGATATGTGTTGAGGGAAGGTCTGAGATACCAGAACAGCACTTTTTAATTTGCTGAGGTCCACCAGAGGATCTTCCTTGCAATTCCTTAGTAACAGAAAAAAGTTATTTCAGGTCTCTGGAGAAAATTGCTTAATTCATTTGCATGACATTTAGTGTCATACTCCTACTGAGAGATACACATTTACTTGGAAGGAAATAATTCATTAAAGGGTATAAGACAATTCTCTGCTGCCAAAGCTTTTGTAGAGAGGGAAGTCCAAACCCTGCTGATAGTCAGGAAAAATATATAAAGATAGAGCTGTGTTTTGGCCAACAGCAACAAAAATATTGGCTGTGTCTGGTACTTCTGCATCCAGTCTTGAAGTTTTCCAACTGGAATTGATGCTGACTTATGCTTGGCTGCAGTGTGGATGACATGCTCTCAAGAAGGTTTAGAAAAGAGAGACAAGGTTTCATGCCAACAGCAGGAGAGGTTTGCATCCATGAAAAGCCCTCCATGGAAAGGAAAACCCATAGTCCTCATTAGTAAAACCAATAGGAGCAGTTTACTCACGTGACCAGCAGTGGTCCAGGCACAGGATCCAGGGAAGGATCACAGAAAGTACCATATCTCAGTATTTCCAGCTACAGGGCCGAGACACTTGAGGCAAAATTTTGCAGCATATGCCAAAATATAGTTTAAAACTGTCTTTCTTGAAGACAGTCTAGATTTCATTGCATCAACACAAGAACAGAAAAGCCACACAGAATGTGATTCTTGAAACATGAAGAATTAACATCTCCTTTCTTAGCAATCCGAGAGTCTTCTCCTGGGCAAAGCCACTTGTACAGTGATTACTTTATATCTACTTTTGAATCTATTTAATATCTACTTTTGCAGCCATTGTGACCTGTTGAGTATGTAGCCTTTCTGAAAGCTCCACCACTGAGTTCCCAAACAGAAAGGCAGCACTAGTTCAGGAATTAGTCAGACACTTAAAAGGCCTTAACAGGTGTGAAAACGTAAATGGAAGCTGTGCTGCAGTGCAGGCTGGAACACAGGGAGAGCCTGTTCAGGGCAGCTTGATGATAAATAAACCTGTCTAATGGTTTTCTGACACTGAAAGAGGAGGTTCAGCCCTTCTCTTGGATTCTCTTCCCTTTTGTTGGAGTTGGAGGTTGATTGACTCTGCAGTTATTGGTTAAAGATGGCAAGAAAACTCCAAGAAAACCTTTGTGACACTGAGGACTTCTGATCCCATGGCTTTATCACAGCAATTCCTACCATAGCCTGCAAAATATGCATCCAGCACCTTCCACATGTAACTGATATCTTTGAGACCCACGAAGCTCTGCTTAGAAAGTGGAATAAAGACACTTTGCACACTAAGACTCTTTACTAATTCTCTGAGGTTATCCATAAGCCAGAGAGACAAAATCAGGTTTCAGGAAAATAAGCTTTAGGAACTCCCTACAGCTGGTCAAGTCAATTGACAGTGTTGTGAGTTCAAATGTCACTAATACAACTGTTTATGTTTCTTCCTTGTATTTTGAAAACAATATAGTTTAGAAAAAATAAAGACAGAGGTTTCTGACTGCATACCAAGATTTTTAGCTATTTACTTTCTGCCCATGGAGACAAAACCAATCTTATAAACAACAAGGCCAGAAATCCAAAGCCAGAAATCAAGACTCATTTTATGAAATTTTTTTCCCTCAAAAAATTTGAAACAACATTTGTGTCAGTGTGATTCAGAGATGAGTGCTTTCAGAAGTGTTTCTTTCCCCTCTAGGAAAAGGTTTTGCTTTTTCAAACAAGCTCCAACCATTAAGCACTGTCTTTAGAAACCTTGTATTTTCTTCCCCAAGCTTCCACATGCTCAGGTTGGAACTGCTTTTGTGTGTATAATCTTATAGAAACAAGGATGGGAACAGTATATATAATTCAAACAATTAAGTCACTGCAATGAGGGGAGAATAATGTCTCTGTGTGTTAAATCATATTTGCAGTTTGGGCACTGTCCTGCATAATACATCTGAATGGTGCAATGTTTTGCCTGCCATAAATAGCAGCTTTTACTTTCTTTGCAATTCTCCTATATCAGCCCTGCACTAGGATAAACAACACACCATAAAAGAGCAGAAGGCACAGTTAAGATAGAATCATTATGCAAATAGGTTATGGCATGCTTTATATGAGAACAGCTTCCCTAAAGAGACCTAATGGGATGACTGACCTATAAAGCATTTAATTTGTTGTTAGCATTTCATTTAATTGTCTTTCAGTTCCTCCAGGAATAAAACTTTTAATTGTAAAAACTTCCAAATGACATAATGGTTGATTTCTCTTTCTGTAACTAACAGGTTCCTCTCATAGTAAAAATAGCTTGCTGTGATTTCCAACTGTAATTTTTAAATTCTGGTATAATTCTGGTGAAAAAGTTGGAATGTTAGACTTCAGCTGAAAAATTCTATTAAAAGAGTGTTATTCTAGAAATGTTAATGAGAGGCATGTTGGAGTAAGACTATATATCTTGATATACAGGTATACAACAGATGATCAA
Organism: Pachyramphus minor; assembly: GCA_013397135.1. Classification (NCBI taxonomy): domain Eukaryota; kingdom Metazoa; phylum Chordata; class Aves; order Passeriformes; family Tyrannidae; genus Pachyramphus; species Pachyramphus minor. The sequence continues at coordinate 196,931 of VYXB01005382.1, forward strand.
TTTTTCTCACTTTTGACCTTTGAGTGGTAGACTCAGGATCCATAGTCCTGGCAGGATTGATTATTGTGTGAAGGTTACATACAATAGGGGGTAAATAGAGTATATCAATAAATCTTCATTTTCTTTGGCCAACTACTAAAGGAGATGTAAAAATCACTAAAAAAAAAAAAAATAATAATCCCATGGAATCTAGTACTAATTATCAAATTGGGGGACTGTAAAGGGACTGAGTAAATAACATATTCTGAAATGTATTGGTTGTTTCAATACAAGCCTTCAGGTGGGTTTCCAAAGATAAATCCAGGTTTTTTCCCCTTGAGAGAGAAATGTGATGTTTCCAAAAGCAGGCCTGGAGGCACCTCCTAGAATATGCTAAACTAAGAGGTCATTACTGTTGGGAATTTGGGTTTAGTTTGGCATTTTTTTGGACAATGAACAATGGGTTGGCCAGAAATACGCAAGACTGTTCACAGCATCTTGGGTTCCATCAGCAAGAGAACAGCCAAAAAGATCAGGGGACAGGATCATTCCAACCCATTTGAGATTCACCAGGCCACTCCTGGAATCCTTCATCCAGTTTTAATGCCCCAACTTCCAAGAGACAACAAAAAAGGGACAAGGTACAGCAGAGGGACACCAAGATAATCAGACATTGGAGGACCTTGGCATGCAGAGGGAGGATGAAAGTACTGTTGTTCAACTAAGAGTAGACAAGGCACAGGGAAAAAACAGTCACAAACTTCCTAAAATGTAACCCTGGAACGATGGAGGACAAGGGGCTTCAGTTGCTCCAAGGGAAATATAGGTCTGGAATAAGAAAACAATTCATTGCAAGAAAAAAACCCCAACATTGGAATAAGAGAAGTGGTGGAATCTCCCTTGCTGGAAATATTCCTGCCTCAGCTTGACAGGGATAACCTTTCAACAGAAGGTTGTACCAGATGGGGCTCCAGAGATTCCTCCCAACCCAGATTTTTCTATGATTCTAAAAATGTCTGGAATGATGCTATGACATTTCTCCCTATCCAGCCTTTTTTAAAACACAAAATCTTGCCTGAAATTCATACTTCTTTTCAAAATTATGTATCATCTTATCAATTTTGTTATTAAAAGAAGCCACCTTTCTACAAATTGAACAAAAAAAACTCTTCACAGTCATTAGTCCAGCACTGAATAAGTTAATTCTTCTGAAAAGATATGACAGAGACAAGAATTGCTAACCAGGGATGGATTTGTGATGGATATATTTTAGTTGGATGGATATATTTTTGTTATTGCTCCAGAGACTATTAAATGTAAACATAAACATAAAGGGAAACATATTTTAAAAAGGTCAGAGCAAAAGACTCCAACTCTAACCTCAAGTAAGAACAAACCCAAGAACATTATTCTAAAGGTTTTTCCTAGTTCTAAAATACTGAAATAAAATTGGAAAATACATTTTTAGTGGGGATAGGAATACACATGGTCCTTCCAGAAAAAAAAAAAAGCTTTTAGTATTCTGTTGGCATTCTTTTCCAGGAAGCTGCAGAACTCATGCATTTTCATTTAGATTCTTCCATCTTAACCTTTCTTCATGTCAATGCACCCTTAAGCAAAAGTGTATAATGTATATTATTTTATCCATTAATCTCCCATTTCTAATGCTACCATACCTCAAAATGAGCCACCATGGCCAATTCTTGAATATTAAATATTTTTCCAGCATAATACCATGTTCAACAAGCAATTCAAAGTGATCAAATAAAAAGAGAAAAAAGTCTAAACCAGAGAAACATCAAAAGTTTATCAGCCCACTGTTTTCTAATTATATGGAAAATTTTGAAAGAAAACAAATACACCAAACCCAAACCAACACCTTTTTTAAATCTACAAACCCTACATATTGGAATTAATATACATTTCTGAAAGTAAGACTAAAACACACATATTGCTGACTATAATCTAATTTACAAGACCAGTTTAAGGAAGATAAACCTACTTGAATTAAAAGGAAGAGACGCTGAACTGGTGAGGTTGACAATTAATGTAGAGTTCCCAACAATGAATGAAAAGAGCAGTAAAATTTCTTAGAGTTGATATCAAAAACACTAACAGGCCTCAAAATGTACAACTGCAAATTCTTGTGACACTTCTGTATCTCAAGTGCTGAGGACAGAGGGATACTTGTATTTATTTTATTAAACATAATTAATTGAAAAAGAAAATAGAGTGAAAGAAGGCAACAGGTAGAACCATGGCTGAGGAGTGACAAAATAGAAATGCATTGTTTCTTTTTATATACTAATTTCAGAATTTAACAATTAAGATAACTAAAATTGTTGTTTCCCTACAATTTGATGATACGTGGTGTTTAGGGAGGTTAATATTTAATTGAAACCTGTCAAACTTCACTTGAGGCTCTGTGAACACAGTGGCCTAAGAAACATTGAAGGGTAACCACTACTGATGTCAATCATCACACTAAAATGATATATTTCTATTTCTTACATTCACAGAAAGGAAAAGAATGGCTGATTAAGCAAGTAATGGAGAATTAGAAGGGATGTTTACAAAAGTGCAGTTTGATCCAGTGCAAATGTGCTGAATCAGTGCATTCCACACACAGATTTAATGTTAGCCAAGATTAAACTGTTTCATCATAAAACTTTCTGCAATTCACTGTGGGATGAGTGGAAAATCACACTTGTTTAACTCCTCTAATTCAGAAGTATTTATTCAGAAAAAACCCCCTACCCTGGGCTGTGCACAGATTAGTGCTCCCAGCCTGATTTATATTCCAGTCCCTTAGTAAAGCATCTGTTCCATTTCTCCCCATCGTATGTGTGTTAGGCACAGAGCCTCAGGCTTTTTAACTATAACAAATCCAAAGTCGATTTTCCAAACCTCTTGCCACAAAAACTTCCTCTTAGATTTACGTCCTTTAAAGTGTATTTGCCCTCTACTAATCAAGGGTGTTTCGGAATCTCTCTGATTGCTTTCTCTATGATCATCATCTCGACTATCCCCTCAGATGACCCTGTTTATTTTCAACTGTCTCAGACATTTATAACGTTGCAGGAAAAAAATATGGCCCAGTTTTGCCAGAAGTAATTAGTACAATCCTAATTCCACTTTCACAGCTTTAAATAAGTGATAGTTTTTAAGCTAGAATCACTTCTGTTTGAGCAAAGGAAGGGACAGTGACACTGAGAAGCCTCTTTCCAGGTCATTGCTTGAATTATTTCCCTAGCTGGATATTTTAGTCTGTGTGTTATCTGTTAAAAGTTAACCAAAATGAATATTTTATAACACAACAGGACCTTGCACTGTGTATTTCAGCAAACAGTGTCAAAGCTACATGGCATTTGCTTTTATTTGTGAGGAAAATCTTGTGTAGGAACTGTAAAAGCTCCTTCATGAGGGCATCTCTCTTAGGAGCTGATTTAAGGTGGTGTAATGAACTCACAAGGAACTCCAGATTGTATAAAATCAAATGTGAGATACAGTTCTTTGGGATTTGTACTCCAAGATCAACACACAACATCCCTGCTGAAAAGAACAAAATACACTAATTGATAAACTTCACCCACTGTTTCCAACTTAAAATTAGTACAAATCACTGAATATTAGGATGGAAAACATGCAAGAGAAACAAAATTATGTCCTCTTTGAATTTCCACTATATTGAATTTCAGATTCTTTTTCTTATGAACAAGCTACAAGTATTCAAACATGGCAAACTGTTTCTGAACAATATAAGTGAATTAACACTACAGCCCAAACCCAGACAGGTTATGCTTCACATGCTATACTGGGTTTAGAATTTCACCTCTTCAAAGTTTATACATAAACTGCAAGCAATCATCAGTCCATCCATTGGATCATTTTTAGATCTTCTTCTGAGCAATGCTCTCTCAAACATCCTGGAAACCTGCCAGACCTCCCTGGCATTTTCTGTATAATTACAGGTGCACCATTCCAGTCATGATCCAGAAACATATGGAAAATAAGTATTTACAAAGGAAAAGAACTTCAGCATCGGTCCTGCAGATTTTACTTAAATTTACAGGCTTAGTAGACGTTTAGGCTGCAAACTTTCAGACACATATAGCTGGTCTCTCATGAGTTCTATCATGAATTATTCTGTGATGAAGCAAAGACTTCTTGAGACGTGAATATAAGAGGAACAATTGCTATCATAAAAATCTACAAAACACTTATTGTGAAGTGCTCATGTTCCTACAACAGATCCTTCCTTCTTTGTTCCTGTTACTGTTGATTATTCCAGTTTGAAAGGAAGAGACAGACATTCTCAATATTCCACTCACAAGAGGATGCAGAAAGTTTGTGGAAACATATCTTAGAATTATTTAAATCATTTAGGGGATGGATGAAGACTATTCATGGCAAACTAAATTAAAACAAATGTGGATAACAGGTTAAAAAAAAAAGTCAAATGACTTGGGAGAAATGTACATTTATTTTTGCTGGCAAAGCATTGTATAAAATTGAAAACTCAGACTTGAAAATTAATATTGTTAGAATCTGCTTATCATGGGTTAAATTCTAAGCTTAAATTTCTGTGATTCTCCAGAAAATTCAGCTCTGAGCCGTAGCCACTATGCGTAGCACTATTAAGGGCTCATAAAATGAATCACAAAATTTATTTTCTTTATTAAAAGAATGTAAAATGAAAAGTTAACTTTCAGCCTCTTTCATATTAATGCAATGTACGGAAGAATAATCAAAAAGCATATAAGAGCCGGAACTTCCTTGTCATATTTTGCTTGTAAGAAAGGAGAAATAATAATGAAGGTGAAAACCACTAAAATACAAATACTACTTTAATAGTCTGAAGATAAAAGGTTTAATATATTTCCATGTTTTTCCAAGTGTGTTTTAGCACTTAGAGGAGAGTAACAAACTTTTTATAACTCAGACTGAAATTTTATACCCTATGATTGCAGTTAATAACATAAATTAACAACCTGAAATATAAACCCAAAAGTTTGAAATCCAGCCATGTTTAAAGCTGTGAAGCAAAACTAAGTTTTGGGTTCCTTTTTTAAGTATTCTCACATTTCAATGGGAAAAAGAAAACTCCCTTTTATTATCTAATCTAAACACGAATTCAGAGTAAAGCTCTTTTAAATTGTTGCCAGTGATGACTCCTCTGCAGCAGGTGAACTCTGATCATCTTTATGGAGTTTAATCAGAGTCACCAACCAGTTGCAGTGACCTGTAAGACCCACCGTGAAGGACAATATACAAATGTTTCCTGAAGGACTGTGTCCACCTCCAGGAATTGGGTCTTACCTCAGTAACGCAGAGTTAATTATGGCAAAGCTACACAGAAAAGCAAGATTTTACTTGTTGGATACAGAGAAAACAAGGAAGAACATTAGAAGTCAAAGAAAACTCTAAATGTGACCTTTTCTACCCTTCTGTGGGGTTGGATGTGCCCATCACTACCTAAAAATGTAAAAGCTATATTGGGATGAGGCTAAAAGGTTGAAATATTAGCTGAGAAAATGACAATGTTCTTTGTTGGTGATTTATTCTACCTTCAGTTAATGTGTTTTCTTAAGCTTTTGGATAGTGTCATCTTCATTCTAAATTGTTAAGTTTCAGACATGCAGCTATATTATTAAAAATTCCTTTTGATAGAATTAGACTATCATTACCAGGTAATGAGAAGAACATTACTGACTTTGTGAGGAATTATGTCTTCCAGGATTTTCATCTAAATTAAACTTTGGTCTGACTTAAAAGAATAAATTGTCTCTGAAGTCTACCGTTTCCTTGGTGATATTTTTTTATTCTTGTGTCATAATGCAAGTAGAAGAAACATTTGAAACTTTTGTAAGATTACTTTCCAATACTGCAAAATGTGAAGATCACACAAAAATTGAACGATGCCAAATGAATGGAGTAGAGAGTCTGTAATTATGACTAAAGTAGGATTAAATAAGTAAAGGTTAAGTGCAAGCAGGACATGATAGAGCGGGGAAAAAAGGAAAGGAAAAATTTCACTGTGCTTTCCATAACTCACACGAGTTCTCTAAGTCACAGATAATTTATATAAATCATATATATGTGTTGTGCAACCCAGAGTGCACAGAGAACTAATGGACTGTGGTTTAAACAACAGAAATTGCTAATAAACACACAAGGAAGAAAACTAGAAATATCCTTTTAAATTAGATGAAAGTAATTTCTGCTTGAGAAAACCCCACTCCAGCTTCCTTGGGATCCCATACACCTCAGAGATTCATATTCTCTTCCTCTCTCTTTCCATACTGTACATAATAACAAAATGTGTGTATGTGTACACACATGAGTAGAAGGGTAAATGGAAATACTATAGGACAAGTTTGGGAGTCCAACACAGGTATGCGTTAATATAACTTTTTTACATTCTTACACTTTCTTTGGTCTTCTTTCATTATCTGGAACTTGTAATAAATAAAACCACCACGGTCACTACCTTGTAAAAAATCCATACACTACATGAAGAGAATAAATTATTTGACAGTTAAGAAATCCAATCCAAAGAACTTCTTCACATACCTTGTCCCTGTTCACAGTGGATAAAAACTTCATGAAAATCTAATAATTTTCCAGAGGAAAATGAAATCAAGCATTGTCCAGAATACATTTCATTGTATAAAAAAACCTGCTGTGAGTAGAGCAGTGGGGAGCTTTCAAAGCAGTTTGATCTGAAAACACACCAATATCTTTAAAGAAAGACCTCATTTCAATATTTATACTGACTAATATCAATGACAGCAGCATCTCTTTGAAGAGAACCTCCTGGGTTTACCTTTGAGAACTCCCATCACTGTGTGTGCTTGTCTCCTTTGTACCTTCAGAAACTTCCAGAAGCAGAGCTCTTGAAAGCACATATTTATTCTAGGGCAGGGTGTTGCTGTTTTTTCCAGGCAGTTTGTCAGGTTAGTGTCACCCATTTGTAACTGAAGAGTCACTCTGATCACAGCTCACTCTTTAAGGATCCAGATGTAGAATCCCTCTTCATGGGGCAGATGATTCTCCATCACGCTGACGTTATTTTATGATGATGTGTTACAATCTCAGTGAGAAAAGGTCAGAGCTGGCACTGAACGAACAGAGATTTATTATTCAGAGGAAGATTGCATTGCAGCCCATAAAGCATTCAGTGCTGCCATTAAGATAAAACCTACAGTCAGAACAGCAGCAATACTACAGTCCAATGGTATTTAACTCCTGCCCCAGCGGGAAGTATGGGAACCATCCCATTTTTAAAAACTATAGTTCTGTGCCTTTTTATTCTCTCCTAATTAAAGTAATAAACAATAATTTGATTAATAATGGCTAAAGTCACTGTCCAACCTTGTTTTTTTCCCCCTAAAGTCCAATATTCTTTCAAATATTAATGAAATATTAAAGGGTTTTTTGTAAGATCAGGACAGAGAGAGGGAAAATCAGCCAAACATCTGTGATTATTATGTTGCAAATCTGACCAAGTACATTCCATATGCTAAATTTCGTGTGGACATGTTAAGAAATCTGAGAAGACAGATAAGCCTTAATAAATCAGCCTTGTACAGAACAGCTCAGTCCATATCCTATGAAAAGTATTCACTAGTGTGGAAAGGTCTACACTGACTTAGGAGTCTAATTTTGAATGAAATCCTGGGAAACCCTGTGGACATTCAGAGCAATGGAACAGCCAAGCAGCCGGGTGTAGTCACAGGGACTAAAATAGCAGGAGGAGACGAGGTACCTCATCACTCTCAGCTAACGAGGGAGGTGCTTTTGGAGACCAAGGGCTGCCGTTTGTTTGAGGACTCAAAGTCCTTTTCTAGTCAAAACATTGGTTTCTTTCAGAGGAATTCTTTCATTATGAGTTAAAACAACAAAAATTATGATCTGTGCCTAATTTGTCCACAGCTGAACATTTACTGGGACTTTGCATTGATGGCAGCAGGGAAAAGGGTTGTGGCTGGACTGAACCGGGCACAGCCCTGATTCCTGAAGGGATAGACAGGACATCCTATTCCAATACAGCTTGAAGAATAGTAGGAAACAGTAGTGGAAAAGAGTACTGCTACTAAAAATGAAAGTTCTTTGGTTGCTTTACCTCATCACCCCAAAGCACTCCCCCAAATACCAGGGACTGTTTACTCATTTTCAGCTTATTTTGCCAGTGCAATGAATCCTTCACTGAAATGGTGTTTCTGCTGAATCCTTTGCTGAGTTCTACGCAGTGGTTTCCCACTTAAAAAGTGTACCTTACACCTTTTGCACTTGTGTATAAATTACTCTAAAAACCTCTTACAATAGAAATTAATTTTCTCTTCTAATCTCTCGAAAGCTTTAAATTAGTGGAACCTGTTATTTCACAGCATGCATTAAAAATATTAATTTTTAATTCTAATTCACATATCCATCTTCATCAGTATTTAGCACAAATATCTTTTTAAAAAGAAGCTAATCCTAAATAAGAAAATCAAGCGTGAAAATATTTAAATTTCTTCAAAATTCCATTTGGAGAGCAAAAAACCACAGTTATGTTATTTATTCTTGAGGAGTGGGAAAGGAAATAAGCAAGGCAGGATTTCTCTGCAGTTATCTGGAGTCTGGAAAATCTGAGATTACTGAAGATGTTGAGATAAGATTTTAGGCTTTTAAAAAGACTACAAGACTTCTGTGGAACACAGAGGTCTGATGGCAGATGAGACAGCTCAAGTAAACCAAGCCTAAGCAGCCAAGCCCAGGACGTTGTAGACCAAGGAGGGGTTTGTTCTGTTGAACACAGCTTGCAAGCAGCAAGCTGTGAACTTGATAGTAGTGGAAGAAAATGCATGAATGTAATAAATTTGAGTGCTTTAAATAATGTGTGACCTAATATAGTGCTTTAAATTATTAAAATTTCAAGTTATGAAAGATCCCTCTCATACCTGATATATGAGGATGTTTCAGCAGTTTCCATTATACCTGTAATAGCTGCTTGGAATTGCTGATCCTGACAACTTCACTGAATTGACTGTAAATCTGGACAAAATGTACCCCAAAAACCAGTTGGTTACACAGGGGAAAATCCACAGAATTGTTGAAGCACACTGAAATAGATGCTAAAAGCTCACTTTTATGATTAAGATATGAACGCCAAAATACATATTACTCATTACATGTTGTAAAGACAAGGTAAGTAGGTTATGAATTCACATCTTACATTACAATACAGTATTTATGGTTAAGCTGCCTTCTTTCTAACATGGTAACTTCAAAATCCATCAACATTTACACTTATGCCCAGACAGATCAGAGAAAAATTTAAGAAATAGGACCTTCTAAAAGCAATTCTTGTTAAACTGTGTGTACTGAAATCAAAAAACTACTTATAAGTGATAGAGTGGTAAAGATAAAACATTCATCTAATCATCAGAATATATGAAGCACATCACAAATCTTTCCACCAGCTGTTCTTTTATAGTAAAAATAATCTGTAAAAAATTTATTTTGTTTGCTTTGGCCACCCAGGAGTTTATTTTTGTGACTGGCACAGGTACACATTTATGGGAGGGCAGAAAGAGAGACTTCACACTGTTCTGAGGCCAAAAAGGCACAGACTGCTCAAACCTGCTACTAACCTGCCTTGGATAACCTCATTCTTCTCATGTAAATTACATTCAAAACAAAAATTTGGGGGATTAATTTGAAAAATCAGTTTTATGAATACATATATCTGCTTTATCAAACTATCACTCATTACTTTTATTGTACTTTTAATTTTTTATGTTTTTTAATTTTTTATGGTTGATATCCACTAACCAAAAGGTTCTTTGTAAAGCATAATTTGGCCTGATTTTGGGGCAGCACTATTACACCTTTGCCATTCAAGAAAGGCCTCTCTTAGAAAATCAATCCCTTACCTTTTGGTGGCTGCCATCTTCCAAATCCTTTGGGTTTTAAGCAAATGTTGAAGAGACATTTCCACTTTGTGAAAATTGCTGCTTCCTTTTTTGTGCTGCAGTTCAGACAGATTTTGAAGCCTTGACTTCAGACTCTGAAGCTCCTTCACATTAAGTCCCTTGGCACTTCAGTCTTGTTGACTTCACTAATTAGTTTCTCAATCTGCTCTTTTGGAATTAGAAACCTCAGTAAACCAACCTGTTTTTGTTTATCCATCTATTTAACCGAAAAATGCATCAATTTGTGGTTATTTATTTCAAGGTTATTCTCTTTGACCAGCTGACAGTGCACCCTCCTGTTGGTTCCCTGACTGCCCAGATGAAGAAATCCAATGTCTAATGCATCCCACATCCCAAAGTTTCCAGCATTATTGGCAGCACTTGCTCCAGTCGATGTGTGCAGATGTAATTCTGCTGTAATGACACAGATTTGGTAGAATTCCTCTCTCCATAACATTAACAATCTCGGCATCTATTTAAATCTGTCCATGGAAAGTGGAGCAGAACAAAACACTGTCTTAGAGAATGTTCTTTCACAATCTTTTCCCCAAGTGGTTTTCTGATTCTTACCTCCATAGGGCTATTTTTTCCCAAACTGTGCTACACCAGTCTGCCACTGCCTCTTTTTCTTCCTTTCAAACCCAACTGTTTGAAAACAAGTGTTCCTCAGTTCCTCTGTTTTAGTCATGATAGCTCTCAAAGAACACTTCTATTATTGTTTTTTTTTAAAACCAAGATGATCTGACACAGGAAAAAAAACACCAACCCAAACATGAACAAAAATGAAAATAAAGACTCTAAATACACTAAATATGTTTTTTATAGCCTTGTTTTAACTATAAGATTAATTATCTATGTTTCAGAACTCTATTTTCTACTCCACTTTTTTTTTTTTTTTTAAGTTTTAGCTTTGAAAAGTGAAAAGCTTTTATTCGATCTGGTGTCCTGCTATAATATATAACAAAGACAGAGTAAGTATTTGTTATCTCTCACATCACTTTCTTCATATTTGTATTCAACACATGAATGTGATTTTTTCTAGTCTTTTGTTTGATTCACCAACAGATTAATTCTTCCTTCTAAATAAAATCTCATATTTAATTTTATACATAGAGGGCCTGTAGAAAGGTTATTTTGGTGATACTATTTAAAGCACAGTAATGGAGTAATATATATTATCCTAATCTATGTTATATTAATTTCCTGCTGGAGTTTTGAATCGAGACAGGAACTGAAAAATACTGAAAAAACATTTTGTAAGGAATTATTTACTGGATTCTGGTACCAAAATCCTTATGTTTTGGCCCTCAGTGCTGGCTTCAGGGCAGGTTACTGTCCATCTGAGATTAACTGTTTTCTTTGAGAGAGTTTAGTATGCATATCACAGTTTAAAATATAGACATTTCCAGCCATTTAATCCTTTTGCATCTTAATATTGAACCAAAGCTTTACTTCATGTAATTGATCTATAAATATCTTAGAAGGAAACAGTCAATTCAACAGGAATCAATTTAAGATTTCCTTTTTAAGAAATTAAAAGTGTCCCCATCCTACACAACCTCTTTAACCTATAAATCTTTCCTATTGTCCTAATTTAAGAAACTTCTTTTTTTTTTTTTTTTTTTTTCTCTTTTTTATCAAGCCTTTTGCATATTCACAGTTAGGCAGCAGAAACTAACAACAAACCTACCTTCATTAATTCCATTATACAACTGCATTGATTCTGAAACAGGGTAAAGGACTGTGCAGAACATCAAGGGGGAATGGAATTGAAAAAAACCATAAAGATATAAGGAAATAACTCTTCAGGATGATCTTTATGATAAGAGTTGTCATTGAGAAGAATTTGAACCAAATAAAATGTAGGAGTTTTTGTCACAGCCTTGGAAGAAGAGAGATTTGGAAACCACAGAAAAGGGTTGCAATGGTGTGGGATTGTGATTGCAGAGACAAAGCCACTGGGGGACTGGACTTGACATTGAGCGTTCATTTGCTTTTTAAATTGAAATGAATTCTCAAACACTTGCTGACATTCCATTCCCATCCAATGGCAAGTGTGTCATTGCAATTATTTAATTTTAATGGCTGTTTCAGACAAAAAAAAAAACAACACCACTTTTTCTAAATCAGAGCCCTTTTAAGCAGCACTGCAGAACATCAGCTGGTTGTTAATTTACTGTATCACAAGATCTACTCAAGCCTTCACAAAACCAAAACCATGTTCCATTATCACAGCCACTTCATTCTCAGTCCTCAACTATAAATTCATGTCATCCCATGACAGTAACAGAAATTTTCATAACCTCTCTGTATTTTCAACTGTGGGTTTTACTTAATTACAGTCTACAACACATAACAAATAAATAAAATTATTTTTAAAGCGTGCCATGAACAGCAGAAGTAGATAAAAAAACTTAATAACCCACAGTGCAGTTATCTTCAACTATCTCCAGCTAAGTTAACTTTATGAACTTTGTCATAGACAAATCTGTTACACAGCACAATGGATTATATGTTTGAATATAAAGCAGCAAACATAAAGTTCACTATACCTGGGTAAACTCATGGCAACACATGTCCAAAACCTGTCCTTCATTATGCTGAAAACACACATATTTGCACAATGGAAATGAACATTTTTGGAAGGCAGCTATTTGTCACTTTGACAGAACTCTGTCCAAATCCTGAAGATTTTCCTACAGAAATTATTTTTTTCATTGTTTTCTTTGGGTTTTTTTTGGTGTGAAAAATGACACAGAATGGCACAAAGATGCTAAAATGTTGCTATTTACTTCTGCAAGTTTCTTGATTTTTGGATCAGCAGAATAATCGCCTGTAGCTACCTTCAACCTCAAAAATATTTACAGAGTAAAGATCTTACCTGAAAATCTGATGAAACCAATCATTTCGGAGCAGAATGTCATTTTGCCCTTAAGTTATAAAACACTGTGTTCTCCATTACTATTTTTATTTAAGTCTTCCAAAATTTCAGCACCTGAAGGCCAAAACTTTGCAGAAGACTCTTGTCTCCACATCTTTTCACTGCAGAACATCCCTGTCTGTCCCCACAGTCATTCCAAATGGAAAATAAAGCCCATTCCACACATCTGACAAACGACCTGTATGTTGAGACTGCCCTTCCGGTGTTTGATCACATTTTCCAGCTTCCAGGCTGCTACTTCTGCCTTCTATTTTCGCTTTTCAACCTTTTAACTTAACAACTTCAGCAAGATTTCAACACAGTTTTTCACACTATTCCAATCCCAGTTTAATATTATTTAAAAAATAAATTAAATTTATATGTGACAGGAAAAAGAGCAATAAAAGAGTTACAGAGAATTTGAATAAACCATGTCACTGATACTTTTGATTTTAGAAGCTTAAAAGCCTCCAGCGTTCTGTAACATGCTTGGGCACAGTGTCTTTTGAAAGAGAAACTGGAAATAGTATGGACACTTTCATAGAGACATTTATAACAGAAAACAAGTCTAAAGACAAAAACCTTTGCCAGAAGCAAAAAAGCTGATGTGGATTACCTTTGACTCCTCTTTCACTTCATTGGCAGTACATGATAACATACGGTTTTGACAGGAAAATAAAAGGAATTAACAAAATGGTAACTGAAGACTTGTTCCAACTTTAGATCCCAATTATAGCCCACATTGCTTAAAGCAAGGAAATGTGCAAACATCTAACACAGATGAAGAGGAGAGATCTAATGGAAGAGACAACATGACACGAGAACACCAAAGCAGAAGCAGCTAATTAAACCTGTACAACTGCAACACAAATGAATTATTAAGAGAGGCAGAAGTTAGTGATAAACTTGTAGTGTTTTTATGCTGAAAGAAGATTTAAAATTAAACAACCTGTAAATACAAGTTATGTAAAAGGCTGGGGGGTGTTGAGTGGTTAGCATTGCATTTATTTCCTCCACTGTAACCTACTGTGCCATCCAAGCTACACATCAAAGATTGCCCTGGACAGATCTGCCTCTGGGCTAAAGGGTTTTCATAAAAAGCTGTGTAGTGCACACTGGGAAATGCTTTATTCTTTGGAAGATTAACCTCCCTCCACCATTGTTATTAACAGCAACCAAACATTAGGGTATTTCAAAGACAACATTCATTTCCATTACCATGAAGGCTCATTCTCTAATTAAAATAATCTGGAAAACTTTGTACTTGACAGGAATGTATCTACTACTGATCTACAACCCACATACAGGACAAAGCAGAATGAACACCGGGAAATTAGGGACCTGGCATGGATCAGCAATGCTGTTAATTTTTGGCACATGGAGTGTAACCACAAAGAAGTAACATGGCAATGAGTTAATTTAACCCTGGTAGTGTTCAAGGCCAGGCTGGACGGGGCTTGGGGCAACCTGGTGTCCCTGTTCACATCAGGAGCTTGGAACTGGGTGATCATTAAGGTCCGTTCCAAGCCAAACCATTCTGTGATCCTGTGATTGAAGTTGCACAGTTACCACTAGAAAAGGGCAACCAAAGGGCCACGCTCAGCTATGAGGATCCACATCTCTGTGGGGAACAGGAACATGAGCTCTGGATGTGGAACAGAGCCCCTGTGGGACAAAAGGAACAGCTCTTACCTCTGGACAATGGTATGGCAACCCAGGAATGCAAATCTGTGGAGGGTGACCATGAGAAACTCTGTCACGTTGATCTACTTGTTCCCTCACTGAATTTTTAAAATTTGTTATGGAGCAGAAAATCTAAATTCATGGGGCTTGGGGTGTTTTTCACAAACTTCCTGTTAATGTTTTTGAAAATGTGCTGTAATGTAGAAGAAAAGCACTAAATACTTACATCAGTATTTTAGTGCTTGGAAGGATGTTTTTTATGTGGAAGGTTTTCTGCAAGTAGCTGAGGTTTTTAATACAGTCTGTAACACTCTCTCCTTTTGGCATTTCCACAAGAGTTACTTAAACAAGCTGATAATTTAATCATGTTAATGATTACACAACTCCACTGAAATCAGACTTAATCAGAGCAGTTTTGTTCATGCAACACAGATGACAAACCCCTATAATCTAGTATATGCTATATATATATCTCTATATATATATATATATCTATATATATATGTATATGCTCTGTACCTGCTCTGCCAGAATTACAGGAGGATGTTTTTATGTAAAGAAATCTCTTTAAAATAAACTTTTAAAATAAAAGTTTTTAGCTGGAGTAGAAATCCATATTTGACTTCCAGGCTTCACTGACTAGGCAGATATCACCTTCTCCCTCTCTTCCTTCCAAACTGAGTATTTCTCTATTTGGTGAAAAAAAAGATGGAGCAGCATAGAATAATAGTTCCCAGTGTAATTCATTGTTGTGCAACTCACTGAACGTTAAAACCCATCACTGAATAAACTGCCTCCTAGATGACAACATGCCTATTACAATGCAGATTTAACTCCTAAAATGCCATTAAGTCTTCTGTAAATCTTTTCTTCAAACACTGATTTCCTTCAAGAGACACTCAGAGTTCTCACTGAAAGTGCTATGGGGAATCTTGGACCATCTCAAATACTTTCTTTTTTATATCTATAAACCAATAATCTATTGTATATAGGTATTTTCAACAACATTTTTTTTGCAAAATCCTGTATTTCAGCGTAATTAAAATTCAGCAAATGCCTCAGAGCTATTTTGATGGGTCATTTAATCTCATCACCAGTTTCTTTGATTTTGAAGAACAGAACATGTCTTAATATCAGACTGTACCACTGGCAAATCTCTTGTCTTACTCAGTTAGTACCTTTCTGAAATAAAGTAAATCCCAAATCTCATTTCACTACATGAAACAGAAGAATTAATTGTGAAAAAAAATCAATCCATTTGAAGAGTGTACCAACCCTTGTATGTATGTTTGTACAGTAAGTTGTTTATAAACTTAAGATACAAGACAATACTGAATTTCATGACTTAAAAAATCTCACACTTGGACACCTGTAAAAAACCCTGAAATTAAGAGCAAGTTCTCAAATTATTTATTAATTTATAAGCTGTCACCTTCCACTCTGGCATATGGGGGGGAAAAAAAAGTAGATTTTAAATTAATAATTTAGAAATTTTAAGATGCTACATAGCAAATCCAAGTGTAATGACTTAAATTTCTTGCCTTTTTCTGCAAACTCTTTCATGTTTTTTGACAACCTATTGTCATCAGCCTTATCTTGCTTTTAAAACTTCCTATGGAGAAAGGTTTCCTAATGAAAAACAATGAACTACTTTTCCCCCAGTAACTAAGTTCTTCCTCTCCATCTGAAGGGTTACACACTATTTTTGTAAGCACAGTTGCTTCTCTGACCTAAAGTACTTAGTTCTTTGCTACTGATCATGTTTACTACAGAATTTGTCAAGTATTTTTCATTTAAGACCCTGAAAAAAGTGAAAATAATCCTTAAAATATTCCCCATATCCTTGAAATGGTCACAAGAGTGAGAGATTTTCTATCCTAGTTTTGTTCCTACACTACCTTTGCCCTGTGTCTGGTTTTCCCAGTATTCCTGAACATCTGCATGCTCTAAAGAAAAACAAGAAATCCATTTCCAAAACTGATAGATCAGGAATAAAACTGCCAAATATTTATCCTTTTTTTTTTTTCCTTTCTCAGCTGGTTGATCATGATTTTAGCCTCTGACATTCTGGCTCTCTTTTCACAAAAAAATGCACTATGACTACTATTTATTAATAATTAAATTCTTTTTCAGGACTGACTTTCACCCCAGTATAGTCAAAGATGTTGTAATTAAAGACAACTGCCCAATTGTCACTTGTTTCATAATCAGTAATATATGTAATTAACTTTTTATTCAGTTATTGGGCATGACCTAGACACAAAAAACTAGATAAATCTAAAAAACCCTTTTAAGTAGCTGAGCAGTACCAAATTAACTTTCATTATTAAGTGGATTCTTGTTAATTTTCCTGAATTAAAAAATAAGCAAAGCATTTTATATTCCTCTACATCCATCTCTTCTTATTGTCAGCTGGAGCTGTTGCAATTATTTTCAATAAGATATACTTAATTACCTTTCTATGTGTTTGAAAAAAAACTTGAAGAAAAATTTTCAGAAACTGAAACATAAACAATTAACTATTAGAATGATCCCTCTTCACTGAAGGCTGAGCAACACCTTGGGATTAATGAAAAGGTACAAACTAAGTTAATATTTGAGAATACTCACAGGCACTGGAATATTCCAGAGGGAAAACTGTAGGAGACAAATGTTGCCTGGTGTTCAGAATGTGCTGTTCTGGGTCCCAGGGCAAAAGAAATGGTGCAAACTGAAGAATCCATTGAAGTTCTTCCACTTTTTCAAACCTTGCCTGGAGGAGGCCACAACCAATTCAAATTTACTTTCAAAATTTTACAAATATAAATGGAATGGTCATAGTTTTATTATAAGTCATCCCAACCTAATTTTTTTTTCCAGTTCCAGCTGCATGATGCTCTCCATTGAGGTATTTCTAAAATATTGATATCTCTCCTGTACTCAAGATTCCTCTCTGACTCTTGGTGATTTTATGGCTCACTTCCTTTTTTCAAGGCCTTCTCATTTATATAAATGCTCACCTTACATTGTTTTTAAGCTACATTCTTCCATACCAAATCTCACCACGGCCATTATACTTTGCACAGCAATTTTTCTCAAAACTTAAAAAAACCCCTTAGTTCTTTAAGGTTTCTCCTCCTCAATTTATTCTTGAGGAAATGGGAAGATTCATAATTTCAGGTCTTTTTATTTTACTTTTTGAGGTATAATGTATAATTTAAAAAGGAAATATAGCTCTAAAAGTTGCTGTTAAGGACCATGAAGCAGAAAAATAATATGTAGTTCCTTTGCAAGGTTTTTATCTTAACAGCATTACTAACTGTGACATTTATCCTGCTTAACCTCACCAAATGTACCCTAGGGAAATGTCAACAGAGTCTTATGGTTTTAATACAAATGAATTATCAAAGAGTTTGAATAATGTAATCATCTTAATGTATTCAGTTTTTATAATGAACATCTGTTATGGGCAGAGAGAAGCAAAGTGACTGGTTAATGCAACAATTAAATAAACAATTAAACTCAAAAATTAATAAAACTAATTTTACAATTTTAACTATTTCGAGTAACAACCTGCAAAGACTGCCACTGAAATATTCCTCCTATCCCTTATTTCTGTTGGAGGATTTTTTTTCTTTGATGGAATTCATATATGTTTTTTAGATGCTTGTTATGGGTATAATCCTGTTTACAAAGACAGCTTGTTCCCCGGATAGAAATCTTTGCCTTTGAGTGATGCATATTTGTGTTCTTAAGGTTCCTGCCAAATCTCTTACTTTACATGCCTTTGCCAATAATCCTTTTGCAGTGTATTTTCTGTCAACTCCATTTATTAAGAGAGTTGTTTTCAAACATGCTGCTTGCATACATTACAGTAATTCTGCTCTCCTGGGAATCCATTTCCTAATTATCAAGATGGTCTCACAAATGCCTCTGATATTTACTGCTATTATACTTTATTCTGGCATTATACTTTATGACCTGAATATAATATCTGGAAAATTTACATGGATGAGACATAATTTCACAGTCTATACCCTTCTGAGCTACATTTTGTGAGTAATTCCAAGAAATAATAAATATTTTGTTAAGGAAATTTTGCTGTCATTTACAATTCAGAAAATAAACATCCTGTTTTATCTGAGTTCCTGAATGACATTTCACTCCATCTCCATGCTCTGAACCTTGTTCCTACATCGTAATTGGTTTGTTCTTTTGCTCCTGAAATGCTGCAATTTGAATATACTTCAGGCACTCTTGTCAGCTTGTCATCACACATCCATACAGACACAACAGTTTAGGTCCTGAGCATGCAAATCTGCTCTCTTCGAGATTATACTCCCAGACATCCCTTGCCAGGTTGGTTCAAGGCTGGATTCTGCTGTTGTTTGATGCCAGTTGCTTGATGGCCATTATTTGCCATTCACAATTTGTTAAATAGGGATAATGCAAGCTGCATTCAGAATAATATCACCATGAAAGTTATCACATGATTAAAGGTCCTAATTACTCTTAGATTAACCCCAGAATCACCATTACAGAATAAAATCATGACTTTGGCTACAACCACAACTTAACTGGAGTTTAACATAGGACTTATCTGTTACTGCTCTTACTTTTTATACTTAGTTTTCAGATTTCTCACTGAAATCCAGATCCTCAACATCAGTGACTGTGTCTAGAGGGGTTATATAGCTCTGAATGGTATTGACTGGGAAACCCCCAAAATAGTTCTACTTGAATTTAAGGGGAAAAGGTCTGTACTCTTGAGGTTTACATGCTAGGCTCAGGTGTTCAGGGAGTTCTCTGCCTCCTGTCAGCATTCAGAATTTATAACCAGCTCTAGAGTGATTGTCTATCTCTTGATTTAGAAAGACTGAGTATGGTAACATGCCTGAAAAACTCTGTTTTCTTTCTGTATAGAGTCAAAGCACAGGTACAGCAGGCAGGTTCAAAGATGATTTAAATGCACATTTCAACTTGCTCCTTTATACCATCCTAAAAACTTTCCTAATGAAAATATGACACAAGACAATGAAGATTTCAAAGAATCACAATTAGAGTATGATAATTACTTCTGAACATGAGTGGAGCAGGCCCTTGGAAGTGAGGAATGCTGGCTCCAATGGTTGCTCACCCTTTCACAGCCGAGGGAATCACTGTGTCTCACACATGACAGCTCTGAAACCTGGGCACACAGGCGAGTTTTCTCACAGGGAAAATCAGTCATTTCAGTCAAGAGCTCATGGAGAAGTTGCTGCTGTCAAAATCACATGAACATATGCATAATTTTCATTCTTGTATTCACATTCATCATCACTTGGAAGCATGTAGAGCACCCAAAACAGATGTCTGTGACTGAACATAACTCATTCTGTCTGTTGGGATTGATCACTTAGTTGAGGATGCCCTCACCTGTCTGGCTGAGTATGGTTTTCTTTTCACTTCACAGTCTGGTTACCACAATCAACCCTGAATTTGACTCTGCTCTGTATTCTTTGCTATCCCACTCTTGAGTCCCAATTCTTCTGAAACCACTGAATCATCTAAATTCTTTCAGCCTGACCAACTTCTCTAGGGAAAGCCACAACATGCTTTTCTCAGGATCTCAGTTTTCTGTGCAGCCTTTTTTACCCTACAGCCAGATTATGTTGAATTCTTCTAGGAATTGTAATGCTTTGGTCATCCAAAGATCCATATCTATGAAGGGGACAAGAACTTTGGGTATCAGGTATGGTGTGAGCATAGATGGTCTCTCTCCTTTCTAGTAGTAGAGACCTGGAATAACTACAGATCTCACCCAGGGCAAGGTGTGAAACAGTCTAAACAGTAAAATAATAGTACAATGTTGTGAAAGAAAACAGACCAGGATTTACATAAATCTTCCTGGAGCACTTGGAAACACTGGCTGATTGCTGTCTCTTCACATTCAGACAGAAATTAGAAGGATTACACTTCTTGACACAACTAACACTAACTGCCTGTATTCTGCCCCAGTTCTACTTTAAATGCCCTTTGTGAACTAAGCCTTGGCCTTTTAAAATTAATTGTCTCTAATTACCAGGTTCACTTCTCTGTCCTCCAAAAATTGTCACTTCATTTTCTTTGTTCTAATATTTGCTTACCTTCCCAGTAAAACATGACTTTTCACAAAGAAATTCTCAGTGGTACACAGGGTATTTCCAGCTAATTTCCTTAATACCCTAAGGATGCACAGAGTCTGGACTTTCAGAAATTAGTGGGTGTTTTTTTTTTCTGTATATTCCCTCCTTAGATCTTAGATATTTTACAAGGTCAGTTCTAAGTATAACTCCATAAATTTTCACATACTTCCTCCAATTTCTGTGTCCTTCAGCATTAGCAGTCAGAGGGATATTATAATCCAGGTTTCTTTTCCTGTGCATTATTTTCCACTTCCCAAAGATTTCACTGCTGTGTTCCCTGGAGTTTCATTTTGCATGCCAGAAACCAAGATTCCTTTGACATAATACTACCTCTCCAAATCTCTTTCACGTGGCTCCTTCAGTTGCTCATTTTCATTTTCATTAATATTCCATTTCCATGAACCAGCACGTTAGATTTCAGTAATGCATCGAAAATCACAATTGGTGTCACCTCCTTTGCCTCTGCAGTCTATTATTGCTGTTTGTTTCTTCTCTTTCCATACAGCCATTTGAATACATTAACATAGTCTCCATTTTTCTTCTAATCTGATTTCTGTCTCAAATAAAGCAGTTCTGAACAAGCTGAAATTGCCTGGCACAGTTTAGCCCAGGTGCCACTTGAACTCTGCCCTCCTTCATCACCTCTTCTCACCCAAAACAGGTCTTGAAGTTATTAATGTTCATGCAGATCATGAAATAAACTTTTATTCAGAAAGAGTTCATTGCTGAAAGGGATAACTATTTGTCCCAGGTAAGGTTTTGTGCCTCTGTGCTTTGTTTTTCAGTGAGTGCTTTAAATGTAGAGGGGAAAGGATCACCAAGATTTTGACAATGACAAATGTATCAGTAAAAGATAAATGAAATAATTTTAATGCTTGAAAATTAAAAATAATCCCTTTTAAAACATTAGATTAAAATAATAACTTGGTGGTAATATTTGGTATAATGAATTATAACATGCACACTGAATAATGGCAGAAAATCCAAGAAGTCTATGTGGGATAATGAGTCTGTAACTTTAATTGACATTCAAATCTTGTTTAAACATTGGCCTATTGAACTGTAAGTCTCTCTATTTAATTGAGTTTAATGCTAAAATAGGAAGGATATTTTAATTTTAGCAGTAGCCACTAAAAACACTTAAAATGATAAGATCAGAAATCTCAAGGAATTTAGAACCAAGGGTTTTTTTTTAACTCGGTAAAATTGATTTTACGTTGCCTAGTCTAAGCACCTGATTATCTTTATATGATTTTCACTATTTTCCATATTTTTTACTGCATGTAGTTCTCTGTCCTTTCTTGAAAGCAGAGTTGAATTTACTTTCCAAAATCATGTAAAAGATTGATATGATTTCTCATAAATATTACAAAGCAAGTAATTTCCTTTAGTGCTGCCAAGACTAAGAAAGCAGAGAACATCTGAGCACAGACTTTTCACCCTCCTTCCAAGGCAGAGCAGATAATGAGGATTTGGCAGGAGAAACAACTTCATCTCTCCAAAAAGTTTCACTTACAAACCTATAGTTTTCACTTACACAGTCCTTCAAAGATCACCCCTTATTTTTAAGAAGTCTTTCCTATAAAAATATCCACCCTTCCCCAAATCATTCAATTTAATAGAGAGACAATTATGCATCTGGATTCTATGCACACACTGCTTAGATATAAATACTGAGTAAATAAACCAAGCATCAGAGAATTCCTGAACTGCTGTCCAATGAAGTGTTTGGAAAATGGTTTCTGAGATCCTGGAGAACTTTTGTTACAGTGTTAGATAAAAAGATAACACACTTAACAAAACCTTATCCACAACAAAATTGTGGATAGAGGTATTTCATCATCATATTAGCAAATCAATGCATCACTAAAGGTTCTGTAGAACCTTTTAAATTTAGAACCATTAATTTAAATGTAGAACCATTTAAATTATTTTGACCTACGCAGGTTTTAAAGAACACATGTATTCTACCCTTACTCAAAAAGCTGGACTTAATGCCAACTGTTCTCTTTGTTTTCTCCCCATATTTCCTGATATACACGTGAAACAGCACAGAAATGTGTCTTATTTCTGATATTTATCTGTCCCCCACTTCTAATTCCAATCCCTTCCTGGGTACTCCCCAGCGCCCTGTGGGCCAGAGCATCAGGTTTGGATGCACAGGGACAGTCAGTGCTTGGTCAAGAAAGTTGTTTGGGGTTTTTATAATCTTTTTCTCCACAGGCTTCTCCTTTTTTTTAAAGATAATCATACATCACATTTGCTCATGTATTACTAGCTCTACTCAGTCGTTCTGTTTGCCAAAGCCATTGTGCACTACTTTGTGCCCTGACTCCTACACTTATCTTGCAACTGGAAAGGTTAAAGCAGAGATCAGCCTTTGGACTCTGGTTTTGCTTTTAGAATGAGAATCTGTCAGAAAGAACTGGTATTATCTTGAGATTTGCACTTTAGAGATACATAACAGACTGTGATGAAATTTGGTCATTTAACTCTTCCATGACTTAGTGGGAAAATTTAATATAGGTTGGGGGATAGAGGCCTCCAAATCTCCAACAAAATTGGAAAATATTACAATGGATTATTGTATTTTTGTTCACACAGCGCCTTTCACTCACCAAAAATAAATAAAAACATGAAAAAAAACACCCCACCTCCACACCTCTTGAATTCAGCAACACTTTGACTATGAGCAGCCCATCAGAAGGATCAAATAAAACCCTCCACATGAAAACCAAGAGGCTTAGTTTGCTAAGCAAGGAATTAGTCATAGTTTCTATCAAGAAATTGATTTATAATACACAAACACACACATAAAGCTTCCATCCATTTCAGAGCCTACTTTTTAAGAGGAAAATTGAACACTGGGAATGGCAATCTCAAAACAAAATATTTTCTGACCATTATTAAAGTAAGGCAAAATTAAATGTTCATAATTAAAATAAGAAAAAAATAAATTAAATAGTAAATCAGAGACTAGATAATTAATGCATTTCTTTCTCGATACCAGATGTTCTTTTCTTCCCAAAGCCTCAAATTTATGAGGAAGGAGAAAAAAAGAAAAATCTCAATTGCTGATAAACAGATAATTAGAAGCAAACTAGGCTTGAAATTAGATTATATACTTTTACAAGAGGCTGTATACCTAAAGAATCATAAAATAATTGCAGGGGGAAGAAGGTAGGCTTTAATTTGTTGAAGCAAGGGATGAGGCAGACTTTCAGAGCCCAGCCTTGAAATGAGAGCCTTTTGTACTACAAAAACACGATGAGACAGCCTTTCATAGCATTTCAAGCTTTTCCATAATATATTGTCATTGCAGCCAAAGAACCCGTCATATATGATAATTTTCACACAGTTCTGAATAAGAACCTCAAACAGATCAAAAGGAAACTTTCAAGTTGCTTTGCGGTTTGTAAATATATTTAGAGATTGCTTTGTCTCATAAACAATAGCACTCTAAGCACTTCAAAAAGAAAGCTGTTAGTTATGTTACCTAACAAAAATAATGTTATTTACTGAAAATAGTTTACAACACTTACAGTGGATGGAAACAATTATGTAAACAGCAAAATAGTGGAATGACTTTGTAAAGCTTATTGTACAACAACAGCCACATGCATTAAAGTTACTGCTGAATTTTCTGTTTTATTGCCTTTAGTTCTCTTGGACTAAATGATTGAATCATATCAGCCCCGAGAACATGTGATTTGTTAAATATTTGAAAATATTTAGGTATTAGACTGCAGTAATTTCCTCTGATAAATATCCTAGAGAAAAAAAGCTGGTGTTCATTATCCTCATAACAATCACCCTTTAAAAGCTGCACGCTGCAGGTAAGTGCAGGTGCAGTAAAATATATCACTATACAGTGGTAAAATTTATCACTATATATCAGTAAAATATAACACTATATCCCACTTGGTGACAGGAAAATATCCCTCTAAAACTATACATGGGATTTTACACATATTTGCTGTACATGGAACATGAAATGAACAGCTTTTGCAGGGATGACATCTGAGACAAAACCAGGGCTGACATCAAGTGAGGAAGCACCATATAAAAATGGTACATATTCCCCAAAGTATTCTGATTAAGAAAATTCTTCATGTTTCCACCTGGTAAGTTATTGAACAGTGAATTTGGGATGGTTTTTCCATTTTCCATGCTGTCCAGTTCCTGTTTTAACACACCCAAGCTTGGGCAGTCTGTTCTCATGGCTCTGACTTCACTAACAGGAAATGGGTCCTCAAAGATGGTACAATCCAAAAAATTATCATTAATTTAGAGCTATACAGAAAAAGCTGGGCTTTTTCTATGATGACATTTGGAAAATGAAAATAAGAAGCATTTTTTTCAGTGTAATATTTCCATTTTCTTAGGCTAAATGTGAGCACCTTGTGCTGAAACACACAACACAACTCATTCAGTGTATGTGCAAGAACACAAAGTGTTTTTCTTTATTAAAAATTATATAGAAGCTGATTTTTCTTTCCATTATGAGTGGATCTAATCCTTATTTCACTTCATAACAAATGTTGGAGGAATTTACACTCTTAGATTCCCCTAAATGCTGTATGTTGAAAGATACTGTGCTAACCATATAATCTTTATCACTGTTGCACAGGGAGGTTTTATTCATTTTAAATCATCCAGATCCCAAAACAATAATCCAAAAGGCAGACTTAACTGAGTTCCCTTGGAAGCACACCACTCAGATTATTTTCTCTAAATCTCTAAGGCCATTAGTAGAAACCTGATAAATGAGAAATAGCACTGAATAAAAAGGATGTTACTGCAAGGCTATAATTTCATTTTATAGAATTTTTCTAATATTTTAAGTTTTTAATAGTGCAAAGATTAACTGAGTCATACTTCATTACATTACTTTGCTTCAAATATTTTACCTCTTGATTTCATTAACGGAAAGTATTCTCCTCTTTTGTGAGCACTTTTATCATTGCTATTTTATAAGACTTTCCCTAGCTTTTATAGTTCCATAATATGTACATAAAATATCCAAATAATTACCAGTTTTACTTTTGCAATTTGGATGTTACTGGATATTCAAAAAAACTCCATTTTACAAATTAATCCATTTGTGGCAGAGGTATACATTCAACAAAGAAAAATCACATATTCTCAATTATTCTTGGTTCAACAATTCTGTGTGTAAACACAGACAACAAATATGGCCAACTAAAGAAAAACATACCTAAATAATCACCTCCTTCCTTCTAAGTTCTGACATAAATGCTTCCCGTGTAAAACAAATATCTACCAGGGGCAGCTCCAAAAATCTCAGATTAATTTCCTTTATCAGCATAACTCCATTTGGAATCACTAATTGTAAGGCATGTTCCTCTTGGTCAGCAATGCTCCCTATTCCTGGATATCAAACAGGATTCCTGCTCTAATCTAAGCGTCCTTGTCCTTTGCCAGGTGGCAGAGACAAGTCTTTGCTCTGATTTTCTCTCCCACATCAGACAAAAAAAGGTGGCAGATCACTATTTCCACAGGCTTGGAAGGATGGTGGTGGCTGCTGAACCTGGAGTGTGTCCAGCTAATGGAAATCACTTCACACAAAAAAGCACATTAATGATTGAAGACAAATTTCCAGTGTTTGTTCCAGAATAGTTTTCACTGTGTGCCCAAGGGTTTGGATTTTTGCTCTCTACACAATATCTTTATCCCAGCCTTGTTTTATCTCAATTTCACCTTTGAAAGGGGGATTACTATCCTTGTCTATTTGAAGAGCTTTTTATCAGAAAAATCACAGAATTGTAGAATGTTTTGAGTTGGAAAGTACCTTAGAGCTCATCTCATTCCACCCCCCTGCCATGGGCAGGGACACTTTCCACTAGCCGAGGTTGCTCCAAGCCCCATCCAGCCTGGCCTCGGACACTTCCAGGGGCAGCCACGGCTTCTCTGGGCAACCTGTGCCAGGGCCTCACCATCCTCACAGGGAAGAATTTTTTCATAATATCATGTATATTAACAGATTTATTTTCCTACATTTTGCTCTGTTTTTAAGGTGTTTCTAATAACAAAAACAAAAAAAAACCACACAAACTCAAACACGTATAACTTTTCAAAAAAGATTGCTTGTTTAAATATGGATTTACAAAATACTTATACGTTCCTTTCTACCAGAACCCTAATAATTAAGGGTTGGACAACACTTAATTAGCTTGTCAAGTCTAACTACAAGCTCTTACATATACTTTTTTTCCTTCAAAAGAATTGTATAAAAAATTTATAATCTGCCTCTTCACAGGGTGAACCTTCCTACTGAAAGCAAATGATTTTATTCCTTCTGGAAATGTGAATCATGTAGTAAATCCCATGCCATATAAATAATACCTCCTGGACACAGACAGATCAAACATAAAAAGTCTAAGCCTTAATCTTCATCCCCAGACAATGCAGGCAACTTCAGAAAGCAAATATATCATGTGTCTGAAAAAGGCTGATTCTGTTTCAAAGGCAGCAACACACAAACCCCACTGAACCCTGCTGTGGCTTCCACACCAGTTTACCCTTCTTTTTACAAAAGAACCTTGTGCTGTCCAACAATGCCGTGTTTTTAACTGTACCACAAAGTATTTAGACAGATAATTACCTTGAAACTGCTGAACTAAACTGAGAAAATGCTGGTTTTACATTTTCCTTCATTTCTTACTTGCCCATAAATGCATACACGGGGAATCATAGAATTATTCAAGTTGGAAAAGATCATGTCCAACCACCAACCCAGCACCAGCACCATGTTCATCATTAATCCCTGTCCTCAGGAGCCACACCCACAGGTTTTTGAGCACTTCCAGGGGTGGTGACTTCACCACTGGCCTAGGAAGCCTGTTTCAATGCTTGATAACCCTTTCCATGGAGAAATTTTTCCTCATGTCCAACCTGAACCTCCTCTGGCACAGCTTGAGGCAATCTCCCCTTGTCCCGTCCCTTGTTCCCTGGGAGCAGAACCTGACCCCCTCCTGTCAGGGAGTTGCAGAGCTGGAAGGTCCCCCCTGAGCCTCCTTTTCTCCAGGCTGAGCCCCCCCAGCTCCCTCAGCTGCTCCTGCTGCTCCAGCCCCTTCCCAGCTCTGTTCCCTTCCCTGGACACGCTCCAGCCCCTCAATGTCCTTTTCTGAGGGTCCCAGAACTTCCTCAGCACTGGAGGTGCCCAAGCAGTGCCAGCACAGGGAGGGGCACTGCCCTGGGGCTGTGACACCTATTCCTGATCCAAGCCAGGGGCCCTTGGCCTCTTGCCCACCTGGGCTCACATTCAGCCACTCTCCACCAGTCACACACTTCTCACGTGATCCTCCTTGACCTTTCTTTGAAGTAAAATGTGCTACATATGCTTTGAGCAGCAAAGAGCTGAACCTCCAGGTAACTTTAGCAGCTTAAACACTTTGTTAAAACTTCATTAAGAAAAGTAGCAATGATTCCTGACTAACACCATACTGCAGATGAAGAATATTACTGTTCTGAGGTGGATTAATCATGTGCAGCATCTTTAGAAACACTAAATGCAGTTGTTTTTTGCTTGAGAATCATTTTTGGCATGCCAGTGCTCTATTCCACATCACATTCTTCAGTAAGACAATGAATAATCCTTACCTAAAGAGCAATTACAGATTCATAATTTCAAGTCTTTCATTTCCCTTAATGAGAGAAAGCACCAAGGGCAGAAAATATAGGCAGCCCCCAACTGCCATTAACAGTAAATGAGATCTGTAGAAGTAACTTATTTGAAACTTAATCTCTCCACCTGCACTGAGTATCATTGCTATATGATTAGTATATGGTTTTATAGGTGTCAATATTCTCCTATTTCTCTGTAGGTGAAATGTCTTTACCTCTTATGGGACCATAAACAAAGTTGACA
>VYXB01005383.1:0-13931 GCA_013397135.1 Pachyramphus minor
TAATAATAATAATAATAAAGCAATAAATAATGATAAACTGCTTAAATAACAAAGTAACAATATGTAACATGGCATCACATAAAAATATCAAAGAGCATGACATCTTATGTCATATAACAGCATGATGTGACATGATAATATGGAATAGAATTGATGGAATTAGTAGAATTATTTGGTGATCTTTAAGGTCCCTTCCAGCCCAACCCATTCTCTGACTTCATGGTTCTATAATATCAAGAACAACAAAAAATAATAATAAAAATGATGATGATGATGAAGGGTCTGGCTGCAGCAAGGTGAGCAGAGAGCGGGGGTCTGTCTTGGGGTCTCCCCCACCATCTCCCACCCCTCCCTGCAGCATCCCAGGGTCTCCAGGGCTGTCTGTTGGAGAGATGTCAGCCCCTGCACTGCAGCCTGCAAACATCCCTTGGTCTGCTCCAGCAAGGGAAACGTGATGGAGAGAAGAATGGGAGGGAGGAAACAGCCTCTGGGTGTCCCATCGCTTGTCCTTGTCCACCACGCTGCTACCTTGGGATGGTCAGGTATTGGCTCATCCCTGGGTCATCCGTGCCCTGGGAAGGGTGCAGCCCCATAGGTGTGTTCCCCACGGGAAGGTGTTTGTCACTTCCTGCCCCAGCACTGGCACCATCACACACGGCAAAGCAGGAAGTCTGGGTACCAGCCTGCTGCCAGCTCTTGTCTGGCCCTCACTTCTCCCTGTCCTTCAGCATCCCAACTGGAAAGCGATGGCATGGGAAGAGACTGTGGCCACTGAGAGTGACACCCCCATGGATGTATCTCCCGATGGAGGATGCAAAAAATAAGCTCATGGTCTTGGATGGCTGGGAGGGAAGGATGATTTCCCTGGGATGAGGGGCCTGGGAAGATGTGACAGAGATGTCACTGAAGGTAATGAGGGGACTGGGAAGAGTGACGGAGATAGGTCAGAAGGGGGAAAAGGGGCTTTAGGGGACAGGGAAAGTCAGGGTACAGAAACAGGGAGATTTCAGCAGCCAAGGGAGTGGGTTGCAAGGCCCAGCTCATTTTTAGGAAGCGCATCCTTGCTCCAACAGTGTGCAGGAAGGAGCCAGGGACCTGCTGCTGGACTCAAGCATCCCTTCTCAGCCCAAGTTTCCCCTAGGGTCTGGTGGATTTGTTTGGCCTCGAGGAGGTGTGGAAGGGGCTCGTCCTTGCCCAACCTCCAGCAGAGCTGTGCTGGGAGGAACTGAAACCAGCTCGTGCACCAGAAATGCATCTGCTTTTGCAAGCCCAAACCCATCCAGGCACGCATCAGTGCACCCAGCCAGCCTTGCACATGCTCCGACATCCTCCTGCACAATCACAGGACGTCTTGTGTGACAGTTTACTAGAATTCCAGAAATATCCTTATCACGGCACCACCGGGGCCAGGAGTCCCCCCTCCCTGGGGCTGGGGAGCAGCACAGGGCTGGTGGGTCTCAGCTCCTGGGTGAAAAGTCCAGGCATGAACCCAGTTTGGTGGGGAATCATGCCCAGTCCCAGGTTTTCCCAGCCTGTCAGGGAGAGGGAAATCCTCCAACCAATGTACAGCAATGGATAGTCAGAGCTGCCACAGGGTTTTTTCCTCCCCCTGAAACCCCAAGACCATCAGCATTCCCAGGGGTTGCTGAAAGGATGATATGGCTGAGACTGGTCCGTGCAGGAGATGCAGAGGGGAATCCTCTGGGCACAGCTGCTGCAACGCCCCAGCTGGAATTTTTCCCGGGACGGGTCTTGGTTTGAGGGTGTGATTCCCCGGCAGGAAGGGAAGGATGAATTTGGTCACAGCAGGCGAGGCATGGATGGCCATAGGAAAAGCTTGCACCAGGAGAGGGGGCCCTTCAGCCGGTTGGAATCAGTAGGAAAAGGGGAAATAAAAGAAAGGGAAAACAATGCAGCAGAGGAGGAGCCGATGGTGAAATCCAGACCGAGTGAAGGATGGGCAATTGTCTGTCCCTGTCTCTGCTTCTTCTCTGCATCCCCCGGCTGGTTTAGTCCCTGTGGAGCAGTGGGTTTGGTGCCTTTGAGGGATTCTGGCAGTGCAGGCAGGATGAGAAGTGGTGGGCAGGGAAAGGGAAGGGTTGCTGCCTTGGGTGTATGAGACAGAGAAGGATCTGCAAAGGGGGGCTGGAAACATCAGGGTAAAGTCAGCGTGAAAGCTCCCAGCTCATTCCACCCTGGGGAATTCATCTTCCAGCTGAAAAACCCCCAAAGGGAACCAGGTTTGGCTGGTTCTGTGGCTCCCAGAGCTCCTGGGGATAGTAAGGGATGCGGGATGCCTTGAAGGGTGGTCAGCCTCCTAGAGACCCCCCTCCCCAGATGTTCCTCCCCACAAAAAAAGTCCCGTCAGGGGTAATACCCATTGCTCCTCTCTGCCCAGCAGCCACAGGCACTGGCGGAGCTGCTGTGACAGGTGCCACGGGAGGGCGTTCATGTCCCAAATCCCAGCGGGAGGGGACAGCAATGCTGCACTGAGTGCTGCCTGTTCCCTCCATCCCGAATCCGAGTTGTCAGTGACCTTCTCCCCCCATGCCAACCCCAAACCCCCCTTGGATGTGGAGAACAGCCTCGCTTCAAGGGCTTATGGGAATGGAAGCCCTCATTCCCAGGATGTTTTTAATTGAAGTCAAGCAGGGTGGGGATGCTGGCTCTCCCAGCACTGGGGATGTACAGGTGACTGCCAGCCCTGAGTGCATCCCAGCTCTCCAGCCCACATCCTGCAGCTGGGGCAGAGGTCGAGGAACATCCAAAATCCCAGAGGTTTTTGAGTCACGCTGCCAGTGCTTGTGGGACCTGGTCGCCTCCAGCTGTATGGGGTCTGCTCCCATCTCCCCTTTTCCTCTCTCCCATGGAAAATCATGAGGGGAAAATCAGAGGGGATGTACAGCCAGGTTTGAGGAAATTCCTGGGAGCCTCGAGCTTTTCCTGAGGTTTTTCTTTGTGAGCTTTTCCTTTGCACGCAAGGGAGCAGTTATCTCTGCATCTCTGCTGTTCCCTTCTCACCCTGGGAACAAACTCCATCCTTACCTGCCTTCGTGTCCTCTGATTCACAGGTACCTTGTACCTCTAATGGCAAAGGGCAGTCGATCAGCCCCAAAGCTGCCTCCTTTCCACGGGAACAGGGAGGGGAGGGGTGGGAAGAGAAAGAAGGGTTCACAGTGATTTGGGAGCCCCTATAGCAGAGACATGTACCATGTTTAATGTGTCCAGCTCCCTTGTCTTAAGCTCTGCTCCATCCACAGGTCCAACCTGGATGGAGCAGAGAACTAGTATCTTCCCCAACACACCATAGAGGAAACTTCCCCAGCTCCACCACCCCAAAAGCTGCTCATAGAGGCTGAACAGAGATTTTTTTCCCCAAAAACGGGTAACCAGAAACCAGTTCAAAGCATGGGAGGTCCCAGCTCTGTTCCAGTGGAGATGCAATGAGAAAGATGGTGTTGGGGGTTTTTCCTCTGTCACCAGTTTTGCGGACAAGCAGCAAAAGCGAGACACGCAAGCATTAATCCCCATGGGGAGATGATTCCTGATAACAGATCTCAAACAGCCAAAGGAAAGAAATTAGAAATGCAGCATTCATTTTTAATCAGGAGGGTCATTAAATGTTGGAGCAACTCCTCTCTTCCTTTTATCCATGAGGAAGAGTCACAAGGGGTACATCTGGCCAATTTTGGTGCTGGAGACAGGCTTTCATACTGAGGAGATGCCACCAGACCGAATGGTGGTATCAGGCAGGCGTCTCAGCTTGAGGGAGAAGATGTGTGTCTGCCTGGACCTTTTCCTGTGGGAATGAGGGTGCTGGGAGCATTGCTCCACTTTGAAAGAGGAGCTGGAGCCCTGTTGCCATGACTGATCTCATGACTCATTTTAAAACCTACCATAAAAGCAATTGACCATGGAGTGATCAAAGCTCCCCTGGCTTATCACCACCCCCAATTCCAGTAAAGGAATAGTGGCACTTGCAGACTACCCAGGGAGTAATTGGAGGGCTTAATTGAGGGAGGTCATTAGGGACAAGCAAAGATAGGGGAGATGGAGTCCCTTAGCTACTATGAGCAACTGAGGCTTTCATGGCAGTGAAGATGAAAAGGGGAGGTTTATGTTGGATGTTAGGAAAAGTTTCTTCCTCCAGAGGATGGTCAGGCACTGGAACAGGATCCCCAGGCCAGTGGTTACAGCCTCAAGCCTGCCAGAGTTCAAGGATCATTTAGTCTGTGCTCTCAGGCACATGGTGGGATTCTTGGGGTTGTCTTGTGCAGGGCCAGGAGTTGGACTCAGTGATCCTTGTGGGTCCATCCCAACTCAGGAGATTCTATAATATTATATTATGAATGCCAGCAGGAAAACTGGGACCTCACCTGGGATCACTGGGCTATTGGATGGAATGTCCAAGGGATATCAGACCAAGGTGCCAGGGGTTCCTCCTTCCTGTGTAAGATGCTTGGAGAGGTCTTCCACAGCAACATGGGATGTCTCCATTGGCATCAAGAGAGGGAGAGGTGCTAAATGTAGATGGGGTGTTATAAAGTGTGATGTTTTGCCTCTGACACCATGAAGAAAAGGGCTGTGTGGGGAAGGATAACTGCCTGCCCATTTCTCTTCCCCTTCCCCCATCCTGATGCAGGGGTGACTTAATCAGCCCTTGATAAATGTATCTTTGGGAGACCTTCTACCAGCAGGAGCTTGTTCCACCCCACTAATGTTAATATTAAGCTGCTTATCTGCCCCAGGGCTATAAAACTCCCCTCTCCAAAGGGGGAAAAAAATTTTCCCACTGTTATTTATATCTGCTCTTGCTTATTGCAGCCTTATCAGCAAACCCAGCCAGCCTTCAGGGCAAGAGAGTCACGCAATGGCTCCAGCAAACGAGGCCTGTGGCCCCACACCAGGACCAGAATTGCATGTTCCCACTGCAGTGGAGTCATCAGGCCAAGTTCCTGAGAGCCTCTCCACCTCACAGGGATGGCATGGCACACTGCTGATGAGTGCCTGGCAGTCCTGCTGCTCTTCTGAGTCCCCAAATTAGGCACTGAGATTTGCCTCCAGGATAGTCCCACCTTCTGCTGCCGTAGGTGAATGGATTGGGATGTCCCTTGTGGAAAGTGGGTTTGTGACTCCTTTGCCTTGACCTACGCTCCTTGGCACAGATAGTGAAGATGTCGTTTGGCTGGTGGACCTCATGAGTTGTCCTAAATGATCCTTCTGCTTTTCTCCCGAGGCCTCTGATAGCCTGCAGCACAAACCATGCTTTGGACCTCCCCGTCCTCACCCTTGCTTCTCCTACAGTATTGGCATTATGACTTCAAGTGGCAAAGGCAAAGTTGGTGCGACGCAGAGTGAAGCTGCTTGTGCTGGTTCAATGAATTCACGTGGCTCTGTGGCTGCATCACATCAGTGTTTCATCACAAACTGGTGACCAACCAGGACCTGGACACACCAGTAACACAGAGTTACTCCTTTTCACTCAGGCTTGCTTAGCGGATCTGAACAAGCTGAAGTCTTGGGCAATTGGCTTCCCTGTTTTCTTCCCCAACATGCTTTCATTTCTGTCTCTTCTTGGAAGTTTTTGTGCAATATGTGATGAGTGATGAGTATTTGGACACCAAAGGAACTCTCACTGGTCAGGTCTGGGGCTATGAAAGCAGATGCCTCCCACAGAAATGGGTTCAAGAGCAGAGTGTGTTGCACTGGATGGTTGTACTTGTTCCCATATCTTTGCTTGCCAGGTCGTGGATTGGCTAAGATGGCTTTGCGTGCAAGTTGGAGAAACAGAGGCATCTGGCTCTACTGGCATGGATTGACTGGCAGCCAATGTAAACTTTTGGGTCTGAGTTGGAGGAATTCCTGTTCTCATTCTCTTCCTGCTGTGGAAACACCCTTACTCCAGTCTAGAACATCAGCAGCTTGACTTTGCCTTTTAGCAAGGGGTGAAGGTGTCCTTCCTTGTGTCCTTCAAGGCCTGCAGTGACCATGGTAAAGGAGGTGGCTGAAGCCTCAAGTTGCACCATGGGAGATTTAGACTGGATATTGAAAAAAATTTCTTCACCAAAAAGGTGGTCAAACCCTGGCACAGGTTGCCTGTGGCACTGGGGGAGTCACCATTCCTAGAGGGTGGATGTGGCACTTGGGGACATGGGTTAGTGCTGGCCCTGGCAGTGCCAGGTTAATGGTTGGACTTGATGATATTAAAGTCTCTTCCAACCTAAACAATTCTATAACTCTGTGCTGCTTAAACACTGAGGGAGACTGTGGCATTATGGCATGGGTCGGCTGTCTTTCAATTCGCAACAAGCGATTTTAAAAGGATACAATCTAAGATTAGATGTGATGGAATGGCCAACACTTAATGGAATATTCAAAACTAGAAACACAGGAAAGAGGGCAAGAAATGTTACAAAGTGAACCAAATAAAACAGGAGTTTCAATGGTTTCAGTTTATTACATCATCCTGTGAAGTTGTACCAGACCCAGCTCTGCCGCAAGGACACTCATGTCTTTGCCCCCTGGTGATGTCTGGTCCCACTGCTCAGTTTCTGCTCTTCATGGGGAAGCGCTGCTTGACCTGGAAGTGCTCACACCTTTTGTGCCTCAGGATCAGTCCATAGAGCGGGGTCATGTCTGGCTTCTTGCCATCACAGACACTGAACTCCAGCTGCTGGAGCAAGGTGGACAGGAACAGGAAGACCTGCCACCTGCCAATGGATTCCCCAATGCACCTCCTTTTCCCCAGGCCAAAAACCAGCACCTTTTCCCCGTCTTCTTTGTTCACTTTGGTTCCATCAGCACTGAGAAAACGCTCTGGGTTGAAGGTTTCTGGATCCTTCCAAAGTTTCCTGGAAGGGAAAACATCACCTGTTGAGATTGCTTCTCCTGGACACAGGTGTAGGTGGGACACTGAAAGGAGGGAACTGTCAAGAAGAATATCCCTGAATTCAGCAGGTCCCTCACCTGCTCCCTTTTCTCTTCAAGAAGGTTGACCCCACTCCTGCCCAGGAAGAAAACTGTGCAGGAAGAGTCCTGTTTGTCACTGAGAAGGCTTTCTGCCTCACAGGGTACTTACTTGTCATGATTCACTTGCCACTGGTTGACAAACACGCAGCGGTCCTTTGGGATGTAGTAACCATTCAACACCGTGTCCTTAGTCGTGCTGGTGAGAGAAAAAACAGAGAGTTTGGGAAGCCAAAAGATTCTTCTGCATCCTCAGGGGACTGTTAGTTTGCTCCCGATGGTGCTGAAGGAAGGATGTGTCTCAGAGGGATGGTTTTGTGAGGGGCAGTTGTGTTCTCCATGAGCCAGAACAAAATGCCTCAAGACCACCTCATCCCTAGACCTCCTCTGCAAGCCTATACCTGTGTGGGATGGTGAAGGGCAGGAAGGAAGAGTGCCTGAACATCTCCAGGATAAAGGCTTCTGTGTAGGGCAGCGTGCCCCGGTCCGACAGCCGCGGTTTCCTCTCCTGGCCAATGGTCTGGTCTGTGGGAGATAGAGCAGAGGGAGTGGGTTGGGGTCAGCCCAGTCCAGACAGGTTTTATCCTTGGAGGACAGGGGTTCATGGACTTACCCAGTTCTTTCTGGATCCTCTTCTGCATGTCAGGATATGTCACAAGATACATGAGGCTCCAGGATAAGGTAACTGTCACAGTGTCGAAGCCTGGGCAAAGAGGAAAGTGTGTGGGTGAGGTCTGTACAACACCTATGTTGACTTGCAGGCTCACCCATCCCATGCAGCAGTCTGGGGTGGCTAAGAAGGCAGAGGACATCCTGGACACACAACAATACTTGGGGTTTTATTCTATCACAGAAAACCTTGCTAAAATACCCTGTTCTCTCATCCTGTTTCACTCCTAAGTGGTGTCAGGTTTGTATAACTTCTCTGGAATCAGAGTAGCTCAAAGGTGCATCAGTCCACAGACATTTCTCTCAACCAGGAAAAGTCACCCTGGCTTGCAAACCTCAACTGAGCTATAAGCCGTGTCCCTGAAGCCTCTTTCCAGGGCTAATTTCCCGAAGTGGTGTCTAGAGATCACCCTAGAAGGTCCAGGAAGACCAATGAGCAGGGGAGTAAGTGCTTAGACACAAACTGGGTGCCTGGTGTTGGACAAAGATGGGTCAGACAGAGATATAACAGGAAGGGTCTGAGGAGCTGGAGGACTGGTGGGAGGAGACACCTGCTCCAAAGATGTCGTTCACGAGGTTGACGATCTTCTCCTTAGGGATCTGCGTGGCAGTATTTGTTTCCACTTTTTTCTCCAGGCACTGCTCAATGAGGGAGTCGGTGATGTCTCGGATGTTGTTCTGAGGGGAAGAGGAGACAATCTCAGTGCAGCAGAGTTGGCAGAGGAATGGATGCTCCTGAGCAAACCCACCTGATGTTGGGGAAGCCCAGGGTAATATGAGCATCCCCCACTTCCAACAGCACCTATGAAAACAAAGAGATGGTTCTCCAAGGAACCTGAGGCACAGACCAGATGTTCTACCAACAGACTGGCCCTATCACACAGCAAATGGCGGAGAAGTTGGGAAGCTCATGAAGCTATGTTAGGGGAGGTTTAGGTTGGCTATAAGGAAAAGCTTCTTCATCCAGAGGGTGGCCGGGCACTGGAACCATCTCCTCAGGACAGTGATCACTGCCCTAAGCCTGCCAGAGCTCAAGGAGCATTGGGACAATGCTCTCAGGCACCAAGTGGGATTTCTGGGGGTTGTCCTGT
This sequence comes from Pachyramphus minor, assembly GCA_013397135.1. Taxonomy (NCBI): domain Eukaryota; kingdom Metazoa; phylum Chordata; class Aves; order Passeriformes; family Tyrannidae; genus Pachyramphus; species Pachyramphus minor. The sequence goes on from VYXB01005383.1 coordinate 8,727, forward strand.
CTCCACCTAAGAGCTGGACTTGATGATCTTTGTGGGTCCCTTCCAACTTCAGGAGATTCTGTGATTCTATGATATTCTATAATTCTATGAGAAGGAGGACTTGAGAGAGAAACAATAGCCATTGCTTCTTGGCTGCAAGAAGAAAAGCCAATTGCTAGAGAGAGGAGGAGAGCAGGGACACACCGCTGGTGCAGAGTCCTGCAGGCTCTTACCTTGTCATATGTCTCGTAGTGTTCTTTGACTATCTTCTGGAGGAAGCAGAGGAAGGACTTGTTGAAATCTATAAATGTTTTCATGCTGCGGCTGGGAAGGTACTGGAGGAGTGGGATGAAGTCAGCAGGGTTGCCAGCGCCAGCCACGTCATCAAACTGCTCAGCTGAATTCACCACGCTGAGCAGCTCCTGGTCATTGTGCTCGTAGCGTTTGCCAAAGCACATGGCACAGATGACATTGGCCACAGAGACCACCAGGTACTGGTTAAGGTCAAAGCTCTTCTCCTCCTCCATCAGCTGCAGGAACTTGGTGATCAGGTACTCAGCCTCCTTGGAGACGTGCTCCTCCAGCAGGCAGGTGGAGGAGGAGGTGGGGCTGGGGGCGATGGAGAAGGTCTTCAAGGCGTTCTGGGCCAGCTTCCTGCGGGCTTTCCACACCTCCCCAGAGTCGGGGCTGAAGGTCATGCTCTGCCCGTCTGCAACATAGCGGAAGCTGTGGAGGTCGGGGCGCCCCATGAAGTCCTCTCCTTGCTTCACCAGGGCTTGCTTGATGGTCTCCAGCCCACTCAGCACCAGCACGGGCCGCATGCCAATCCTCACCTCCATCACATCCCCGTACTTCTGGCTCAGCTTGGTCAGGACCAGGTGCGGGTCCTTCCGCATCTCCAGCACATTCCCGAGGATGGGATAGCCCCTGGGTCCCGGTGGGCTCTTCAGCCCCTTGGGCACGTGCTGCTGGAGGGACTGCAGGAGCAGGAAGACCAGGCAGAACACAGCAGCCACGAGGAGCACCTCGGTGGCCGAGATGGCACCTTGGCTCCCCACCAGCAACATCGCAGCCTTCATCATTGCTGCCAGCAGGTAGAAACCCTAGAGAAGTGAACCAGAGTGTGGGCAAGGGCTGGCATCAGCAAAGGGCTGAGTCCTGTGCATATTCCTGATGCTGAGACAGGGCACCGAGAGCCCTGAAACAGCTCAGGCTGATGGACCTGCCCATGCAGCACTGGGGGTTTCAAGGGGCAGATGCTGGAGTCCTGTAAAGACTCCAAACACAGTCACCCATTGCTAAAAGGGGGACCTCAGCCCCCCAGAGCCTTCAGTGACACCCCTGTCCCCAGAGAAGACCTCAGCACCCACTGGCATAGCCATGGGTCCTGCCCAGGGGAGATGGTCTTTTAAAAAGGCACAGAAAACTGCAGCTCAACAAAGCATAGGGAAGCAGGAGGAGAGGAACAGCAGCTCCACAGTGAATATGGTGCCAGGACCACCAAATCCATGAGGAGTTATAGCCAGGAGGCTGGATCTGCTGGGTGGCCACCAACATGTGGGGTCATGGAGAGAGGAGATGCCACAGGGCTGCTCTGTGGGGACACAGGGCTCACTGGGTGGGAGCGACGGGAGGGGAGACCCAAATATCAGCTTCCCAGTCCTATATCCACATTCAAACCTGTACACACACATATTGTCTCCTACCTGCAGATCCTTGGACTTGTTCTACTGTGCAGAGCTCCCGGCAGAGATAGGCAGAGGGGGTCTGGCAGCTGCCTGCCCTGGACAGCAGCGGGGATCCTCCTCTGCCTCCTGAACCTTCTTCTCCTGCCACCTGCACCCTGTTCTCCTCCTGCCTGAACCTTTTTCTCCTGCCCCCTGGAAGACCATGACTCTTAAAGCACTCCCCTCATTGCACAACTGGGTGTAGCCAGAGGGATATGACACAAAAGCCCTTGGAAACAGCTACCCATTAACAAACGGGGCTGAGCTTGGCTGGAGCCAGCCCAAAAAGCCAGGAAAGAGCCTTCCTCCCCTCCAGCAGGCTCTGGGGTACATTAATGGTGACTTGTCCTCCTGCACAAAGCATGTGCCTGCCCTAGAGCCTGGGATGGGAAGGCAGAGGGAGGGGCCCTAGGACAGGGAATAAGAAGGGGTCCCTGACCCCTGCCCTGGGGAGGAGGGAGAATGAGCTCTCAGCATCGCTCCCCTGTGGGGTGTGGGTGCCAGCATTTCCCCAAACCCCTTTTCTGGGCTGACCAGACTGTTCCCAGCACCCAGAGAGGGCCGTCACCTCCACGGCCACTCTGGAGGTGCTGGGAGCTGCAGGTTGTGAGTGAGGGGGGGATACATTTGTGGCAAAGCATCCGCATCCACAGCTCTCTCCATCCCTGGGGAAACACCTGGCAGGCCTCCATGTCCTAGGACTGGTGGTGGCAGGATCATCTGGGCCAGCAGCAGGGCCAGGCTCAGGTTAACGATTGCCCAGGTTTGCGTGAGAAGGCAGCTGGCTCGCTTCCCTTGGCTCCTCCGGGGCAAACAGGCAGTGAGGAGGAGGAGTGGCGGGGCAGAGGGGAGGAGGTGAGCTGGAGAGATAGGAGAGGTGAAGGGGCAGCACAGGGCAAGGATGAGGCAGTTCATCCCCTCAAAAACAGTGTGACACTGCTCAGGAAGTGTTTGAGCCAGAAGGGCTGATGCTTGAGCTGGGGCAAAATTCAGAGGAATTTGGGAAGTGCAGCTGGGATGAGCAGGAATGAGCCAGAACTTTGAGGTCTGGCCTGAAGTTTCGTTCAATCTTTGAAAATTCCACTGGGAATTTGGCCCGGGTAAAAGCTGAGCTAATATTTAATAGAGGCTTTCAACATCTGGTTTAATCGGACTCATTAATAGCAATGACGCTGTTCATTAATGTTTGGCAAGAACAGTTACAAAACCCTGGCTGCTAATATTCCTGCTGATAATTCCCAGGAATGTTGCAGCCCTCCCAGCCCCGGCTCCACTGGTGAGGAAGACCCTTGGGAATGCTTTTGGGGAGGCAGGCTGCAGCTTCGCAGGAGCAGTGCTTGTCTGACAGGCTGGATCCAGTCAGTGTCTCCCAACCCTATGGATCTACCTGGATCCATTGCATGGGGTTGGACAGGTAGAGGACTGAGTGATCCCCCTCTCCTCCTGGCAGCATTTCAGACCTTGGTGGCCTTGTGCTGACGGGGAACTCACCCCCGCCTCTCCTGATTCATCATGTCCCAAAGATCTGGAGAACCTGGGGAGGGTCCTGGGGCCAAACTGGGAACCCCCAGGGCATTCCCCGGGACCCACCTACCACTCTTTCACTCCTTCCCAGCTCTCCTTGGCTCCTCTGAGCTGGCTGCCAAGCCCTGTGAGGGCAGGGTGCATCCTGATGAGAACAGCATTAAGAGCTGCTGGGGTTCAGCAGCTCACTCCCTAAACATATCCTCACCCCCAGCCACCACCCCTCGCTGAGCCCTTGGGTCCCTGGAACTGGCTGTGAAGCAGCTGGGGCAATGCTGCCAGACCCCTGCCTTTGGTGGGTCTTGTACCACACTTCCCTCCATGGGTTGCCATCCCATGGGATCGGTCATGCCAGGGTGTGCGTGCAAGGACAGAGGTGAGCAGGAGGATGACAGTGGCTGCAGGCATGTGCACATGTGGCAGGGCATGTGTGTGCATGAGCACGTGCACATACAGGAGGGTTATGGGTCTGTGAAGAGCTTAAAGGATGTTTGCATCCATGACTGTGTCCACACACATGTGGCTGTGTGTGTGTGCAAGGTTTGTGTGCGGTCTGTCTGAGCAGAGACACCTGCACAGGGGCACAGGTACATGGGGTGGACGCTCACACCTGTGTGTGAGGGACGTGGGCACAGCCAGGAGCCACGGGTGTGGGTGCCTCCACATGTTGGATGAGGTGCTGTGGTGCTGGAGATGTCCCCACCTGGGGTTTATGTGTGTCCTGAGCCATGGGAACAGTTGTGGTCATGCCCCACAGTGTCTTCCAGGGGGTCAGAGCACCATTCAGTGTCTCCTGGAGCCCAAAAGGGGAACTTGTAGTGGCAATGTCCTCTTTGCAGAGTGGGAAATCACCCTCTATCTCACTCCTTGTGGCTGGAAAGGGCTAGGATGACTGTGTCCGTTTGAGGGGGACACAAGTGACAAGGGGGCTGCTGTCCCCTTGCAGGTGACGCAGCAACCTGTGGCAGAGGGGTTGACCTCCCATTCCCCCCAACACCCAGACAGCCGGGGGGGGGTGTGTGGAACTGATCCTGAGCTGATCCTGAGCTCCTCTGGCGCCGCCTTGACCCCGGGCCAGGCTCTTGGACGTGTGGCCACCGCCCTGGTCCTTTAAAAGCCATTTCCCCCCCACCCACCCATAGCGTGACTGCGAGTGACCGGGGCAGCCCTCCCGGGTCTGGCCGGAGCCCCTTCGCACGCGATGTCCCTAATGCCACCTCTGGGACCCTCCGGCGGGGTGGGTCCCCCCCCCACCTCGGCATATCTCCCATCTCGTTGCAGCTGGGCAGAGACTTGAGGTGCGGGCTGCCCTTGTCCTCCCTGAAGGGCAGATCCTGGCCTGTCATCCCACGGGGCTCGGGGATGGGGGCTGCAAACTCTGCCTGAGACCCGCTTTGGACCCCCGAGCATCCCCCGCGACGGGACTCACTCCCTCCGGCTGCGCCCTCTGCCCCATCCCAGCCGCACCTCGCCCCCCGGGTCACTCTGTCACCAGGGGACAGGGGTGACAAAGGGCACGGCGGCTTCTCACGCGAACCTGGACAATCTTTAACCGGGTTGGGGCAGCCGGGGCCGTGACCCCTGGGGCGGCATCGCCCCCTCTTCCGTGCGGGAACCCGATGGCTGTGGGGAGGTCCCGCAACGTAGGGTGGGGGGAGACGCACGGACCCGCTAACTCCCGTTTCTGCTTTACCGGGAACACCGGCGGCGGGATGAGCAAAGCCCCCGCGGAGGGGTGTGATCGCTTAAGCCCCGCGGCGGGGGGGTCCACGCTCATCCCCACGTGTTCGCAGAGGCCCGGGGAGCGGTGAATACCCCAATCCCCCCCGCTCCTGCCCCGCATCTCACGTTCCGGGGCGGTTTTCCCACGCTCCCGCTCGCCCCACTGCTCCGGACACCGGGGATATCCCGGGGCTGCGGGCACCGAGGCGGGGGCGCGAGTGTGTGTGTGTATGGAACCCTGTGGGTTTGGGGA
>VYXB01005383.1:14277-40414 GCA_013397135.1 Pachyramphus minor
GAAGCCCCGGGGAGGGAGGGGAGGACGTGGGGGGGTCCGGGGAGTTCTTGGGGAGTTGGGGGTCACGTGACGGGAGGCGGCCGGACCAATCAGAGCACGGGGCGATGCATATAAAGCAGGAGCCGGAGGGACCGGGCACCTGCCGCAGGATCGGGCCCCTTCGCCGCCCCGCTCCGTACCGAGGTGAGTACTCCGAGAGCCCTGACTAACGATGGAGAGGTGTCGGGGAGACACTTCCAGCTCCCCCAAGGCACCCCCAAGTGATGGACAGCCCCGACGTGGGCTGTCCCCACTTTCTGACGCCCCAAATCTCCCGCAGCATCCTTCCCCCACCTATCCATAGGTGGTTTCTTGAGGTTCCTGGAGGTAATTCTACCCTCACGGGTCTTTCCGCTGCCGTGGGTTGGGAGGGGTTCTCAGCTAGGCTGCACCCACTGCAGTGCAGGGGCCCCAACAGCCCCCCAGAATCATCACTCTGCTGATGTCCCGTGGGGTGCTGTAGTACCCTGCCAAACCCTAGGGGAGGTGGGATTTTACACCTCAGCCTCTTCCCACACCTGCTGGGGGTCTTCTGAAGGATTTAGTCCTGTGAGGACCTTGGAGTTGGGCTCAATGATCCTTTTGGGTCCCTTCCAACTTGAGATACTCTATGATTCCATCATTTCCGACAGAGCTGGGAGCAGGGTGTGCTGGTCCTGCCGACCCCCTGCTACAGCCATGGTTATCTTTTGTGGCCATCAGACTTTGGGATGGTTCCTGGCAATGCTGTGATTAGTTTGCTGGCAAGCAGAGGCTAGGATGACTCAAATCAGGATCAGCTCTCCTCTAGTCAAGAGGTCTGTAAAACACATTGCAGGAGAGAAGAGAGGTGCTGTGATTAAGAGATCACCTTTGCTTCCCTGGTACACAGAGGAAAAAGCTGCGGGACTTATTCCTTCCCCTCCTGACTAACAACCCCCCTGCTTTTTAGTGCAAAGAGTTTCCTAAAGGGCAGAAAATTGCAGCACCTGTGGATCAGAAGTGAAGCCCAGCTCTGCTGTCCACAGTCCTGTGCAGTCACTGCTAAAAGTGTTTGAAACTAGAGGTGCTCCATGGACCTGCCCCTCTTTGGTTTATTACTAAGGATTCTGCCTACCAGTCTAAAGGTCTTCTCTAGGGACAGGGGTGTCACTGAAGGCTCTAGGGGGCTGAGGTCCCCCTTTTAGCAATGGGTGACTGTGTTTGGAGTCTTTACAGGACTCCAGCATCTGCCCCTTGAAACCCCCAGTGCTGCATGGGCAGGTCCATCAGCCTGAGCTGTTTCAGGGCTCTCGGTGCCCTGTCTCAGCATCAGGAATATGCACAGGACTCAGCCCTTTGCTGATGCCAGCCCTTGCCCACGCTCTGGTTCACTTCTTTAGGGTTTCTACCTGCTGGCAGCAATGATGAAGGCTGCGATGTTGCTGGTGGGGAGCCAAGGTGCCATCTCGGCCACCGAGGTGCTCCTCGTGGCTGCTGTGTTCTGCCTGGTCTTCCTGCTCCTGCAGTCCCTCCAGCAGCACGTGCCCAAGGGGCTGAAGAGCCCACCGGGACCCAGGGGCTATCCCATCCTCGGGAATGTGCTGGAGATGCGGAAGGACCCGCACCTGGTCCTGACCAAGCTGAGCCAGAAGTACGGGGATGTGATGGAGGTGAGGATTGGCATGCGGCCCGTGCTGGTGCTGAGTGGGCTGGAGACCATCAAGCAAGCCCTGGTGAAGCAAGGAGAGGACTTCATGGGGCGCCCCGACCTCCACAGTTTCCAGTATATTTCAAATGGACAGAGCATGGCCTTCAGCCCTGACTCTGGAGAGGTGTGGAAAGCCGTCAGAAAGCTGGCCCAGAACGCCTTGAAGACCTTCTCCATCGCCCCCAGCCCCACCTCCTCCTCCACCTGCCTGCTGGAGGAGCACGTCTCCAAGGAGGCTGAGTACCTGATCACCAAGTTCCTGCAGCTGATGGAGGAGGAGAAGAGCTTTGACCTTAACCAGTACCTGGTGGTCTCTGTGGCCAATGTCATCTGTGCCATGTGCTTTGGCAAACGCTACGAGCACAATGACCAGGAGCTGCTCAGCGTGGTGAACCTAAGCAATGAATTTGGGGAGGTGGCTGGTGCTGGCCACCCTGCTGACTTCATCCCCCTGCTCCGCTACCTTCCCAGCCAGACCATGGAGATCTTTAAGGACACCACCAGGCGATTCAACGCCTTCGTGCAAAAAAATGTGCAGGAGCATTACACCAGCTTTGATAAGGTAAGAGTTTGGATGGCCTTTCATGTGGGTGGAGATGTAACTGCCAGAGATGCTGCCTGGGAAGGTAGGGAAGAGAGTACACCCTCGTCCCCCCACCTTGCCAAGGAAAGCTCCTTGTAGCACTCCGATTTGCTCTCTGGGAGCCAGTACTAGTTGGGGGATATTTCCCCATTCCTATGTGTCTGTGATGTTCCTGACCCATCAGCTCTTTCCCAGGAGCAGATCCGGGACATTACGGACTCGCTGATTGAGCACTGCCAGGAGAAGAGTGTTGGGGAGGATACCCATGTCCAGCTTTCCGACGAGAAGATCATCAGCATTGTCAACGACCTCTTTGGGGCAGGTGAGAATGTTTCTGAGAGTAAAGCCATGGTGCTGGAGGCTGAAGGGGGAGGTGAAGCTGTTTGGCGGAGACCTTAGCCATGTTTGGGAGTGTGGAGCTGCTTGGGTGCACTCCTTAGCAGTGGCCTGAGCTTTTCAGTGACAGCTGATGGGGAAATCACTCTGTGGCAAACACTTGAAGTGGTGGGATCTGTAGCTCCCACTCACCTGTCCTCTTCTGATAACTAAATGCCTTTTCCACATCCATCCAGGCTTTGACACTGTGGCAACTGCCTTATCCTGGAGCCTCATGTATGTTGCCTTGTACCCCAACATCCAGAAGAAGATACAGGAAGAACTGGGTGAGTCCATGAACCACCTTCCTCTGGGGCCAAAACCTCTCTGGTCAGCACTGACCCCAACCCTCTTCCTCTACTCTTCCTCCCACAGACCAGACCATTGGCCAGGAGAGGAAACCGCGGCTGTCGGACCGGGGCACGCTGCCCTACACAGAAGCCTTTATCCTGGAGATGTTCAGGCACTCTTCCTTCCTGCCCTTCACCATCCCACACAGGTACTGGCTGGAGCGGCTGACACCTTTTTTTTGGGTTTTTTCTTTGGAGTGTTTTTCTGGGATGTTCCATTTAGGCAGATAATTGCCTGGGAATTGATTCCTGCTTGCTGCCATTCTGGGGTTGAATCCTTTGCTTTGAGGGTAGTTTCACTCCAAAATCTTTGCTAGCAGAGGGCTTGTGGACACCCCTGAGTTTATTATTTCCTCCTACCTTAGCAGAGACCATATCACAACTCATCTGGTATGAGTTGTGAAATGAAACTGGAATTTTTCTGCTTAAGGAACGTACGACCAAGACTATTTAATCTCCCAAATAAAATGTGTGGTATTTTCTAGCTAGTCCTAAGAGCAAAAAAAAAAAAAAAAGGGTATTGAAGGACTTGCCAGGCTTTGAGTTATCATGAAGCTGTGGGTCTCCTCTAACTTATCTTCCCACCCATGTTTCCTTCAGCACAACAAAAGCAACGGTGCTCAATGGCTACTACATCCCCAAGAACACCTGTGTGTTTATCAACCAGTGGCAAGTGAATCACGATGAGTGAGTATTCCAAACCCCCTGTGTTCATCTGGGCTGCCATGGGTTTGCTTGATGTTAAGATCACTCTAATCCTTATGCCAAAAGATGAGTGGATCATGAAGGAAAAGGCAGACTGAACCAATGTTTTGTGGATTTGATGCTGAGCCCAGCTTTGGCTCTCCTGGGCATGGAGCTGGTCCAGGTTCTGCAGCTCCCCAACACCAGAGCTTACCCAATTTATGTGATACTGTCCTCGATGCACAGGGCAAGGGCTGGAAGCTCAGGCTGCTGGATAATCAGGAATCAGTAGATCCTCCTGCCAAGCAGATCTTGTGGTCTGTGTTGATGGTTCTGGATGTGCCCAATGGGAATGGACTGGTTCTCTCTTTAAGGGAAAAAAATGTCATGACGTGACTCTCGGCAAACTCGATAGGCTCGTGTTGTGATTGCTGGTAAACAGTTTTGGGAATGAAAGGGGGTCTGGAAACCAAAGTCCCATCTTGTCTCTCCACTGCTCCCCAGCAGAGTCCCTCCTGGTAGGGAGTAAACTGATTAAGGCTTGATACAGAAGGTGGTCCTCAGGCAGGGTATTTTGGATTAGAAACTCAAGATATTTCTATCCAAATACCCCAGCAGCACAGAAACCTTCCAATATTCCTTCTGCTCCTGCTGCTCTGGTGAGCATGAAGCAGGAATGCTGTCTTTAGGGCAGAGAAGATTCCCCATATCCAAGCAAAAATTCTCAGCTAAAACACTGTTAAATCCCACCTGGCACCTCCCAGCAGCCAAGCTGGGACAGATTGGGAAGTTTTGCTGGGAGGATTCAAAGAGAGGAAACCCTCTGGTCTCCATCCTTCCTTTTAGAAGGGCTGCTGACTGATTTCTCTGCTGAAACTGCAGGATCTCTGGTGGCTGCATGTAGAATTAAATCCATCTCCAGTATCTGCACAGGCAAACACAATCTGAGCTTGGAACAGAGGTTTCAATAGACTGCGCTGTTGGAGTCTGACACAGAGTTGGCATTTTAGATCAGGAATAGAGCTTGCCAAAGGTTTTTTGGATGGTGGAATGAGACAGCACTGCAAAGCTTCTCTCTGCAAGGAGATTTTTTTGATTACTGACCCCATAACTGTGGGTGAAACTGTCATTATGCGCTAAGGGCTCTGCTCTGGAGACAGGCTAGGAGAGCTGGGGGTGTTCAGCCTGGAGAAGAGAAGGCTCTGGGGAGCTCTTAGAGCCCCTTCCAGTGCCTAAAGGGCCTCCAAGAAAGCTGGAGAGGGACTTAGGACAAGGGCCTGGAGGGACAGAACAAAGGGGAATGGCTTCCCACTGCCCAGGGGAGGGTTAGATGGGGTATTGGGAAGAAGGTTTTCTCTGTGAGGGTGGTGAGGCCCTGGCCCAGGTTGCCCAGAGAAGCTGTGGCTGCCCCATGCCTGGAAGTGTTCATGACCACCTTGTACAGGGCTTGGAGCAACGTGGGCTAGTGGAAGGTGTCCCTGCCCATGGCAGGGGGGTGGAACAAGATGAGCTTTTAGGTCCCCAAACCGTTCTGTGATTCTATAATAAAGAGTATCCTCAGATGTGTCTCTTTTTTGCCCCAGGAAGCTTTGGAAGGACCCCTCAGCCTTCAACCCTGAGCGGTTCCTCAACCCTGGGGGGACTGAGATAAACAAGACAGAGGGTGAAAAGGTGTTGTCTTTTGGCCTGGGGAAGAGGCGATGCATTGGGGAGACCATCGGCCGGTGGGAGATCTTCCTCTTCCTGACCACCCTCCTGCAGCAGCTGGAGTTCAGCCTCCGCCCCGGGGAGGAGGTGGACATCACCCCTCAGTACGGACTGACCATGAAGTACAAGAAGTGCAAATGCTTCCAGATCAAGCAGCGTTTTCCCGGGAAAAGCTCTCCATAAGCCACCGGAAGAAGTGTTGCCTTGCAGAGGAAAGCCAGCCCTCAGTGTCAGACACTTAGCCTGCTTTTGCTAAGGCACAGCCCCTTGTTGTGTTGCCTCACTGGAGGCTTGTTCCTCTCATGGAGATGGGAGCAGGGTGGGATAAAGCTGGCTTTGTCGGGCTCTTCACAGCCCTTGGAGCCAGCTCCATCACCCTTTCCCACATGGATGTTCACCAGAGGTCCAGCACTCACGCCTCTTGGAGAGATCCAGGGGGATTGCAGCCCTGTGCTGGGGAGGAGGATGGTTGGGGGTGGGAGAATCAGGGTGGGATGTTAGTGGGATGTCCTGAGCTGGGAGCTGCGATGGACAACTCCCCTCATCCAAATATAAATAAACCTCAGAGTAACCTGACCAGCCTTATCTCACAGGGTGTGAAAGCCTGTGTTCCAAAGCCTTCAGCTCTTTGTGCCAATGGGAATGGGTGCTTCCCGCTACTCCAGGTGCCTTCTGAAGGGCTCTCGAGGCTGCACCAGAACCCACCTCAAGAGGACCTGTCCTGTGTGCACCCACACACCTAAATTCCTTGAATGTTAACTCATGAAGTGAATTCCCGAGTGTTTCTACCAATCTTTGGTGGCAGACCAAGGAAAAAGAGATATGTCCATAAGCAATGCTGCTCACAAATTGAGATATTAACTGAACTCCTAACAAAAAGCCTGGAAAATATCAAAGGACTGGGAAAAAGGGACAGGAAGGACAGAGGAACAGTAGGACACTTCTGGCTTTCAGACTAACTGTGTATTTGCTGCTTTTTTTAATTAATAGGGTTTTTTCTTATCAAGCAATAGATTTCTATATCCAGACTAATTAAAGGAACAAGGATTTGAGGACTTCAGGAGGTGCCTTATGCTGCTTTCTGCTTTAGCCAGTGGAAGGTGAAGCCTCGTGGCAAACAGAGTAGCAATTTCTGCTTCTTTGTACTTGTATGGAATGCAGCCATGTGCTGTGATAGAAACCACACAACATTTCTAACCCAATAAATGCTTATCTGAAAGTTTCTTAAGTTTCTGGCTGGTCTTATTCCACTGGGAAATGATTTTTAGGGCAAATAAACACCCCACACATCTCTATCATCCTTAAAAATCTGACTCGATGTTTCACATCAGGTTTTTTTTCCTATGAGACATGAGTGGGCTGTGACACCAGTGGCATCGGGCTTTTAGTCCCCATGGGAGCTGACTCTGCTCCTCCTGCTGTCTAAAGTCTCAGCTGGGATTTGTGGAGAGGTGATGCCAAGCTCTGGATTGGTTCAGGATGTCACTAAAAATCAGGACTAGCCTTTCTAGTCTCGGAAAAAATGGAACCAATAGGTCAGAACCAGCCTTTCAGGGAACAATCTATGGACGGATGTTTCATGCCATCACCTGCTCTGCTTGCCCCCCGTCTTTGAGCACAATTAAATCCAAAGCTTTGCATAATTTCCCTTAAAATAAACAAAAAAGGCAATAAACATTAAATGCAAATAATGAGTACATGGAAAATTGGGGTCTGTGCATCCCTGAAGTGGCATCCCTGCAGGCATCACCCCTCTGGCGTTTCCAGCCCTGTTGGACCATGGAATTATTTTTAATTTTGGTGTTGTGGTATGGAAAGCTGCTCTGTAGCAGGGGAGCCTTCCTCTTGCTGTGATCTCTCTCACCTCTGTGTTATTGTTACCGGCTGCTGTCAGAATGATTTTGTTCTTAATCAGTGTCCCCAGCCCAGCCTGTGTTTAGCCACCGGCACACGGATCCAGCACTCCACCCGCTCCTTCCTCCCAGTAATGAGCAAAACAGCCTCCAGCTGTGGAGAGGGAAAAGCTGGTGCTAACGGAGCCGAGGAGAAAGTGGGAGATGGATGTGCCTGCGTCTCTGCCAGTGAGCCAGCGGGAGGGGATGGAGGTGTGATGGAAGGGGTGGAGAGGATGAAGATGATGGAGGAGGAACGGAGGTGTGGCAGAGGTAATTCAGGTGTGACGGAGGCGATGAAGATGATGGAGGTGATAGAGGGAATAGAAGGGATGGAAAGGTGACAGAGGTGATGGAAAACATTTGGCAGCAGCGATGGAGACACGACAGGGGACACGCAGCAGCAGAAACAGAGATGTGAGGGGCGTGATGAGGGGTGGGACAGCGGACATGTGACAGCGGCGATGGAGAGGTGACAGAGCTCACAGAGGCGATGGAGGCGCCGTGGAGGTGGTGGGGACATGCCGGCAGCCCTGGAGGTGCGGGAGGCGCTGACATCGCATGGGGAGGCGGGGCGGAGGCGGCGGGCGTGTGACAGAGGTGACAAAGGGCTCAGCACAGCTCCTCCGCGCCGCGGCAGCGCGGCCACTGCGCATGCGCCCGGCGCGGCGGCCCCGCGCCTCTCTATGGCCCCGCCGGCGGCCGNGCGGAGGGGCCGCTGTGAGGCGGGAGTGGCGGCGGCGGGGGAGGGGGAACGGGGGACCCCGGCGGGACGGACACCTCGGCCTGGCACGCCGAGGGGTCTGGCGGGATCGGGCTGGGCTGAGACGGGGTCTTCCGAGAGGGCTGGGCCTCGTGAGGCGCGGCTGCTGGGCCAGGCCCTGGCCGGCCTGCTCGGGCCGTGGTGGGGAGGCTGGGCCGGGGCAGCCGCGGGGGCGGGAGGCCTGCGGGGTGGCTGTGCTCAGCTGCGAGGGCCCCTCTGCTTATCGGTGGGGGGCCCGTGTTAGCCTGTGGTGGGAGGGCTTGTGTTTACCTTTGGGGGGGGGTGTTTACCTGTGGGGAACCCTTTGTTTACCTGTGGAGGGGGTCCCTGGGTTTACCTGTGAGGGACCCTGTGTTTTCCTACGGGATTCAGGGCAGCCCACCCTGTTCCAGCCCTGGGATAGTTTAGTTTATATTTGCACTCAAACATAGATTTTATTTTACTTTTTTTTGTTAAAAGGAGGCTCTTATTTTCAGAAAGGATCTGTGTAAAATGGTGATGTGTGCTGAACTTTTTCCCTTTTTTCCCAAGGGACATTAAAAGAAACCCCAAACAAAACAGGAGAGGAAATGAAATGTAGGTTCTTAGGGGTGTGTTATCTGTGTTGTGAAAGTGCTTTTTATCAGCCATCACCTTGGAATGCAGACATTGCCATCATGGGTTAATACAAATACACAAAACAGGAAGGGAAGGAGGCTGGTCCTGATGGATTTATGACTTAGTGACCAAATTCAATTTTTTCTGCCCTTTGAAGCATCCCCTGTGTTCTGTCCTATGAAAGGTGGGGGGAAGTCATATTTTTTTAATGCATCTAGGGTTTTTTTTCCCCTTGCATCTTTTTCCAAGAAGCTCAGCAGAGGAGAGGCTTGAAGAGAATTCAAATGCTTCTCCCAGGCATTGATGTGACTTGTATGTTGATGTTGATCTCCGTGGGTAATCTGCTGTGTTTCTTAGAGTAAATATGAAACATATTCTCCCTCTTTGATTACATTTAGGAGCTTGTCATCTCTCTTGCTCTCTGGTGATGCTGGTGACCCCGTCACCTCCCTGTGTTCTGAGGAAATCTCAGATCAAAGGACATGTTTAGCTGCTTCCACATGTGTTGGGGCTGAACATCTGACTAAACAAATTTGAGGGTTTTGTCCCTGATTCTGGTGCTGGAAAGCAGAGGAACTTTTTTTTTTCCCTCTCATTTATTTAATTATGGCAGTGATAACTAATAATCCAGGCTCTGCAGAGCGTGGAGACTTTTGTCCTGGACTCCACCGTTTGGGATTTTCCTTCTTTCCATGTCTCTCTGTTCTCTTAAAGGTTTTGGTTTTCACTTGCACATACAGAGATCAATTATCTCACTGTGATTGTTCACAGAAGCTCTTCTGACCCGGTGTTTATATGCCAAAATATTAAACAGGGAAGTGAAGATAAATTCCCTGTTTGAACTCACAGGGCTGATGTCCACAGGCAAGACTAAAGACTCTTGGAAGCTGTAAATCCTGAAATCAGTTAGTCAAACATCTGAGTTACCATCACAAAGCCCCATCCTGGGATCTGCCCTCTCCCTGGGGTCATTGGTGTCTGTAGGGATGTTGTTTCCTCCCCTAAAGGGAAGAAGCTGACAGAGGTTATGGGTCGAGGGGGTGCAGCTGATACTAATTCAGGTTGTCTCTTTTCTACCTCTTCTTACAGCGAGGCCTGTGTCTCTTTACAGCACCTGTGTGCCAGAAATATGGCTACAGACTGGCTTGGGAGCATTGTGTCAATTAATTGTGGAGAAAGCTTGGGAGTCTACCAAGGAAGAGTGTCGGCTGTGGATCAGGTCAGCCAGACCATTTCCCTGACGCGGCCCTTCCATAACGGGGTCAAATGCCTGGTGCCAGAAGTCACCTTCAGGTTAGTGTCTGTCTCTTTTTCCCCCCTGCCTTTTTGCAGGCAAGGTCTGTTGTGGTTTGGATGTTTTTTGTTTGTTTGGGTTTTTTTTTTCCCTAGAAGTGACCTCTTTGCCCTAAATTTCCTTACTGCTACTGAGTGCCTCTTGGGTTTGTGTGTGGCTCACATTCTAGAGTGGGTAGCTCAGGCTTGGAGGTTATTTGGGAGTGAGACTCTGTGTGTGTGTATATATATATATATATTTCTTTATTATTGTGTGTGTACATTCTGTTGTTAGGGTTTTGGGTAACTGAGGAGGATGACATGCTTTTTTAAAGCTTTGCCCTCAGCAGTTCTTTCCCAGCAGTTCCTGGTAACACTGTGCTTAAAAGGCATAAATAAGAGTCACTCATCACTGGATGTTTTCCTGTAGCCTGGAATGTTATAGTTAAGACTCTGAGTCACTGACTTTTCAATAAGATTAATCCACAAAGTCAATACTTTTTTTCCTTGGGTTTTGAAGAGAGAGAGAGTGGGAAAAAGCAACAACTACATCCTTCCAGGAGATGTGTGAAAGTCTGTCTACTTTTATATTCCACTTGGGTAAACACTAAGTTAAAATCAGAATTTCTGATGTATTTCTTTCAGTCAATGCAAATGGAGGTCTTTATAATCACTCCTTTGTTCCCTTTTGGCTTGTGCCCAGTGCTAGATTGGTTTTCTTTACACTTTTTTTCTGTGGAAATGGGAAATACCATCTTTATCTGAGCATGAACTGCACCAATCTAAGGACAGCATTCTGTGAAAATGGATTGAAAGTAATAGAAGCCTCAAGGCTAAAAGGAATTAATTATCTAGAAACTGTTAAAGTAATGCAGATTTTTGCAATGGTTTGGGCCAGTTGCTTCCAGTTTTTGCTTGACTGATTCCTGTTTCGGCTCAGAACAGAACCTTTCAAACAAAATCCAGGTGCAGTATAGAAGTATTGAAATGGTTAGTTGTTATTTTTGTTTACTATTTTGATGTCTGTGGAAATATCCTTTATGTTTCAGTACTAAAATCCTTTTATTCCCTTGTTTCTGTTGATAATGGCATCAGAACAAATCCCACTGTACAATGCTGGATGTTTTTCTTTAGGAGTTTTGTTTTGTTTTGCAAAGATACTTGGAGTGCTAAATTCCTGAATGTCTGGTTCTCTTGTCCTGCTTTTAGGGCACGTGACATTACTGAGCTGAAGATTCTGGAGATCCCAGGGCCAGGGGACAGCAGAAAATGTGGGGACCTGCAGCAGATGGAAACGGGCGTCCCTGGGGTTGGGTGCCAGGTGGGGCCCAGTCAGAATGGCACTGGCAAAGTGTTAAAGAAGCCCATCTCCAGCAGTGCTCCTCAGAATATCCCAAGGAGAACAGACATGAAGAATCAGGATATTATCATCTCCCCACAGCAGCAGTGCTCCAAGAGCTACATGGATCGACACCTGGAAGCACTGACCCAATCCAAAGGCTTCCGCCGCAGGCACAATTCCTGTGAGTATGTGTGTGATCCTGCCTGAGTTACTGCTGCAACATCTTCCCTTCTTCAGCAAGAACTTTGCAAACAGGGCTGGAAACTTTCCCTGTCTCACCCTGGGTGTTATTCTGAAATAGAATATATTTCTATAGACATAAAAATGGCCTGATGCCAATTCAAAGATTTCCTCATTTTTGCTGTCTGTCCTGTTTGAAAATTGCACAGTTTCCAGCCTCTTCTTTTTCTTTAAAAGGAACTGGAAACAAACTGCAGTATTATCAAGCTTTTCTGTTTAAAGCCTGTATGCCCATAATCTATTACAACATCACCCTGAACTTAAATACAAACGGTTTTTTGCTGTGCTGTTAAAAATACAAATGAATCAGAATTATGTAAGATACAATCAGAGCATCCCAAAGTCAAACATCCATTATTCTTGTTTCTGTTGATAAAAATCTTCAAAATTGGGCCAAAGCTGGTTTTTTTTCATTTTTTTGTATCGAAGGCCCCTGAGATACCCTGCTTTCCAGATCTCCATCATCCAATGATTGAAATGTCAGTACATATCCAGCATATTTCCATGACTTAATTGTTGAAGCATCACTATGTATCTGGTGTATTTCTATGACTTCATTTCCCCCCTTCCCCCTTGTATTTAGAAAAGAAACAAAACCAAGGTGGGCCGGGCCAGTTAAAGAGGTCAAAGGCTGTATTTTTATGGAGAAATTCCTAGACCTCTGGAAGTCTTTCTCCCCCACCAACAGCTGGATTATTTTCACCCCTTGCAGCGTGTCTGGTGGATCTGGAGAGAGCAGAGAGTGCTTCAAGCCACAAATACTTGTGTTGGATTTGCATGAGCACAACAACAGGTCACATTTTCTTTTACAGACTTTGAAACAAGTTGAGTGAGGTCCTAGCTGTAGATTGTTAGCTTGTATTCCTCTTGGAATAAAGGAGGTAGAGAAATGATCTCCTACCCTCTAAAATGTGTGTATTTGGAGAGTAGGATGAATGATGCATGAGTCTTGGGAGGGCATGGGAATGGTCCTGGCTTTGTGGAGATGGTGGGTGCAGGTTTTCTGGGGAAGAACGGGCTGAGATATCATGTAGAACGTCAGTCATACAGGGCTTAATGCAGCTGAACGTTGACCTCCTGTTGGCCTTTAGCGTGCTGAGCCAGGGACAGAATTCCCCCTTTGGAGCACTTGTGTGACAGGAATCAATAAACAACAAATACCAACGCAGATTTCCCAACAATGGCTCTGGTGCCGTGCTGGCACCGGGCTTGTCGTGCCAGGGCTGGAGGGAAGAGCTCCCCCAGGGATCTTGCAGGAACACAGCCAGCTTGCTGGAGACTTTACATTTGCTTGTGTGCTACGCTTGAAAAGTTGGGTTTTTTTTTCCTTAGAAACAAAAAAAGCCCAGGAAGGATTGTTTATCTTTTGAGGGAGGTGCTTTTCTGTGTGGTGCAGAGCTGCCAGCTTGCTGTGGAGCCATGTGCTGCTCTCCTTAATAAGCTTCATGCAGGGCAGAGGCTCTGGAAGTTGTGATCTGAAAGGAGCTGGACTAGGACATCTGACTTTCTGTAGACTGACTTTTCCCTTTCCTCCCCTTGCCCTTTTTTTTGGCTCTTTTCTTTTCCCTGAGCAGAACCAGGTGCCTGTTTTTCCCGTCTGAAAGATGATGCTTTAAGAGGNGTAGATTGTTAGCTTGTATTCCTCTTGGAATAAAGGAGGTAGAGAAATGATCTCCTACCCTCTAAAATGTGTGTATTTGGAGAGTAGGATGAATGATGCATGAGTCTTGGGAGGGCATGGGAATGGTCCTGGCTTTGTGGAGATGGTGGGTGCAGGTTTTCTGGGGAAGAACGGGCTGAGATATCATGTAGAACGTCAGTCATACAGGGCTTAATGCAGCTGAACGTTGACCTCCTGTTGGCCTTTAGCGTGCTGAGCCAGGGACAGAATTCCCCCTTTGGAGCACTTGTGTGACAGGAATCAATAAACAACAAATACCAACGCAGATTTCCCAACAATGGCTCTGGTGCCGTGCTGGCACCGGGCTTGTCGTGCCAGGGCTGGAGGGAAGAGCTCCCCCAGGGATCTTGCAGGAACACAGCCAGCTTGCTGGAGACTTTACATTTGCTTGTGTGCTACGCTTGAAAAGTTGGGTTTTTTTTTCCTTAGAAACAAAAAAAGCCCAGGAAGGATTGTTTATCTTTTGAGGGAGGTGCTTTTCTGTGTGGTGCAGAGCTGCCAGCTTGCTGTGGAGCCATGTGCTGCTCTCCTTAATAAGCTTCATGCAGGGCAGAGGCTCTGGAAGTTGTGATCTGAAAGGAGCTGGACTAGGACATCTGACTTTCTGTAGACTGACTTTTCCCTTTCCTCCCCTTGCCCTTTTTTTTGGCTCTTTTCTTTTCCCTGAGCAGAACCAGGTGCCTGTTTTTCCCGTCTGAAAGATGATGCTTTAAGAGGAAGACTCTCACTTTGGTCGCAGCTTGTTGGAGGCCCCTCCTATGTTCTGTGCAACTTCTGTTAGGAGATTGCAAGGCAGTCAGTGAAAAGCCATCTGTCTTTGTGGGTCGGCAGTATTCCAGAGCTGGCCTCCATCCGTATGGATTAAGGGAGCTGCCCACTACAAAGCCAGCATGTTTTGAGGCAGTACGCTCTTGGCTCCCGTTCATTGTGGCTGCAGGGGAGTCCAGGGAGCTTTCCAGCCATTGTTCTCCCAGCCTTGCTGGTGCAGCCCTTTATTCCATTGGCATTTACACACTGCTAACATCAGCTTCTCCTGCCCCCACACTCTGCTTTCCAGGTCAGCTGAGGGGAGTGCGGAGCTGTCTGCAGAGGAATCTGGCGAGGAGCAGGATCAACCTGAGTTGCCCTAACACTTGACACTGACACAAGAAGTGGACATGTTCTACTTTTGTGGCATTGGCTTTTGTGGCTTATTCTAGAGTCCCTTGGTTATTGCTTTCACCTGCAGTTTCTGGGTTTTGAGGGAACTTGATCTGCTGTGTTTTCATTTCTCTTTTTCATTCTTCACAGCAGCAGCAGATGTGATTCCCTCGTCGGCAGTGTCAGTTTATAGCTCCATACCAAGTTGTGTCCAGCTTTCAAGTGGTTTATGTGTCACCTTTGGTTTGGGAACTCTTTATCTAGGACAGAGGGGAAGTTGTTATTAAAAAGCTTTCAAAATTATGCAGGTAAATGAGTGGTTGCAGTGTTCCTGCTGGAATTCTACTTACCAGGAAGCCTTATCCTTTCCCCTCTCCTAAATCATGTTTTGTCACCAGCAATTGTAGAATTCTGCTGTCTGTCCTTCAGTGACAAAAGGTGTATTATAATAGTCTCTCCTCACTGAAGAAGGGTCATCTTCATGTCATCTTCAAAGTCATCTTTATGGGGAATGATGACTGTGCAAAGCCTTGAAGATTTGGGGTCTTTCCCAGCTGTGGGGGCTGGGAAAGCTTTTGGGTTAGTCACTGTAACAGTTCTCTAAAAAAATGAATTCGCACACTGTCTAAAATGCAGGAAAAATCCCTTGTTGAGACAAAGCATTCCTAACTGGGAATAAATACAGATCCTTAGCAAGTCATCTTTCAGCATGGCATAACTTAGACGTGGTGAAGCTGGACTTGTCTGCACTTAGAAAGGAGACAGGTAACTTGAAGGTTGCTTGTGGTGTTTGTGCCTCTTGCATTGCAGATCTTTTGGGATGTTTTCTAAGTCTCCTTAGATGACTTGAAATTGTTTCTGCCTTATCAAATGGACTCGCTCAAACTCGTTTGTATAAATCCCTCACAAAAGTAATTATGTTAAACAACTAGAAATATTTTAGTGGAGTAAGCAGGTTTGGCTTGATAACTTACTCCATCTGTTGGACACTGTTGGTGATTCCTGTAATTTTAGGAATTGGTCTGAAATATTTTCTAGTAATTGCAAATTTAACACTAGGAAAGACAAGCATATTAATATTGTCCAGATCTGAATAATAATGTAAGAAATAAGCAAGTAAAGGGATATGTTGATATTGTAATTGCATATTTCTGTTAGTTGATCTCCAGCCATAAGCAGGAGACTTTCATCAGTCTCACTTCAGAGAATTTGGGCTTTCCCAATGATTTGTGGTTGGAAAGAAGTGCACTTCAACATGAAAGGTGATGAATAAGTAGGATAACGAAATAGGAATGAGGGAATGGACTATGTGTCATTCAGAAATGAGAGCAAGAGTGAGGAAAAAGAGATGCTTTATATTCACTGTTTGAAGTTCTCCCTTAAAGATCATGAATGTGAAATAAAACACATTAGTTTCTGAAATTGAGGGAAGTTCCAAAGAAGGTCTTGGACCACACACCTGGATTAATATGAGCTCAGTATAGGAGGAAAACTTGTAGATTACAGTTAGGTTATTATCTTGCCACCATGTTACACTGCCTGGGATTAAATAGAACATGGAGAAACTCTTCTGCTACTGTGGTGAAGCTTGTTTTTCTAACCTTGCTGGTAGAAAGTCCTGAAAGTTCCTTTCCTCATGCTCTTGTTCTGTCTTCTGCTGGCTTAGCTGAGCATGAGTAATGCCAAGGATGAGGTCGAGAACTTCTTGTGGAAGTGAGTATCCCATGAGGGTGGGGACTGTAAGCTTTAGCTCCCCTCTCTCACTGCTGAACAAGTTGCTTTTTCCATCTATGACACACTTTCAACTTGCTTTTCTTTTTGTTCAGGGTCATCCAGTAGCCGTCATCCGAACCAAGTGACTCCGAAGAAGAGTGGCCTGAAGAACGGGCAGATGAAGAGCAAGGATGACGAGTGCTTTGGGGATGACATCGATGAAATCCCAGACACTGATTTTGATTTTGAAGGGAACCTGGCCCTTTTTGACAAGGCAGCTGTGTTTGAAGAGATTGAGACTTATGAGAGGAGGAGTGGCACTCGTTCCCGAGGGACCCCCAGTGAGAAACCAGCTCGTTATCGGCACGACGAGAACATCTTGGAATCGGAGCCCATAGTCTACAGAAGGATTGTGGTACCTCAGAACGCTAACAAAGAATTCTGCACGGGTATGGCCACGTCCCTTACTGATAAGGACCCAAACTGCTGCTTTTTTGTGACACATTGGGTGGATTTTTTTCTCCGAGGGGTGTCTGTCAGCTTGATGCGGTACAAACAAGGGGATTTGTTCACGTAAGGTTGGATTTGTGTATCTACACGCAGCCTTTATTTCTGATATTTCTGAGATAACAAATATTCAGGTGGGGCAGCAAGGTAAGTGTTTTTACAGTAGGGAGCAAAACTGATGGTTGGCTGACAGGAGTGGGGACTGTATGAGAGGTGTTCAAATCCTTGCTTTGATTTCAGTAGCCTGGTGAACCAGCATGGGCTTGACTGCTGACTCTGGGGAGGGACAAGAGGGATGGTCTCAGGATTAGTGCTTTCATGTTTAAAGGCATGTGCTTCTGATACTCCTTGGGTCGTAGTTCTAAATTTCTGCATGGTTTTAAATACAGTTCCAGAAACAGTTCTGGCTCTTCCCATCCATAATTCCAAACATTCTTTGTACAAAAGGCTTTTTTTATGTGGGGTCTGCCCCTCCACTACTGCTGTATGAAAGATTGAGCCCTGGAAGGCTGGTCTTTGTTGTAAAAGGAAAGAAGACCTTCTAGGCAGGTGCTTGAGTTGAAATATTCCAGTATATCATCAGGGAAAATTAGTTTGACTCACTGGTGCCAGCTGCTCTGCAGATGTTTTCCTGCAACTTGGATTTCTGGTCCTTGCTGCCACCAAGTCAGCTCTTGGATGGAGGAGAAGGAAGTGGGGTGGGTCAGTGAGCAGTACTCCTCAGTCAAAATGTAGGGAATAATTAATCAGCTCCTAATCCGTTGCTCTGGGGAAGGCAAAGTTCTTGTTTCATATTCAGTAAAATTTTTTTGGCCAAACACTGGATAATGGTAACTTCACAATGAGCCACTTATGGATGTGAATAGATTTTACTATGACAAGTCCTTTTATTTCTCTCCATCCACAAGCTATCAAGTGTAGCAGACATTCTTTGTGCCACATGTAGCTCCAAATTCCTGGTAACTTAAGCCTAGTTGGGATGTCTCACCTTTGTTTTTTAGCTCGCAAAATGTAGGAGTAAAGGAAACCTGGCATTCCAGGAACATTTCTTTTCCACGTCAGAATAAAATGAAGTTTCAGATCTTTTTGCAGATTCACAAAACAGCTGATACCCCGGTGGTCTGAGCAGAAGTGTGAGCAGGCCCTTGGTCTGTCATTCATTCCCTGCCCAGAAACTCCATCTGGGGTGTGAAATGCTTTAGGGAAGGAAGCTGATGGATCTGTAGTGATTTGCTGCTTTTCAATTTTAGAAAGTATTCATTTTTTTAATGGTTTTGCTATATGACAATTTGTGTCATCCCTCTTCCTTTTACTCCGTTCTGGTCTCGAGTGAGAGGAAAACATAGTGGATCCCAGCAGAACTGTCCAGTTCAGGGTTGTGTTTCCCAGGATCCTGCTGGAAAAGGGAAAGAGAACATGCAGTGAGACTTTCCCTCACTGCTTTGTCTTCCACAATTCTAAGACTTCCTGAGGCAGCAGTGAGAGTTCAGTGTTAAGGGCTTTTTTTTTGCTTAATTTAACCTCTTACTTTTTAAATCTCTGCAAGCTTTCAGCATCTCTCTGTGGCAAGAAGCTGCACTGATTGCCTGCGTGCTGTGTGAATAAGCACCTCTTCGTTTTGTATGTGATTTCCTATTTATTTGGGAGTTTTTTGTGGGTTTTTTTTAACATTTCCTACTTGTCAATCCATCTTCCAGCTGGCTTGTTTGAGAGGAGACAGGGCCTCTGTAGGTGTCTAGTCTGAAACAAAAGCTAAGCCACTGTTGGCAGCCAATCTGAGCAGAATGGCTGATATGGGATTCCAGCAGTAGAATTCCTGAGAGGAAAACCACCATACAATAGGCAGCAGTAAGTAAATTGAGGGATAAAAACTAAATCCTCTTTGCTGAACTCCATCATCCTTTCCCCTGGAACTCCTGGCTGCCCATCTGCAGCGTGCTGAGGGGAGCAGCCCAGTGAAAGGAGAAGTGTCTTGTTTTGCCCTTGGCAGGGCTGCCCGGGGAGGGTGGTCAGCGACTCCGCTCGGTCGTTGCAGGGTCTCACCGGCCTCATTAGCTGCTGTTGGCTGATTAGTCTCCCCTCTAGAATTCTGGATTTGTTTGGAAGAAAAGCTGGCCTGTCACACGACAGGCAGTGGCCTGCGCTGAGCTGAGCACGTTCACAGTCCCGCGAACGGTGATAGAAGCGTCCCAGTGCTGTGTCTCGGGATACTTTTCCCACAGAGGATGACTTCCTTTGTGTCCACTGAGGAAATTTACTCTTGCTTAGGGAATACTAATGGCCATCTAGCAAAAGCTCTTGTAAACAGTGGTAACTTGCCTGCTGTTTCTGGCAGTCTGTCGAGTGCTTTTTGTAGTGAGGCAACCCTCCGAGGGACAGTCTGCCTGGAGCAATGATGGGCTGTCTCTTGGGACAAAAAATAATCCCAATTTCTTTGTTTAGCACCTGGGAGGAAGATGCTGAGCTGTGGGTAGCCTGCCTTGTAGTGGCTCAAAGAGCAGCTGATGCAATTAGATGAGTGCCAGGAACGTTTATTTTGGGTATGTCTATGGCAGGAATTCTCCCTACAGAGTTTTTTCTGGTTTCCTAAGGGAAGCTCTGTTTGCAAAAAACACTTCTTACTTATAGGAGAAAGAACTGCTTTGTCATTTTTTTTGCTCTTGGCCAATCTGAAAAATGATTGTGTTAATAGAGCCCTGACTTAGACAGTGATTCTCTGTCTGCTGTAACAGCACAAACACTGATGCTGTAGATTGACAGGGAGTTAATATCCAGCTCTTATCACTGTGGGACAGGAAGAAGTCTGTGAATCCCTGTGTGCTTTTTTTATGCCATGGAACTAGGAAGTAACCAGGACAGTGCAGAGGGAAAAACAAACTGCTGAGGGCAGTTTCCCAACAGATTCATCTGCAGGGCTTCCAGCCTGGGGTTTTATTACTGACTCAGATAAGTTGGTGTGTACAGGATAAACGCTTCAGTCCACCAGGATGCTTTTCTGGGAGCTAATTTTGTGGAGCCACGCTGTCGTGTAGGCACAACCACGTGGTTTAGAAGTAAGCAGGGAATATGTTCCAGCCAAAAGTGAAAACCTGAAGCTCGTGTAGCTTACCAGGTCTTGGATCATGACTGAGCTGAGTCCCTGGGGCTCCACATGTGAATCCCTCCTAAATACACCAGCAGTCTTGAGTCTTTTGGCTGCTATTGATCCGTCTGTTTACTGGGAAGTGTTTAACAAAAACTGCTTCCCTGGAAAGGCTGATACTTGCAGGAGGTGTGAGCTGTCTTTTTCTACTTCCAGAGCTGTCCAGATGGAGAATTTAAATGCATGTTTGGCTTAGGTCTGTCTCTGTTCCTTCTGTTGGCACTGAAACAACCTGTGTTTGAACACCACTGTGTTTTGGGATGGGGCCTGTTAGCAAAGCCAACATGCTGCAGGAATGTTGTAGCTCAGAGGAGTTTGCAGAAGGGTGGAGTGTCCCAGTTCATCATCAGTGACTCTATACAGAACAATCTCCAGCATGCCAGGCTGTCCTCGTGGTTCTCACATATGTAAGGTGTTTATTCTTTCCCTGCTGTACTGGTAAGGCTTTGTCCAAAGCAGGTTCTCCTCCAGTTAACACTGTTAGTGTAGAAAATACCCTGTTCCCATCTCAGTGTTTCCTTTCTGGAAAATAAATGTGATTTTTTAGACTCAGCTGGTGTCAAAGCTGTCAAGCAAAAGCAGGACTGTGCTCAAAAAAAGGGGACTAAGTGTCATTATTTGTCTGTGCTCTCCTAACCAGACCTCAAGCCTGTCCTTCAGACAACCTTTTGTCTTCATTCAATAAGGAGATGGCCAAAGAAAATATGGGCAGGCAGAACTTACGAGCCAGGATCAGACCTCAAAACTAAGGCTGGGCATGCCCTGTGAGGGGCTTTTTCTTTGGTGTGCCATGTCCTTGACTGACTTTTCTACTCCCTGTAGCTTTTAGCTCTTCAGTGTCTGGATGACTGCCTTGTGTATACTGAATGTGTGAAGTGTTTCTGGGATCTTTTGAGGGAAGTGCAAATGAAGTTTGCGTTATCCAACCACTGGAAAAAACCCAAAATGCTCATGGGGCAAAGTCCCTTTGTCCCTCTGATAGTTTTTTTTGCTCAGCTGGAGTGAATTGTGCGCTATTGCTGGGAGAGGCTGACACTGGAAGGTCAGCCAGAACTCCTGCAGAATTTGTCATAATTAAAAATAATGATGATTAATGAAAAGAAATCTAAACCTTGAGGTTGTGGAGAAAATCATTTGTGTTTGTGGGGAAACAACTGTGTTTTGCTGAGTCTGCAGGCAGGTGATTCCAGCTTTCCAACCAGCAAGGGACAGCACAAATGTCCCATCTGTCTGACATGGACAAGAGTTACAGACCGTGAGGTATAACACTGCCAGACCATAAGGCTGTGGAACCTGGAGTTTATTATTGTAATTAATGGTGTTAGCACAGCTTTCAGGAGATCCTAAGTCTAGTTCTGTCTGATCCATTCTTGTATCTTGCCTGGATTAATTTTAACAAAGAACAAGAAATAGAGAATTTATTTTAGCAGAGAATTTATTTAACAGAGAACTGGGAAAGTAGTCATGAGGAAAAAACAGGGCTTAACACTGAGCTCCTCTAGCATCAACCCTCTCCTTTTTCCCTGCCCCTGCAAGCTTGTGAAGCATTTGGGCATCAGAGAATGATATTCAGGGCTTGTTTGGGAGAAAAACTCCAAATTCTTTTACTTTTTGAGAGCTGTCTTGGTCCTTCTGCTGTCATAGGGTGTTTTATCCATCCAGTGTGACTCTGCATGTCACAAAACTGTTCAGTTTATATCTGCCTTGTGGGTTTTTTTTCCCAGGCAGCTGTAAAATACATTTATTTAATATTAAAAGGCCTGAGCTAATTTATTTTATTGCCTTCATTAGCAAACAATAAAGATGCCCTGTCCAACCCAAACATAATTAAAGTTGGCACGGGTTCAGTTTTGTGGCAGTAGTGTTATTGTTTGTGGGTTTACACGTCGCCTCCTTGATTGCTCTCTGCCAGAGTTTATTTAACTCCCTGAGTCTGCTTTTGATAAGCCAGTCTGACTGGTTGGACCTTGCGTGAGGGCAGAGAAGGGAAGTTCTCATGGCATTTCAGCCCACTCCTGTGAGGGAGCAATTAGGACAAACTGGCGTGCTAAATGCTGCCTCCCAGTAACCCCTTTTGATTAACCCACTGGGCACTGGGTGGCATCTAGCTAGTGGTAAATGCAGTTTTACTAAAGCTGGTCGTTTAGGGGAGGATGTGGATGAGTACAGAGAAGCTCCATACTAAATTGGGTAGATACAGAACACAGATCATCTGTTTTGTTGTCCTAGTTTGGGGAGTTTGTGCAAAATTTAAGCAGGGAATTTGTGGACGGTTCAGAAGGAGTAAAAGTAGAGTGTGGGAGCTCCCTGTTTGGGGTCAGCAAATGATGTGTCCTCCTTAACTGCTCGAGGAGATCCTGACCTTGGGTCACTCATTCCAAATCTTCCCTGAAAATCTCACCTTGAAAAAATAAGATGAAACAGGAAAACTGTGAGTGGGAGTGGGGCAGAGCTGGGGCTGTGTGACTGCAGAGTGGGGTGGGTGAACAGGGGCAGGTGTGTGACTGGTGTGACGGGCTCAGGGCTATTTGTGGTTATGACTCGCAGTGCTGGGTGGCTGCTGTCAGGAGTCTGGGGTGGCTTTGATAACGTGCTTGGAACGAGAGCCTGGGAGCAGAGGTGACTTCATCGGCAATTAGCGTGCAAGGTCAGTGGGCTGGGACACGGTTGGGCCCTCACTATCTGCAAGGACCTTGCCGGGGAGTCCAAGAATGAAGTCCAGAAGGACTCAGCAGTGTCTATTCCACAGCATTTTGCTGTGACCTTGCAGAAGCACCTCCAATTTGACTCTGAAAACCTCAAGATGTGCAAAACCTCCCAGTTCCGCCGTAGCTTGACTTAGTGGTTGGTAACTGGGGCACCCGGGGAAATGCGCAGTACAAATAATTTCTCACAATTAAAATACACTCTGCATTTCTCATTTGAATGTGGCACTTGCTTATTACCACTGGTTCTTGCTATGTTTTCTCTCTGCAGAGGAGCTCAAACCACGAGTAACGGTTGGGTTTCCTCCCGGAGAGGATGTGTGGGCTGGAGCTGTTCCCCTCTGAGCTTGTAGCGCTGCAGAGTGTTTTCACTGCGCCGTGTCACGTTGCCATGATTCTTTCCTGTTAGCACAGGCAGTCCAAACCTAGTTGGGCTGCCACAAGCACCCGGGAGGCCTCTGTCACTCAGGGCTGCTGGGTGGTGAAAACTGATAAATGGAGAAGAGAGCTGATGGAGAGATTGAGTTCATGCTGTGACGTGATGTTTGGCGTCGTGCCTGAGCTGTAGCAGGTGTTGGTTTGAGTCCTGAACCTTTTTGACCCATGGTGCCTAACTCCTGTGCACCTCATTTGCCTGTCCCAGAGTCGAAGCTGACAGCTGGACTCAGCTGGGATTCCTTGGAATGATATGAAGAGAAGGAGCTGAAAGCTTTTCCTGCTGCAGCTGTGCTCCAGCTATGTGGCCATCCCATATGGGAAGGGAATTAATCTGTTCTGCTCCTTAGCTGGGAGATAGTTAAAGACATCCAGACCTTGCAGGATACTTGAAGGGAAGAATTGGATGTGCTTCTGATTCTATGTAGTGGAAATCCTCAAACACAGAGCAAAAGGGTTGCAGATCAGAATTTTGGAGAAAAGTTAGAATAAAGAGGCTGACTGCTGTGGCTGAAGATATTATATTCAGGGATATGCTGTTTAAATTGGATATTAGGAAGAAATCCTTCCTTAGAGGCCCTGGCTCAGGTTGCCCAGAGAAGCTGTGGCTGTGCCATCCCTGGAAATTTTCAAGTCCAGGTTGGACAGGGCTTGGAGCAACCTGCTGTAGTGGGAGGTGTCCCTGCGTGTGGCAGGGGTGGAACAAGATGAGCTTTACAGTCCCTATTCCATAACTCTGTGATATCTAGCTGGGTGATGCAGCTGTTTCTCACCTGTTCCTTAGGCTTTGCATTCTCTCTCCAAATATCATCAGTAATTCTTTCTGGTTTTCTTGGTTTCCTCTATTCAATAACCACCAAAAGCTTCCTGTGTCTCCCCTTGGCACAACCTGCCTTTTGGTGGCAAGGAATCCTCTCTATTTATTTCCAGGAGAGTTTACAGATGCTGTTGTGGGGTTCACTTAAGTGGAATCAGTGCCAGCTTGGCCTGCTTGGAGCAGGGAAGTAAAAAGAATCATCCTGAACAGTTACTCAGGTGTGTGTTTCTCTTACCTGCTGATTCCAGGCAAGCTGGCTGTAGAAGGGAGTGGGAAACATGTATCCCTGACTACTTCAGGTGCTGTTCTCAGCACTTAACAAAACCCCTCTTGTTTGTTTTCCCGTGATCCACATGCTGGAGCATTTCCTGGCTCACTGGACCAGGCTGACAGAAATGCCTGGGAAGTATTTTTGCACAGTTTGTTCTTTGATCATTTCCCTGCTGCTGTAGAGTGTTGTGATCCAGCTGTTGTGTCTGGAGCGGCCCCTCTGGCACAGCACAGCTCAGGGAATGCCCACTATTAAATGTGGGATGACTTGTTTTGCTGGGATATGTGGGATTTTGGGGACCAGTGTCAGGAAGCAAAGCACATCCAAGCTTTTTTGATGGTAAATCTACATCACAGCTTCTCTTCTCTTGACTTTCAGTCAGTGCTCAGGAACACTTTTATGTGTGGCTTAAAGCACTGGTGGCCTGGAAAAAACTTAATATTCCATCTAGAAGTCACGAAGGCCTTCTCAGTGCATGTGTTGCTAAAATTGCCCACTGAATTTTTGTGGAAGCATGTTATTTTAAGCTCAGCAGTTGTGTTTAGCTTTCTCTGCTTCACTCAGAGTAAGTTGATGCACCAGTTTGGATTCGTTTGATGGTCTCGGAAAGAACCTGGAATACCGGGGGAAAGCAGACTGTTGGTAACAGCTACTAAGCTTTTTCACTGCCATTGCTTCTGTCTCTGATTGTCTCCCTCCCCTCTTTTTGAACCCTAGACTCTGGGCTGGTGGTTCCAAGTGTGTCCTATGAGCTCCACAAAAAGCTACTCTCGGTGGCGGAGAAGCACGGGCTGACTCTGGAGCGGAGGCTGGAGATGACGGGAGTGTGTGCCAGCCAGATGGCCCTGAGCCTCCTCGGGGGACCCAACAGGTAAATGTTGTTCCACTAAAGGTGGCCTGAAAGGCTGAGAGGTTTCCCCTGAGGTCACTGGGATGACCTGCTGCCAAAGGGCTTCTTTTTCACTCCTGCATCCCAGGAGTGTCTCTTGACTCAAAGCAGAGAGAGATGAGATTTTTTTCTCTCCCCTTCCTGGGAAATTTTTCAGGGAACTGAGCTTTGCACAGGTGTTGCCTAAGGCAGATGAAGCTGCTGCAGAATATCTAATGAGCTTCTCCTTTTTGCACCTAAATAAACCTTCCCTTTGTTGTTTTTACATGCTACAATTTAATGCTATCAATACAACCAGACGACAGCTCATGAAAACAAAGTGCTGCTTAGCTTCTTGCAGGGCTAAATTAGCTTTTCAGGGATTTGCACCTCACCTAAGAGCAATCCTGCTCTTTTGGAGGGCTGTTTGCAGCAGGTTTGGAGTGCACTTACTGCTTTTTGCATGAACAAACATGCTGACTCTTTTGAAGAGCCTTCTCTGTGCCTGCACTTCCGTAGCTGTTGATGTGGGTAGAAATTGCACCTGCGTTGTTATGGTGCTGATAGCTGCTCCAAATTACTTGCTCTTGACATGAAAGTTAACCCTTAAACCCCCATCTGCTTATTCAGTAGTACTTTATGAGGACCTGATCATTTGATGTAGAGCAGTAAGTGATGACATACAGGCAGCACTGTCAGCTGAAATTCCTGCTGCAAGCCCTGGTGGCTTCCAGGCCAAATTAACTTTGTTGTGCAGTTGATAAGGCTTAGGGAGTAGAAATCACTTCTCTTCTTTTTTTAGTTGTGACCCTTCTGATGGGGAAACTCACCCCATATGTTTAAGGCTGGATAATGAGCTTGCTTCTGCAATCAGAGACCTTGGGACCTTGTGCTCTCAGCTGGAGGTGCAAGGAAGTCACAAAGGGCATGAGAAGAGATGGCTGTAGGAGCCTTCCAGTATCTGAAGGGGTCTACAAGGAAGCCAGGGGAGGACTCTTCATCAGGAACTGATAGAGGGGAAATTTAGTTTAGATATACAGAAGAAATTCTTCCCTGTAAGGGTGGTGAGGCCCTGGCACAGGTTCCATCCCTGGAAGTGTTAAAGGCCAGGTTGAATGGAGCAACATGGTCTAGTGGAAGGTCTCCCTGCCTGTGGCAGGGGGGTGGAACAAGATGATCTTAAAGGTCCCTACAACCCAAACCAGTGTGTGATTCTACGAACCTGCAGGCGGAGAAGCTCTCTTACTGTCAGCATCACACAGGGATGTGGGTTCCTTCTTCACAGCAGTGGAAGATTTGCAAAACAGCTGGCAATTTGCATTTTACTGATTTTTCCCCCCCCCCC